>CM071927.1:90202909-90561274 GCA_016081115.2 Rehmannia glutinosa | reverse complement strand
TAATTTACAAGTATCGGATAAAAGAGCTTTGCTCGAATAAAAATCGAATATTTTATCAAAACAAATATAATCCTTTACAAGTCTCGGATAAAGAGCTTTATCGAATAGTGTCTTTCAAAAATCGAAAAATCCTCTTGTGGCACTTGTATGAAATACTTTGAAATATCTTGAAAAGCAAGCACATAAGCATATGGCAAAAATATATCCCAGTATGAGATGAATACAATGATAGCGTCTTGATAGTTTATGTCACTCTTGACATATTATGACATAGATGGTCATATATATCATACCACAATTCTTAAACAATTATTGCACAAAATATGAGGTGTCACAAGTATGCTTATCTTTATATAAATCCATAAGAGATAATAAGACGCATTAATTAAAGTAAATGCACAAGAGTTTCAAAAACATCATGTAAGGTCTCCTTTTCAAAGATTTGAGAAAACACAAATATTTATAAAGACCTTAATTTAAAAATAAATATTTGAAAACTCGTTTTGACAATTAAGGCACAAATAAAAACATGCATAATAACAAAATAAAATACATATTTAAATAGGAGATACGGTTTACCAATTACGCCATTTCCATGGGTTGTGTATTTCTCATTGTTGATGATATCTTATCTTTGAAAATCATCTTGTTGATGATAGATTCTCCAATTGCTCTGTTCCAAGTTGTGTTCTTCCATTGTTGATAGTGTATTTCTCTTGGAAATTCATTGTGATGTTGTCTTCTCCTTTGATCTAATGAGGCGGTCATTTGATGTCTTCTTGGCGGTATGAATTTTCTTTGATTGTTATTAGCAATTACCAATATGACATTATTTTGTGATACCCTCAAGTGTTTGGGTCCTTTGGGATTAGTTTTGAGACTTTTAAGTCTCTGCAATAATTAGAGCTATTTAGCTCGTAAAAGTGTGTGTGACCTTTTTTATCGCAATAAAATCAAGTAATAATTCTAGAGCATAATGACCACCATCTAGAGACTTGACTTTTTCATATGATTTAGGACATTAGGATTATGATCAAGTCCTTGTTTCAATTTATCACAACTATGAACATCAACAATTTTGGTCATTTCCGGTACTTTCAAGTTGAATTTAGATAAATCTCTTTCATCAAGAATTCTTTTTTCAAAATTTTGTATTTAACAAGCAAGCTTTGGAATTCATTTTGAAGCTCATCAAAATCATTTTGCAAATCACTATAATCATTTTGTAATTCATTATCATTAAGAAATAGAGGGGTTAAAGCTACCTCGTTTTCTTTCTTCTATGCCTATAAGACATTGTTCGACTTCTTCATCGTCGGAAGTTGTAATAGGCTCATCCCATATTGTTGGATTTGATGTTGTATCCAATTGAGAAGTAGATGCTTTTGAATAGCTCATTTCATTTGCATATCTTCTTCTAGTTTTCTCCATACTTCATGTGCCGATCAAATTCCTACAATATGATCATATTCCGAAATAGTAAGTGAACAATATATAATATTAAGAGCTTTATCGCTTAAGGAGATGATTTTTCTTCTCTTCATCATCGAGCTCCTTGAGGACTTTGGAGGTGTGGCGTGTCTTTCATCGGGATGGAATCTCCATTTATAACCGTGTTTCAAATATCGAACCTGCAACTTTGTAAGTAACATTCCATTTTTTCATTCCAAAATGTATAATTTTTGGAATCGAATAGTGGTGGCTTGTTGGTGGAGGCGCCGGTAAGATAGACTTCATTCGTAGCGATGATCGTTCCTCTTTACTCGCGATGTGGAGAACGAGTTTGCCAAAGAGTTTGGCTCGATACCACTTGTAAGTCCAAGCGGCTACAATAATCTAGAGGGGGGTGAATAAATTATCTCAATTTTCTCGATTATGCCCTCTTTTCGAATCAAACAAGCCAAGACAATAATGAATGTGCGAAACGTAAACAACACGCGTGCCGATTTATAGAGGTTCAACCCAAGGGCCTAATCTCTATCACCCGATATCTTGGGATGGATTTCAAAAAGAAAAAATGATTTTATTAACTACCACAATTAATACAACACCACCTTGAAGAGCACCACACTCTTCTTCAACACCAACTGGAGATTACCACAATCTTCTTCCAGGCGCTTTGTGAAGATTACCACAATCTTGACATGAAGAACACCAAATTCTTCAATACCTCAAAGAACACCACACTCTTCAATAAGATGATTACCACAATCTTTTTGCACCTAACACCTAGATCACCAAGTGTTCTTACCACAAGAACACTCACAAGAATATATTGTGTTGAATGATAAATTCAAGATTACAACTCTATAATGAACAATACAAATTTGAGTGCAAGTGTAATCAAGAATTAATCCTAAACTTTGAAGATGTGAAAATGAAATACTTAGGCTATTACAACAAGATATGACAATGTGTTTGCTTGTATGCTTTGCTTGTATGTTGTGTTATATCTTGTTGCTTGAATGAAACCTCTATTTATAGGAGAGGTCTTGGTTTGATTTCTAGACATTGACTCTTCTCTTGTAGAGTGATTTACGCAAAAAAATAATGTAATTAAACTCAAGAAATAGTCTGTTAGAAATCAACCCCTTAAATTAGGGAAAATCGTCGAAACCGAGGGATGGTTTGTTGTCAAACCGTATAGCGACAGGTCGCGCGGATGTTCGCCTATATTTTTAGCTTCACCGCAAAGTGTACGGTGTACATTATAGAATAGGGTAGCAAGGTCGTATCCATGGAGACTAATAAATTAATGTGTTAAGTATTGAACTAAGATAGCCTTATTTTTATTTAGACGATCGTAATTGGATGATTGTTGTGGAGGTAAAGATAAGAATAACCACAAAAACACAAGATGAAAAATAATGGAATTATCAAGAGAATAAAACGGATTCGGGTTATGGTTTGATTAATATTCCTCTTGTTGTCTAATTTAATCAAAGCCAAAGTTATTATCAATATACCTATAAGCGATCACCACGATATTTTATCCTCCTCTCGAGATGCATATAAAACGTGAGATTGAAATATCTTTGCTAGCATCTCTACTCAACAATAGATATACTGACTCCCAAAAGCACCAAAGATCAAATATCCTCACAAACATCTACAAACCTCTCGATTCATGCAAATATTCATGTCAAGTACTCAAGATCTAATATTGAAACTCATCTCTCGAATTATGAATCAATATATCAAACAAGTTAAATCATTGATCAAGTGATAAAACAAGAATAAGCTCAAAGTACTCAAATAGGCTTCAAGACAATAACTTCAACTAGGATTAAAACATTCAATAAGAGTTCAATTAATCTACTTCCAAACCCTTAGGAAATCACAAGATGTTTAGCTACTCATTACAAATAAACAACTCATAGACAAATTGTTCATATTTATAAGAAGCTAAAATGAAAGATTAAATCACAAAGAATGAGAAAACTTAGGAAATGGATAATCTCTCGATTAATCTTCAATTCTCAAGTTCGATTCAACCCGATTCTTCCCTTGATTCTTCCTTGATGAAATTGATGTGTTTTTGTGTTCTTGGGTGTATTCGGCCTTTCCTCCCCTGGTGTGCGCCCCAAGAAGTGGTATTTATACCCTTTTTGAAGTCTGCAAGTCAATTTCTTTGTCATTTTTGAAGTTTTTCGCAAGAACGCACGCGAGGTCGTGCGCCCACGCATGGGTTACCGTGCGCCATCTCTGTAGAAATAATCCGATCTCTGTAGGGCGCACGGGTCATGCGTCCACGCACGGGTTGCTGTGCGCCACCCAAACGTCGAATTGGCTTGCGGGGTCTTCATAAGAGTTGTAGCCCTCTCTCTTATCTTTCCATAGCCACTTGAATCACCTCAATATCAATTTTGTAGAGAGAGTTATGGCCAAAATACTAAACCTGCCGGTCTTTGGAAATTCCATACGCGTTTGGATGTTCCTTGAGATAAATCTCCTTGTTGTTTGATCATCCATGCTTCTTTTGACACACGACTCATCACTATGACTCTAGACTCCATATAGTTGGCTTCCAATTGGGTGTAATCGCTCGATTCTTGATGATTCTAGGTAGCAATGCTCGTATTTGTCACAAAATCACTCCAAATATCGTTAAATTCCTACAAAACAAGCAAACGTAATATCTTTTTCCACAAAGAGCGAATATATACCATTTCATACACGTTATTGCATGTTTAATCACCATTTTAGTCATATTTATACCTCAAAAATACATGCAAAACTCACACTATCACAGAGATAAGATTTGAAAGTATTTTTCACGAAAATACACGGAGACCAAGTCGACACCCCAATCGATAGGTCTCCTGTGTTGGGTTGAGTCCTCAAAAACTCAATACATAGAAGTATGTTCTCGAGGGCTTGCTTCCGTGCACCAGTCGCCCTTAGGTCGACGGCCGCCCGTCGCCCTCCTCGGTTTTTCTTTGTCCCGTTTTTGTTTCAAAAACTCAACCAGTGCATAAAGGTTGCCCTATAGGCGACAGGTCGGTCAACACGAGACAAAGTGTTGTCCAATTTTTGTCGAAAATAAACTTCAAGAAATACTCAGAAAAATTAGTAAAAATATTTTAAACCGAGTCGGGAGTATTTGGACAACATTTAGAAACATTGTTTTGGTGTAAAAACTCATTTAAATAAAATCATCAAAATCATGATAAAATCATTTATCTAACATACAAGATGACAATAAGATTGATTCGCTTGTATTAACGCGTTCGATTCGACTACCACGACGCATCGAAAGAGCATTCTTCGCAATGAAACATGTGAAGATTGCGATTAAAGTAACAAAATGGATGATGAATTTCTAGCGGATAGCTTGACAATTTTTATCGAAGGAACTTGTTAAGACAATAGATATAGGCTCATTATTGATGAATTTCTTTAAAGTAAAAAATCGCCGTGTCCAACTAACCTTTAGCGCAATGTACTAGACTTTGAGTAGTTGTAAATTTGTAATCTTGTTTGGAGTTGACTTTTTTTACTATTTTGAAAAATTAGAGCTTACATGATTTATTGAATTTTCATTAAAGGCTCACCCGTCACTTCTACGCTACGCCATTGGTTGTGGGATCCTGTTCTAATAAAACCAATAAATATCTTGATTTATGCACAATGTGTTGATTATTCTAATATATAAATGGATGATTGAAATTTGTGAAAATAAATATAGTTTTAATATTTTAAATAGTTCAGATTCATACAATATTGGGAAGAAAAAGTGGCCTTTCCTCTCAAGTACAATTTCGCACGATACATATTCGAAAAGAAATCCCAAAATATATATATTTTTGAAATTTCCAAAATATATTTTTCAAAACCAGGGCAAATAAAAATATCTTAAAAAATCGAGAATATTTCCTTTTCGGCGACCCCACATCTTTGATCTTTTTTCTTTATTCGGGAACCGCCGATGTTTTTCGCCCACTCCTCTGCGTCGCGTCCTACGTTTTCCAAATCTATGACCAAGTCTTTAGGCAAAGAATTTGGAATAGAAAGTCCTCGATTATCTCACCTGCAGACACCTTATATCCACGGTCACCATTCGTCTGTCGTCGGTCCCATCAGGACCGCATGTCATTGTATCTCCCACCGTTTTAATCCATCAAAGATAAATCATAAAAAAAAATATCTCATCCTTATCCAATCCAACACTTTAATTTATATTTTTTTCCCAAAAAGCTAATCTTAACCCTCTTTAAAAACACACACATCACTCACTAACACGATCAGATGAAACTTCTGTAAAAAGCCAGTTCGAAGAAAAGTGTTGATATCTTAAGCAGAAAGATGATTCAGATAGTGCCTCTGAATTGTTCTATGAGCAGTTTTCTTGTGGAACCAAATCGATTCACTCAGTGTTCAAAATCAACTGCATCACGAAGTGTTTCTTGTTCTGTTTCGAGAAGCAATATACCAAAGTTAGAGCCATTTAGCAGAAACAAGATTGATAGAGCTGTTAAAGAACCTCCTTTGATTCAAAAATCTGAAAATCAGATTGCAGGCAAGTGTTTTTCTTTTGTATTTTTGCTTCTACACTGTTCTGGTCTCAAAGTTGGTAGTTTTTAGTCAGGTTGATTGTTTTGAATCTTTTTTGTTATATTTCCAGAATTGACGTTTTTCTTTAACTTTAAGGTAACTGTATGAAATCAAGTATATAGCTAAGCAGTACCAAGCTTGATTTATTTCTTGATGGTTGATAGGATTTGATTGATCTTTATTTGATTCGATTCAAAAATCTTGATATCTTTATTTATATTTCAGATTATTGTTTGACGCTTGAAGGAGACGATTCCTATAGCTGCTGGCAGGCCTATTTTGAACTCAAAGATTTTGAAGTAAGTTATTTCAAACTCGGATGTAAATACATATATTGTTTAGTTTAAAGGCAGTGAAAAAAATCATTTTGTAGTGTTTACTTGATTCTGCTTCATTTAATCAAAATCTAAAAGCAGCAGTAGATGTGTTTTAGATTTCCGCTTGTGTTTCTGATTTGATTTTTACAAACAAACAAAATTTACTAACCACTCTGAATTTCTAATTCTCAACGATTATATTTTCAAAAAGTGTCAACTTTTGATTATCAACTATTTCTACCTCTATTGTAGTAAATCACTTCTTCTAAAAACAGAATTTTTTGAAACTTCGAACTAGAAATGAATAAATAAGGAAAAATTAGAAGAGGAAAAAAAGATGATGCTTCTTGCTACAGGTTAATGGATTACATGATCCTATGGGCTTCTCATATCTTAAAAAATGTAGTGGGATAATTACAAAAACTACCCGAAGTTTAGTCTCATTACATGAAACTCCAATTATCTTTCAAAATTACTAATATTTTCTTGAGGTTTGTATTTACCTAATTGATGTCCAATTTTGTAAGCTAAAACAAATGTCACTGTATTTGTATTTCTAAAAGATAAGTGGGTTGTTTGTTTTTGTAATTAGGCTAAATCTCAGGGATAGTGTTTTTCTTTAACCCAAATGTAGCAGTTCTAATAGTTCTGTGTCACTTGATAGTATAAGATGGCAAAGTGGTGTCTGTTTTATCCAGGAATTGGTTTTCAATCATTTTAATCCCTTTCCATTTGGTAACTTAACTCAGAAAGAGTCCCCCAAGGAGGAAGTAGAAAGGCTGATAATCGAAGCAGGTGGAGTAAAATCACTCATCAACTGCGTACACGGCGTTGCATCCATTCACAAAACGAAAAAAGAACGCAGCGGTTCACAGAATCGAACGAACGTCGAGAACGCTGGGTCAAAACCCTGTCCAATTCCTGATGGATTGCCAAAAACAGCAGAAGAGCTTGAGGAAGAAGAGAAAGCTAGAATGCCCGATTCGCCCTTCACAAGATTGCTTAGAGCTAGGGGAAGATATCCTGCGTGGTACTCCCCTGCACCCGAGCATGAGACGGATTGAAAATTGATCGATACAATATGTATATATGGAAATGGAGGGGTGCCGATTATAGGCAAGTGAAAGGATTGAGTTTTGTATAATACTATTGTGAGTTTTGTAGTTTGGTTATGTTTTTATTATGGCCTTTATTTGATAACATGGTGAATTGTATAGTGAGATTTTCTGATCAAACTTTGTAATGTATGTTAGAATGATAAAATAGCTGTATAATATTTATGCTGTATAATATAGTTATTCCTTTTTGTACATGATTCACATTTGTCTTTGTAGCTTGGTTTGCATTGGTAAACTATTTATTTTACAAGTCTATTAAATAGTTGCATGAATGATTAAATTGCAAAACATACTGAAAGCAAGCAACTGAAAATTACAGCCAATCACAAATTTTCTCTGATTAGGATGAGAGGAAAAATGGGTCTATTTTTAGCATTTTCCATCCTGATCCATTGAGAGATATCCAAGGGAAAAATGCAAGCAAAGCCTCCTATATTTTGTGTATAGAATTCACAAAGACCTTCAAAATCCTGTGGTGCCCAAAAATGTTCCGTCAAATATGTTCCTCCAATCTTGTATCTCCACAGAAATAAGCTTTCCACCACCATCCTCCAGTCCCATATAACACCCCCTTCTTTTTGGTACAATAAATCCAACTATAAGCAGCCTTGGGCTTGTCCTAGGGGGTAGGCATATATGGCGAACCCTCACAAAATGAAGCCTTTCGGCTGCATTCTTTTCATCTCCTTTCTCTCATTTGCTTCTCTCTCTCATGCAATAACCGAAACACACCACAATGCGCATCGCCATCTTTTAACTTTTTTCCGTGATCTTCCCAAAGGTTCTGCGTCCGACATTATTACCATCCAATGCGAAAATCCGAGAATCCAGAAGGCATATGAAGCTCTACAGGCTTGGAAAAAGACCATCCATTCCGATCCGTCCAATTTCACCGCCAATTGGGTTGGCCATGATGTTTGTTCTTACAACGGTGTTTTCTGCGCCAAGGCGCTCGACGGTTCCAACATGAACGTGGTTGCCGGCATTGACCTAAACCATGCTGATATCGCGGGCCACCTGCCCGATGAGATTGGTGACCTGACAGACATTAGTCTCCTCCATTTGAACTCTAACAGGTTTTGCGGGGTCGTCCCAGAGTCAATCGCGAAGCTAAAACTTCTTTACGAGCTGGATTTGAGCAACAACCGTTTCGTGGGATCTTTCCCAAAGGTTGTGTTAGGTCTTCCAGAACTCAAGTACCTTGATCTCAGGTTTAATGATTTCGAAGGTGCATTGCCATCAGAGTTATTCGACAAGCAGCTTGATGCCATTTTCATGAACAACAATAGATTTTACTCTACCATTCCTGAGAATTTCGGCAACTCTCCGGCTTCTGTTGTGGTGCTTGCAAACAACAATTTGACAGGATGCATTCCCAGCAGCATTGGCAACATGGCTGGCAAGTTGGACGAGTTGATTTTATCCGACAATGATCTCTCCGGATGTTTACCCGAAGAAATCACCCTATTGAACACCACTACGATTTTTGACATTAGCTCGAACAATTTCACTGGAGACTTGCCTAAAGACATGGAGTACTTGCAGAGCCTGGAAATCATCAACATTGCAAAGAATGAGTTTAGAAGCAGGGTGCCTGATAGCATTTGCACCTTACCAAGTTTGAAGAATTTCACATTCTCTTTTAATTATTTCCATGCTAAGGATTCGCTTGCTTTCCCAACGCTGTTGCGCAGAGCTTGTGGTGGAGGATAAGGAGAATTGTTTCCCACAGAGCAACACCGGAGATCCGACAAGGAGTGCCGCAAAGTATTGAGCAAAAAGGTAGATTGCATCTTCTGAGGATGTAGATCGCCCCGAGGTGGAGGTGCGCCAAAACCCCCAGAAAAAGGAAACTCCATCAAAATCAAAGCCCAAAGCTCGCCTGGCACAACCGCTTTCCGCCGTACCAAAAAACTGCAGTCACCAAAACCCGAACCAGGCTCCAACGCCCAAAGCAACACCTAAACCTACACCTCATCCACCAAAGTCTTCACCTCCACCAAAACAACCAGGAAGGCTCCGGTCGATTCTTTTGCACCAAAACCTTCTAAGCCATCTCCAACACCATCACATCTAAGCGATCTCGAGCAGGTCCCTCGCTCCTAAACCGGTGATAACATCTCCACCAAGTGGAGGTAGGCCTACTGAATCATCTCCGCCACCGGTTGCTCTCGCCACCTCCACATGTCAACTCACCACCGCCAACACCGGTGCAATCACCTCCTCCACCTATATACTCTCCACCACCACCACCACCCGCTCCCCGTTTTCTCTCCTCCACCACCCGTCCACTCTCCACCCCCACCATCACCACCTCCACCAAGACAATCACCTCCTCCACCTTTTGATCCACTCTCCACCTCCACCATCACCACCACCACCGAAGCATAATCACCTCCTCCACCACCCGTCCAATCTCCGCCTCCACCATCACCACCACCACCGATGCAATCACCTCCTCCACCACCACCCACTCTCCACCACCACCACCACCACCACCACCACCCATCACCTCCTCCACCAATTGTTCACTCTCCACCCCCACCGTCCATTCCCCACCACCACCAACGCAATCACCCCCACCGCCTCCCTTCAACTCACCTCCGCCACACGTCTTTCTCCCCACCTCCACCGCCTATTCCCACCACCTCCTCCATCCATTCCCTCCACCACCCGTAGTTTTCTCCAATCAGACTCCTTGGCCACTTGGGCGCGATTACAAATCTCCTCCTCCGCCATGACCATCCCGGGTTATTAAAGAGCTTTATATTCTCGTCCTTTTTATATTCTTTTTCACCAAGTAGTAGTTCAAAAATCAATGTACAAACTCACTTCGTAAGTTTTGTCTTGCCATTTTTTAGGCTTAAAACTAGTTTAGTCCATTCTTACAGAGCAATTTATTTCCACAAACAAAATTACGTTATTGTTTTTAATTAATTCGTGCATGTTATGTTAAACGTGTTGTTCAATTTGAATTTCCTAAATATCCCATATATATGAATGACAAAAGAATCAATTTATATATTACTACATAGATGAATTACAATATTGGACAACCAAAATAAGCGATATCGTTTATATATATATATATATATATATATGTGTGTGTGTGTTTTTTTCATTTTTTTCATAGTAATTATTAATTTTCCTATTTCTTGTATTACATGATATTCGTATTACTAATCTTAATTTAGTCAAGAAAAAAACATAAACACATTTTTTATACCCATTGTTTTCAAAGTATAGTTTTCGAATTATTTGTTTTCATTTTTTTCCCACTAAATATAGGAGATTGTTGAGTATATAATTTATTTTTATACCTGGTATGTACTAGAATATTTTCAAGCGATTTAATTATCAAGAATTACCGATGTAAAGTTAGTAAGTAGGCGGGGAGCTGAGCTAGGAAATATTGGAGGGGCCGGAATTTTTGGGGACCTAAATCAATAAAAAATAAATATTTAGTACTAAAAATTAATATTTTAAAATAAAATATACATATAAATATGGAGATTTCAAAATTTTTGGGGGCTAAATCAATAAAAAAAACATATTTAATACTAAAAATTAATATTTTAAAATAAAATCTACATATAAATATGAAAATTTCAAAAAATTTGGGGGGCTTTAGCCCCCCATCTATGCCTTAGAATATGTATAATGAAGAAGCTAATTCCCCTCCCAGAATTTGTACTCAAAAAAAAAAAAAAGGAAGCTAATTATGCACGTCGTGTTCATCTAGTTGAATTACGTGGCACAAAATTATTGTTTACATTCCATTCTGGCATGATATATATATATATAGAATATTTTTTGAATTTGAAAAGAAGAAATTATAATTACTCATTTTGTGCTCTCTCATTGTTATTCTCTTGCAAAGCAACTAGATCTTATAAAATAAAACTAATGTGGCTTAATACTGTAAAAGTGAGTTATTAGTAATTTCCATAAAATATTTCTAATTCCGGTAATGAAATTATTCCACGTCTCAAGTTTATTAGTGATAGTGAAAACGAGCATTTATATCAAATGACCAATTTCGAAGAAATATGGATGTACACACAAAACGACGGCGTTTCTACCTCTATTTCTTCAAGAATACGTTGAAGTAGATCACCAGATGGAAGAGGGCATTTTCGTTTCAAACTAAGAAAAGCACAAAAATTGGCCCGAAATTTGCAGTTTGAATCTCGATGGCTGACAACTCGAAGAAGCCTTCTGACTCAGAAATTAAGCCCGAATTGGATGAAAAGCCCGACGCCGATGCAGAAAATCCTTCGCCAGTAAAAGACACCGGCGGCGGATGGGGCGGATGGGGTTTTCTCCACTTTCTTATCTATCAGATCTCCAGAAAGCTGCTAATGTGGCCGCTGAAGAGATCTCTCGCAATGTATGTTTCTTTCACCCGAGTTGAGATGTTAATCAGGAATGTGTTAGAATGGTACTTAGTTAAAATAAATTCATTTGGATTATGCATTAGTACAATTAACTCACACCATATTGTCAAGTTCGAAGGAAAATAACACATTGCATTGACTAGTTTATTATAACTTACGGATGCAGTGCTTTGGCCTGATGGCTTGATTTATTGAGTTTATCCATTGTCCACCTTCCATTTGTGGAGCTTTATATTATTTTTCTCTGGAGTAGTTGACCGCTGCTTCATTATCGTCTTTGCAAAATCTGGTGTAGAACTTGTTATGGTTGTGGAAATGTCAGAAAATCTTACGCCAACCTTTTTCGGTTAATTGCTGCCAAATGATCTTTTCCAGTCTAGGGATATTTGAGTAGCCCAAGACTAGGTAGATTAGGCTTGAGTGCAGGGACTACTCTTTAGACTCCATAGTGTGAAGGAGAACCAGTGACGTTAGCATAACTCAGTATATTGATGTGTTGTACGGTGCATGATAAGGTTCGATTCAAACATGTCCAAGTTGCCCTCATATGATTGAAGAATATCAACTTCTTTTACATGCCATTTTGATTTTATGATTTCTCTTTCTGTTGACTTTTCCTTTTATCTGTATTCAGAAAAGGAAATCTGGCTGACATGAAATTGGACAGATAAACTATTGTTTCATTTGCTTTAGATTAACTATGTTACTACATTAATCATCCATTGGTTCTCTAGATAGAGCAATCGGTTCCTGTCCTTCAGTCCTTGAGTATATGGGTTTGCTGCCAATAGTTTATGAATTGAGATATTGTTTCCTGTCCTACATTAATCCTCCATCGCTATAGTATAGATTCGCTGCCAATGGTTTATGAACCCATTTATGTTATCTACTCATGTTTTAGTTTGGCTTAAGTGATGCATTTAACGTGGACAAACTTTTCAATAAAAAATGGAGTTTGCATTCTCAAAAAAAAACAAAAAGATGGAGTTTGCCAATCACTTGGCAAGTAAATACATTGAAATGTGCTCTTGGAATGCTTTTAAGATCTTGAGGCACTCAATAAAAGCATTATATCGCTGACCTGATAATCACCAAAAATGGTATTGAAGCCACTCTCTCTCTCTCTCTCTCTCTCTCTCTCTCTCTCTCTCTCTCTCTCTCTCTCTCTCTCTCCCCATCCTAGTCATTTCTGTTATCGAATACTGAGACCTGATGCATGAGCTATGCTGGATTTTCTGTTTTTGTTGCTAGGATCCATTCATATGAGTTTCTGTTGCTGTTTGTTTGAGTTGTATGCTTCTGTAAATGCAGGCTATTGAGGCTGCTAGGATAGCAGCAAAGAGCATTTCCGAGCCTTTGGCTGAAGAGTCAGAATCTTCAGAGGAGGAAGGTACAAACGTCCCTGCAGTTAAAGAGAAAACTGACGATGAGAATGATGAACGGCGCAAAGCAGCCCTGGATAAATTAGAGAAAGCTAGCGAAGAATCCCTCCTTAGCCAGGTAGGTCATGTGAAACATATATATATATATATATATATATATATATATATATATACGCGAGTTGTTATTTGACTTCTTTTCCCTCTTTCCTCTCCCCCATCACAACCGTCTGTTCAAGATTCTAATTTGTTTTTACTTTGTGGAGCTTAGTAAATCTGTGAAGAGACGTGCCAGTTTCTACTTGCAAAACCTATTTAATTTCCATTTACCATATGTGAGTTTCATACTGTACATGCAGGGTCTGAAGGTTTTTGATACATCAGTAGAATCTTTCGCTTCAGGAGCTTGGCAAGCTCTCGGAACTGCATGGAAAGAGGGAGCTACTTTAGTTCACAAGTATGCCAGGATAGTGGTGATTATTATTATTATTATTATTATTATTATTATTATTATTATTATTATTATTATTATGATGATGATGATGATGATGATGATGATGATGATGATGATGATGATGATGATGATGATGATGATGATGATGATGATTAGTATTTTTTATTTTTTTACATAGTTGCCCATGTATTGGTTACATTCACCCGAAAGGTTTAAAGGCTGTTGATTGGAAGCTAACGGCCTGCTATTATGGCGGTCATGCTTACATTGCAATCTAGAGGGTTATTAGAAAACTTGAGCTAAACATATTTGATGTGTCAGTTTAATATGTGCATATTTTCAGTCACATGCTCCAAAAAAGGTATATAAAAATAAATGAAAAACAATGACATTGGTCATCTAAGTTTTGAAGTTCTTTATATCTTGGAAATCCTATATTGAAAATTCCATGTAATTTAAGTATGACAAATATACATTAGTTGTGAGATGGACGGCATGCATGCCAAGGAAGATTTGCAGATTAATGGGAAATCGACGGATTCTTAACCTCAATTGGTGTTAAACTGGTGCGTCTGGTTGAGATTTAAATTGGACAATATATACTAGGTGGAGTTTATAACATACTCCAGGTTAATGATATAAGCTTGTTGAATATTGGAACGATCAAAACAGCAGCTTGTTGTTTAGTTCTTTGAGAAGGTTGTTGATGTGTGCTTCTCTTTTCCGTTCTTGGGTTTTACACCTGATCCTTAGTAATGTTTCTAGTTCAATTTAATCTTGAAACTTATGGTTATATTTATCTTATACTCTCTGGTATACTTGAGGTTCATTTTGCTTCTCATTTATTGCGACATCATACTAAAGAATTTTGTCCTTTTTTGGATAACTAGAATGATGCTGTGGTATGACAATAACATTCTGAGCTAGGTTTTGGATCGGTAGAAGTAAAGTTACGCATGAGAAGACATATTTTAATTAGTATACAGTAGCTTAGTGAAAGCACTACAAATTGCTGACCTGGATCATTTTCTGTTTCTCCTAGGATTGAGAATTCAGCTTCAAATTTAACTGATTCAATTCAACATGGTGGTCTACCTGCAGCAACTGGTTCTGCTGCACCATCTTTGTTAGAGGTTGCACTACTGGCTCTATTCTTTTTACTTTTCAAGAGTTGTGGCCCAATTTCTCAGTCTTGCTTATGGTACACAGACTGGAAAAGCTTTTTACAGCAAAGGGTATGCAAGTGCTTGAGCAAGTTGGAAGAGAAACAATGGATCTTTTAATTTCAGAAACTGGGATTCAAGTTGAGAAAAATTCTGATGGAATAATAGATGAAGATCAATTATTTGAAGAGATTACATTTGACAGATGCTTTTATATCTACGGAGGTCCAGAGCACCTGGAGGTATCTACTAGTTTCAAAGTATTCATCTGCATTTGCATATAGTCCTAAATTGAAGATTTTAAATTTTATGTCATATTTCCTTGCAGGAGTTAGAGGCATTATCTAACCATTATGCACTATTATATAACCGAAGAAAGGCTAAACTCTCTACTGAACAAAAATCTACCTATGATGGAAAGCTTAAAGAAGTCCAACACATATTTGACTTGGGTGCTGAACTTGATGGAAATTTTACAGAGTCAGAAAAAGGGAAGAAAATTGAGGCTGATAATGATGACAGCGCCGATGAATTTAAAAAGTTACATGATTCCAGCATTTCTAAGGCTGCTGAATTGGCTGCCGGGTAAATATGCCTTGAGTTTTCTCTGTTTCTTTTAGTTTTAAAACTTTTTTCACCACCTCTCATTAGGAGAGGTGGTACTTGGCCTTATCTACTAGAGGTGAGGTAAAGGGTTCAAACCCTATCCCTCCCTTTCTTTCCATTGTCATATGTTTTATGTTTTTCCATCTGATTGGTTCTATATATGTCTTATGTTTTTCCATCTGATGTGGCCAATTAGACCGATTTTAGTATCTGTTTCCTAACTGAATTAAATTCTGGAACCTGCTCTATGATAAATTCTGCTGCTTTATTTAAATTCTGGAGCATGCTAAATGATAAATTCTTCAGGTTTATCTCCTGCTTAGCTGGATGTATAATTTTTTTTTTCTTTTTCTTGTCATTCACTTCTTCGGTTGGAGCTTAGATAGCTGAAATTATATGCATGGTTTTGTGCTATGCCTGAACATGAAAGAAAAATAACCAATGAATTCCATGACTTGGAAATGCTCGATGTGAGAATAAGTGGACATATGCAAAGAAATGGGAAATTCATTCAAAGGACACACTTGTTATATCGTGTGGTTTTAGGTCTCGTATCTGACATGCACAAAAAGTTCAATCATAATCTTGAACTATATGATCTCCTACAGCACGTAACATAGCTTATCTTTTTTTTTTTTTTTTCTTTTTTGTTTATCCCCAAGTATACAGAACTAGAGGAGAATAGTGCTAATATGTAAATATTATAAGCATGTACTACAGTTGCTGCTCTTCATTGTTAATGTCTAATTAATGTTTTGATTTTCTCTACTAACTCATCAAACCATTGCTTCCTCTTAGAGATGTAAAATGGAAGGTCTTTTATTGATCATTTCTCATCCCA
Organism: Rehmannia glutinosa; assembly: GCA_016081115.2. Taxonomy (NCBI): domain Eukaryota; kingdom Viridiplantae; phylum Streptophyta; class Magnoliopsida; order Lamiales; family Orobanchaceae; genus Rehmannia; species Rehmannia glutinosa. The sequence goes on along the minus strand of CM071927.1, from coordinate 90,544,945 downwards.
TCCTGACACTGGGACTTTACACTTTCAGAGCTATTTCAAAGATTTTGTTAGTTATACCTCAAAAAGTCATCTTTATTAATGTTTTATATGGAATCTTGAATGGTAAAATAGTTTGGTTTGAAAACTAAGATTTTGATATGATATAACCACAAAATTTATTTTAAGGCATTTCCATTCTCGTGAAATGGTCTATTTTTTTTTTTTTTTCTTACTAACCGTATTGCAAAACTTGGTTATGTAGTGACATGATGATTTGCCAAATTATGGCATCTTATACAAAATTGTGCAAATTACAGGGGAATTAAATTAATAAGTCATACAATGAAACTATGAGAAAGAGTTATATAAACAAGAATAAGAAATGAATCTAGTATATTAGATAATCAATTTGGCTTCATGCCAGGAAGATCCACAATTGAAGCTATACACTTAATTAGGCGATTATGTGAACAATATAACGAGAGAAAACAAGATTTACATATAATTTTTATTGATCTTGAAAAGGCATACGATAGAGTCAACCGAGATATAATGTGGCGCGTATTGGAAAAAGAGGAATAAAAATAGTTTACATAGATGCCATAAAAGATATGTATGATGATATAACAACATGTATCAGACACCAACATGAATATCTAGTGAATTCCCAAACACTATAGGTTTGCATCGTGATCCGCTCTTTAAAGCCCTTACCTTTTTATTCTAATAATTGATGAAATCACTAAACACTTACAAAAAACCATCACTTTGAATGTATGCTATTTTGCGGGACGATATAGTTTTAATTGATGAAACAAGGGAAGGAGTAAATGCAAAATTGGAAGTTTGGAGAGAAGCACTCGAATCAAAAAGGTTTTACTATAAGTAGGGCTAAAACAGAATACATGGAATGCCACTTTAGTAAAAACAACATGAACAATGAAACAAATGTTAAAATTGATGGACATGAAGTGAGTATAACAAAGAGTTTTAAATACTTAGGATCTATAATTGAAGAGAACGGAGAAATCAATAAAGATGTCACACATAGGGTCCAGGCGGGTTGGAATAAATGGAGGAGTGCATCTTCTATCCTTTGTGACCGTAAAATACCATTAAAATTGAAAGGAAAATTTTATAAAAGGCCATAAGGCCCGCAATGCTTTATGGAGCAGAATCTTTGGCGACTAAATATGAACACGAACAAAAAATGAGGGTAGCGGAGATGAGAATGCTAAGATGGATGTGCGGACACACTAGATTAGATAGAATAAGAAATGAACACATTAGAAACAAAGTGGGAGTATCACCAATAGATGAGAAAATCAGAGAAACACGATTAAGATGGTTTGGACATGTTTATAGGAGGCCTTTAGATGCACCTTTGCGACATTTAGAATGTAGAGAATCACTCACACAAATCAAAAGAGGCAGAGGTAGGCCTAAAAAGACTTGTAAGAAGCTATTAAACAAGACATGTTATACCTAGAAATAAATGAAAATATGACTTATGACCGTAAACGATGGCGCAATATGATCTGTATAGCCGACCCCACGTAGTGGGATTAAGGTTTAGTTTGTTGTTGTTGTTGTTACATAACCATCCTGGGTATGTTTTTAGATTCTTGGGATTAAAACAAGAATTGAGTCTATGGAGCTATAACAGCCTCTTCTGGTCTTTTTCAGTTTTGCAAGTGCTTTGGCAGGACTGTCTCCAAACGACATAATTCAGAAAACTTCTGGGAGGCTTGATGTTCTTCATTCTGAGGGTGTTCATGTATGCAGATGAGTTGCTTTCAGTCACTGCAGAATTATCGTCACTGAATATGAACATGTTCTGGGTGTTCTCTATGTAATTAATCCCGTTTGCCTTTCTTTTCAGAGGCTTTCTGAAATTTGCTGTTTCGCGATAACTCAAATACTGATGCTTGGGAAGTCCATCATATCCAATGCAAATAAAGTTCAAAATCAAGAGATTGAAGAAACAATGAAGATTGATTGGCCGGAGGATTCTGTGGAAAAAGCTAAGATAATCAGAACAAAGGCACAATCAATGACTGGAAATTTAGAAGCAGTTTTCAACAGTTTCATTACTGGTAAATTTCATCTTAGATTTTCGTTGCCTTAGTTTATAGTTGGTCATTTTACTTCTGCTTTATGTGCCTGTGCCATCCTAATGAACCCGTTTGCTTCAAAATATCGTAGTAATATGCTACACAATCAATGTTAGCACATCAATCCAGTAGGTGCTTTGATATGTTCATGAAGGAATTTTGAGTTAGGTAAAATGTCGCAAGTTTCAACTTATCAAGATAATGCAATAGTAAATTTGTCTTCTAAAGCTTAAACTATTGTTGATGTGCTCTACCGTTACAGAAATTTTCCCGTGCTATCGGGGATTTGTTTCGACTGAATTGTGTTATAGGATTCACAGACGTTTCCTTTCTTTTTTTAGATTTAATTAGAAAAACTACCCTAAGTTCCCTAAGTTTTAAGCCTAATTACAGAAAAAGACAGTTATCTTCAAAACTACAAATACCCCTTAACATCTGTTTCTATTATACAAATTGCACCTTCAAGAGTGATATTTGTTAGGAAAATATAAACCTCAAGGGGATGTTTGTAAGGGGGTATTTACAATTTTGAAAGATATCTAGAGTTCTTTGAAATTATGCTAAATCTCCGGGGTAGTTTTTGTAGTTATCCTTTCTTTTTTAATGTTATTAATTTCACTTATCTGCTCAGGCATATCGGAGGTAGCAGAAGCATATATAGCAGCCATTAAAGGTGCTGCCGCTGACTCACAAGAAGTCCTTCCACAAAAATCTGTCCAGGAGAAGGTCAGTGCATTTACGGAACATCTTCGTGCTGATCATATTATAGCTGCGGGTAAATTGCAGGACGGACTTCAGTACTTGACTTATTTGGTTCTCTCTACCTCAATGTCTGCTGCGTAAAACAATAGTAGAGTTCTGTTTGTAAATAGTCGTTAAACTTCATTTCAGCGTGCGTACATTTGAAGGTTATTAATTATAATAGGAAAAAAAAAGTGCAATTTTCTTTTGGTTTTGGCTATTTGTATTCCCCGGTTTTAGTGAAGGGAAGAAAATATATTCAATATCACATGATGAGCGATTATCCCACTTATTACATTCACTTGTTTTTCCTTATATATTTTCCTTCCTGTTAAGCCTGCCTATGCTTAATTGTGGCACTTGTGAGTGTGATTGCTGTCTGCTGTGAGAGCGTTTCGTTTAGGAATGACAAAATGACCCGTCCCGATGGGTACCATCGGGATGGGTCTGGGTATCACCTCCGCCCGTGGGTACCCGCCCCGTGCTATTTATAGTTTTAATATATTTAATGTATATTTTACATGTACATTATATAAAATAATATAGTTTTATGTATTTAATATTATATTTAACATATATAATGACAAATTTTATAAACAATATGTATTTATAATACAAAATATAATATTATAAAATTATGAATAATATAAAATATAAAATAAAAATATAAAAATTAAAAAATTCAACACGGGGTGACTGTCTCACCCGCAACCCGTGGCGGGTCACCCCGCTCCTCTCCATTGCCATCCCTACTTTCGTTCCACTCTTTTTCACTTTTAGAGAGAATAGTATAAAAAATTATTTTAAAAAATGAGAATAGATTTTGAGAGTGATTGAATATAAGATGAGAATGTCATGATGATAGTTAACGTGATAGGTTTTTTAGTGTAATAATGATTTGATGTGATTAGTGATTTGAAAAATAAGAGAAGTAGATAATGTATTTGTGATATGATTGTATAATAATAATAGTTGATGTAATATTTTTTTTTTTTTAGATTATAAATGAATGTGATTGATTATTTGAAATATGAGAAAAGTGAATAGCATATTTGTTTGAAAATTTATTTTTTCACAAGCAACCACTCCATTAGTATTTGCACGATTAATTTGATTTAGACAAAGCATGTCTAAGCAGATTTTTCCTTCTGTTACTCGTGAGTTTGGGCCATGCTACAGAAATAGGAACACGTCCATACCAAACATTTACAATATGCCTTATTTGCGATGATACACGACCATGCATCATGCATGCATAAAAGAATCAAGCATTATCACATGAGGCTTGCATTTTCTCCATAAACCATTGGAGAGCCTTCATCCGATACCAAATCCACCATCGTATTGACGGCAGATAACATAGTAAACTATAAAATTAAAATAATTATAAGAACGATGAGGCCAACTGTAAACTTGTCTCGAAGCTCAAATTCATGAAAAACAAACGTGATGGCTACAGGAAACAACCAACTTGGAGCTTAAAAACCCAACTACGACATCAATTTACCAAGAAAGGCGTAATGCATTGAACTCCCTCCATACATGGCATATAAATTGCATCTGTAAATAACAGGTGAGCATGCGTGTGTGCGTGTTATATGCACCGATGTTAGCCATTAACACTAGCTGCAGCATCGGCAGCTTTCCAATCTCTGGCTAAAAGTCATGACAGACCGACTTGAGGTCGTACCTCTGTTTGAAAAGAGGGGCTTCTTGAGTTACCTCTGCAAATTGTTGGTTGATCTTTCCGCGAATTAAATCACCTTCATTTGGCAATTTTATGCTCCCCAATGTTGTCAGGGTCGTCATTATCAACAGCATTAAGGCTCCGCAGCTGGTAATACAAGATACATCAGTTGAAGACATATCTGGTGAGTTTCCATTTTAATAGATAGCAAACTCAAGGATTCGAAGGTCACCGGCATTTGGTTGCAACGATGCATATCTGTTGCCGTATTGCACCTTAATGGGACGTTATACTTCCCAGCAGCAATGCACTCCACAACCAATGGGCTTGTGCCATTTAATAGAAAGCTACGCTCTGGGTGTTTTCGTGTTCACATATCCTACATCCACATCCGAGTTATGCTCAACGAACATCCATGGTGGCTTCATGGGTTATCAATACCAGAGTCAGCTTTGAGCATTCTATCTGACAAGGCTGGGCCATTAACAATGATTGCATCAAAGGTAGGCGAGTCTATCTTGACATCAACAGTCACTGCAATTGAGCTACTACTATTTACAGCTGCCTCACTTTCATATGCACCAGTCTGAAGGGTATTTGTATGTGACGCTATCAATTGAGGTTCTACCTCCACCAAAGTTAAACATTGGCCTTTTTCCAAATTTTTGAACCCATCAGTATTCTTGAATTCAACGTCAGTAGAAGCATCCATCAGATCTGTTCCATTCTCAACATAAACACCAATTGAAGTATTCCCATCTGTGGAGAATAATTGAGGAGCCGAAGTACAGATGGATGATGAATCGACTTCCATGTCATCACCGGGAATCTCAAGCTGAGGTGACATGGCCTTACCAGGACAGTGGTTCGTATTATCCACAACTTTGTCTGGGCTGCCCATAAATGGCTCTGCAGTTTGATCTTCAGCACTTCTGTTTTCCGGACAGATTTGAGCATTCAACTGCAACTGTACCCATACGGCTAAAGAAACAGCATGGTCACGAACTAAAGAATCAAAAGGTGGGCAGTGTAGCATATTAATCAAGGCCTGGCTGTATCGGAACATACTCATAGATGGAGTACTAGACCCCTTATCGCGACAAAATTTGATTACTTTGAAAACATGCTCACATAAGTTCCCATTTTTGCCCAACTACAATCACAGATTGAATACTCGAACCAGGGTTCAGTACTAAATGAGCTGTACCTTGATCCTTTGGCCCAATAACTTTAGCATATTCACCCTCCATGACTACATGAGCATCTGGGATCTTTAATGATTTCCGCCAAGCAGTTGGACCACTCATCCATTCATCCTTCCAATATCGCAAAATCCTCTTTCCCTGAGTACTCATCAAGCCAAAAATAAGAATGAACTTTGGTTCCAAGCTTATTCACAAGCCAATCAGCACGTTGGTATACACTTTGGTCTTTTTCATTCAATAGCCTTATCTTCAACTGTGCGTGATAGAACTCCATTGCTGCACAGGTCTCTTGGCTGGCAAGAGGAAGAGTTTTGAGTGCCCGTGCCCACATACCTGATCAGAAGAGGAAATTTGAAAAACGGATGCTTAATATTTTGTATCAAATTATAAATGAGTTTAATGGTTAGCACATCAAAGGTTCAACATGATAGAGTTAGCCCATCCAGTGTGAGAAACATGAGCAGGAAGCAAATCTAGGAAAATTCACATAACCAAATTATGAAGTAGACATCACATGTCCTTAGTTTGACAATAAAAGCGTACCTATCCTTGGATACCAAATTGCTTTGAAGTAGTCCACGAATTCTGCAGCATCTACAGAGTTTTCCATGAAATCTTCAAATGCATCAGCAGTGCCAGGTCCTTTGCAGATTACTTTAACTGCCTCACCAAGTTGTTTTGCTATTTCAGCACGCATTTCCATATTTGAGCATCTCTTCATCAAATTTTTATGCCATGCATGACGAACACGCCAAAAGCATATCAGTACTGAGCATTGAAAGACTTCCCTACAAAGCAACAAACATAGATGTTCTATACCATCAAGCTCTTGATAATCGAACACGAAATGAACAGAAAAATGAAGAAGCATAAATTGAAGTTACTTCTTTAATAGTATGATACCATCCCATTCCAATAAATAGTCTGCAAACATATCAAGTTAAATTGTCCACAACCACTTTTAAACTTAACACAGAACCTAGAATAAGATGCAGAATAACAATTTACTGACTGATATCCACAGTGGTTTTTCAACCAACAACAATCAACCAGCAGTACCTCAACTCCCTAAAGCCCTGCCAACCCAACCCAGGAAACAAGGGGGAAATAAAAGAGAAAAAGAAAATGAAAAATCCGCATAGATGCATATGAAGGATCCGGTTGAACCAACCACACAAACTGATTTGAGATAAAGACTTCACCGCACACCTGATTGCTCGGATATCAGCTGAAGGGTCATCCAGAATAAATCCAGCTAACTTCCACGTTGGATCTTTTGCACGAACTCTATTGTAGAGAGCCCGAATCCATCTGTGTGTGTCTCTGCTTGCAAATCTAGGAGTGATTATCCAAGCTACCGGGATAGCCTTGTTGTCCGAGTTGAACACAACAAGGCTATGAACAGGGTACTGGTATATTTGCAACAGAAAAGTCGAGTGAGCAATAAAGAATCAGAGTGCACAGATACTTCGATAACTGAACAAAAGGATAACAACAATAGGACAGACCTTCAACTTATTTGAACCAAATTTGAGTCATAAGCCAACAGGCGGCAATTGCCAAACTGAATCATTTGCTGCAACTGCCACTCTGTTTGAATTCCCAGGGTAAAAGGGTCAGAATCAGAGAAATCTTCATAAAAGAAAACATTATTTTGGTGGCTTTCAACCCACATGCTAATGCTGACTGCATCATCTTCATCAAGCTCATATGTAGAACGCCGAATACTCCTCTCTTGTCGACGAACATATCTGTGGGTCAAAAGGTCATCCCTGTTACATGGACCTCCTTGTTTCTCCACTGATTCATTGTGTCTCTGCATGATGGTTTCTACGGAGACCCCAACATGAAGGAGAGACAAGACACGGAGGCGGAGTTCTTCTGAAATATATGGAGCATACATAGCACGGGTCCCAGCAGCTTTTTTGTCCTGTGGACCATGGCATGGTAATCCTTTCTTATCCACATGCTTATCTTGATTATATATAATGAGTGCCACTGATGGCTCCGCAGTTAAACGTTTAACAATAAAGTGGCAGGTGCAGCCCCTCTTTGTATTTGGTCGACCAGCAGACTTATTTTTTGGAACATAAGTTGTCCTACTAGGACGTACAATACCACCTTTTCTATGATCATCTGGACCAAAGGAGCACCAGTACCTAGTGCAAAATGTATGAACAGTTTATGTTGATATAAAGCAGATAGTGACCATGAGTTGCAATAATAACAGAAACAATACAAATAATAATAACTGTAAAAAGTGGTAATAATAATGAAGATAAAACATACAAGATATATTCAATAATTCCATCAACTTTAGGTTTGTAAGGCATCTTTGGAGTGCGTCTCCTTCTTGCCTCAACATGGAACCTTGTCGGACACTCTTTATTGTTTGATTCCCCCCTAACAAAATCATCAACCCTGGCGAATGGGATCAGAGCAAGTCTATCTAAATTATCACGATAACCTTCCACTTTGGACCACACAAGATCAGTAGAACCAAACTCCAAGGTTGGAGGGTTTTGTACAGGTAAGGAGAGGATCTCATCCCATCTAGCCATCTGAAATATAAATATCAAAAAGATAATATTAACTAAATTGACCAAATATTAGACCAGATTTCTAAATCTAACTTTAAAAGGTCACACAGGCAGCAGAAACATTCGCAAGGTACATTCACAAAGCATATGGAGGTGCAATGCCTCTAGCATTGCCTGAAAATATCCTTTAATACATAATTTTAACATTTCCACATTAAAGCTGACTTTAAAAATATAAACTTTGCAAACACCAAACACAAACAACACCAATATGGCAAGCCAACTAGATTCTTCAGACTTCATGGTCACCAATAATAATTTAGCTAGTTGCCGCAATAATAATTTGTTAGCTTAATAATATATTGGTCCTCTACAAAGAACACACCGCAATAAGCTTGGCAAAATCTTACCATCAACAAGAAAACCATTGCCTAGCAAATAATCCATTACCATAAACAATATGATACAAATATGATAATAAAGCAAACAGGATGGCATATATTTGTATGAAAACTTAAATTTTAGGTTTCAAAAAAAAAAAAAAAAAACAGCCACTCAAGGTCAACAAATTACTTCAATATCTTCTGCATGTAGATTCTCTGAGAAATTCGTCACCTTTTCAATTGAACCAATCGAACTACTTTTTTTTCCATTTATTGTTCATCGTATGCCTCAATTAACTTCTAAAACCCCGTATAAGATGAAAATATTCACATAAAGGTAAGCAACTTCATTGGAATGAAAACTAACCGAAACTCAATTCAGATCAAAAGTCAGTTGCATATGTTAACCACTGAAACGCGCTGCAGAAATTCCATAACTCACCGGGAAAAAAATTCAACTGCAAATGAAATAATTGTGAATGAAGAAAGTAAAATGGCGCGGAAAAATCAACTGCAAATTAGTAAAAATAAAATTAAACGAAAAGAGATAGCAGAAGAGGCTGAATTTCTGGAAACTGAAAAGAACACAAAATTAATTCCCAAAGGTATCGACGAGAGAAATAATGATGAACAAATATTAATTAATATTTTCACGTACCTTAAGAACTCTGGAAGTTGTTCAGCGAAATGTGAGGTTTTGGAGTCAGTAAACCCTGATATTTTTTTGGTTTGATTGTTTTTTTTTATTCTGCAAGTAGCGGGTCGGTGTATTGGCCTTTTCGGGCCTCCTGTTTTAGAAATGGCTTCGGCCCATACTTTTGGGTCCAATTTATAAAAATTATGGGCCTGTCGGCGATTTTTAGGGTTTTCAGCACCTTCCATCCTTAGCTCTTTTAACTCGTTTTTCGGGCTATGTCCCGGAATCAGGACCTCCCCTTTCCTTTGCATTTCCCCACGCCCAGGGATTGGTTCGAGTCCGTAGCGATTTTGATTTCGGCAGTGCTTTTTTTTTTTTACCTAGATATATAGTTAAGTGTGGATTATTGCAATTAGTGTAATGAAAAGTCCATTTCATCCACTTTTCCGTTTGACTTTCTCACTGTGCCCACAATATTTTATAGGGGCAAGATTTAAGTTAAGACCAACTCCGGGTGTTGATTAGAATATGTTTTTATAAATCAAGTAACATCTTGTCCTCTACAAGTATGGTGTGTCTTGTTTTTTAACAAGTTAATAGGTTGTTTTGTCGCCTCTGTCAACTTTTCGTTTTGTTAACCATGTTAAACAATCAATCATCTTTGGATGATCTTTGTGGGCGTATGAATTTGGAAGAAGAGGAGGAAGGTGGATTGTGCATTGAAGATATTCTACAGGAAGACCAGACCCAAGAACTTCGTTGGTGTTTGGTAGGTCGCTTTTTATCGGATCGGCAGGTTAATTTTGTAGCCATGAAAAACACATTGGCGTCTATATGGAGGCCAGTTAAAGGTGTCTTTATTAAAGAGTTAGGTCCGAATCTTTTTCTATTCCAATTCTTCCATGAGTTGGACATTTCTCGTGTTCAGTCAAACGGTCCATGGACCTTCGACAATCTTCTTCTGATCACTAAGAGACTTAGGTGGGTGAACAACCATCCCGAGTTCAGTTGTTTCACACGGAGATTTGGGTGCATATTTACGATCTTCCGTTTGGTTTCATGACGGAGAAAATTGGGAAAAGTATCGGTAATTTTATTGGTACATTTTTGGATTCGGATGAACATAGCTTTACGGGAGTGTGGCAAAATTATATGTGTATCCGTGTTGCTTTTGATGTGCGAACCCCGCTTAAACGGAGGATGAAACTTAAAAAATTAGGAGGTGATTGGGTTTGGATTAATTTTAAGTATGAACGTCTTCCTACGTTTTGTTTCTTCTGTGGGTTTCTTGGGCATTCAGATAAGTTTTGCGATAAACTTTTCAATGATCCGGCTGCTACTGAGGAAAGGGCCTATGGTTCGTGGTTGCGAGCGCCATCTCGGAAGCAAATTAGTCAAGCAAATTCACCATGGCTTCGTTCATCTTTCCCTTCGAAAAATTCCGGCAATGTTCAGAGTGGTGAGGACGGTTACTATCCAGATGATGACGTGGATCATCATGGGCATAATTTCTCGGGCAGTTTTTCTCATGCAGAAGGTACCAGCAGTTATTGTGGAGCAGTTCCAAAAATTCAGGGCGCCAACTTTGCTGATAAGGTGGATAAAGAAAAAGATTCAAATTTTAGCGGCAAAACCAGTGGAGATTTGATTTTAGTCGAGGCGGGAACACAACAGGATCTTATTAAGGGCGATAATAAAAGGAAAAGGGTTGAGGATATCAAATTGTCTGGTCCGAGCACTATTGGGCCTTCGCTTAATGGGCCCGGGGAGGATGTAACAGCTTTGGTGAAGAACCAAAAAAACTTGGATGTGGCGGGTCCTGGACACCAGGCCCACCGAGAATTATGATTACCCTAAGTTGGAACTGCCGTGGGCTTGGCAACTCACGGACAGTTCAAGTTTTATTGGACCTAGTCCAATTAAAGAAGCCTTCTTTTATTTTTCTAATGGAGACTATGTTAGACAAAAATAAATTGGAACAGATTCGGATAAAGCTGGGATTTGAAGGTTTGTTTGCTGTAAGTAGTCTGGGACATAGTGGTGGGCTAGCTCTATTCTGGAGGAAAATTCCATGGTTGATTTACTGAGCTATTCTCAAAATCATATCGATATTTTAGTTCGCCTGGAGAACACGTCCGCGTACCGTCTTACAGGATTTTATGGTTTTCCTGAACGCAATAGAAGTAGACAGTCGTGGAACTTTTTACGCCAATTAGCTAATCAATCTTCTCTCCTTGGTGTTGTATTGGTGACTTCAATGACCTTCTTTCTTCCACGAAAAAACGAGGTAATATTGATCACCCTAATTGGCTACTTTCAGGTTTTCGTTAAGCTATTGATGATTGCGGTCTTGTGGATTTGGGAATGATGGGCTATCAATTTACTTGGGAACGGGTCGAGGAACGCAACATTGGGTGGAAGAACGTTTAGATAGAGGGTTGGCTAATCATGAATGGGTTGCATTATTTCCGAATTGTAAAATTTGGAACCTCGAGGCCTCTATGTCTGATCATTCTCCTCTTTTCCTGGAGTTGGGTTTTCAATATCGTATTAAGAAAGTCTGAAGATTTCGTTTTGAAAACGTATGGTTTGCGAGAAAGATTGTAAGACTGTTGTTGAAGAAGGATGGAGAAAATGCGTTACTGAAAGTTTACTTGGCCGAATTGAAGTTTGCGGGGCTGAATTATTTCGGTGGGGTGATTTATTGCGGAATTCTTTCAACAATAGAATTAGAGAAGCTAAAAATAAGATGAAACAGTTCAGAGGTGGCAGGGATTCTCATTCAGTTGCCGAATTCAAAGAAGCTCAATCTCGTTATAATCTCCTTTTGGCTCAACAAGAGGAATTTTGGAAGCAAAGGGCGAAGCTTTTTTGGCTTAAAGGCGGTGATGCAAATACTAAATATTTTCATACGGTGGCTTCCACAAGGCATAGGCATAATTCGATTTCAAAGTTGAAAGCCGCTAATGCGGAGTGGCTTACATAGGCATAATTCGATTTCACATTGTCAATTATTTTGTGGAGATTTTTTCTTCTTCGGGCTGCTCTCATGAGGCGGTAACTGATTGTGTGCAGCCGAAAATTACCGAGGAGCAGAATCAAAGCCTCTTGTTGCCTTTTTCTGAACTAGAAATTAAAAAGCTTTATTTTCAATGCATCCCGATAAGGCGCCAGTGCCTGATGGAATGAATCCGGCTTTCTTTCAAAAATTTTGGGATATCACGGGAAAAGATGTTGTTTCTTCTTGCTTATCGTTCATGACTTCCTGCACATTTCCTGAAGGATTAAACGACACAAATATTGTTCTTATTCCAAAAAGAACAATCCAGAGACGGTGTCAGACTTACGCCCTATTGCTTTGTGTAATGTTGTTTATAAGGTGATCTCCAAAGTTCATGCGAATCGGTTGAAGTCCATACTTCCTGGGGTTATTTCTGAACATCAAAGTGCTTTTGTACCCCAAAGGCTGATTTCGGATAACATTATGATTGCTTTTGAGATTAATCATTTTCTCAAACGCAAGAGACAAGGTAAACATGGTGTCGCGGCTTTAAAGATTGATATGAGCAAGGCCTACGATCGGATTGAATGGTCCTATTTAAAGGCAATATTGACAAAGCTGGGTTTTCATACTAGATGGGTCGATCTCATGATGTTATGCGTGACGACAGTTCGATATAAGATTACACACGGGGTTTTTGATTCTGATTTCCTTAAGCCTGGGCGTGGGTTACGCCAAGGTGACCCATTATCTCCTTACCTTTTTATTCTATGTGCGGAAGGGTTATCCTCTCTGATTCAGAGGTTTGAACAGAGGGGTTGGATTCATGGTTTCAAGATTGCCAGAGGGGCTCCGAGCATGACCCATTTATTTTTTGCGGATGACAGCTTCCTTTTCTTCAGGGCTAATAGTGACGAATGTGCCCATGTGCAAAATTGTCTAGATGAATATTCACAGGCATCAGGTCAACGTGTTAATTTTCAAAAGTCTTCGATTTCATTCAGTTCGAATCCAAGGTCAAAAGAGATTTGGTCTATTTGCCCTTTACTCAATGTCTCTCATACTAACAATCATGGCTCATACATGGGCTTACCATCTCTAGTGGGTCGTAACAAGAAGTAAATTTTTTCGTTTATTAAAGAGAAAGTTTGGCAACGTTTACAAGGTTGGAAAAGAAAGCTTTTGTCAAGGGCGGGCAAGGAAATTATGTTAAAAACTATAGCTCAAGCCGTCCCTATTTATGCTATGAGAATATTCCTGTTGCCTCTTGATTTATGTACGGAATTGGAAAGAATGATGAACTCGTTTTGGTGGGGTAAAGGGGATGGTGCTTCTAGAGGGATTAACTGGCAAGCATGGCCGAAGATGTGCGTCCATAAAAATCAAGGCGGTCTTGGTTTTAAAAGATTACATGAGTTCAATTTGGCATTATTGGGAAAACAAATTTGGAGATTATTATCTGATCAATCTTCTCTTGTGGCTCGTATTTTTAAGGCTAGATATTATCCTTCTACCAACCTATCGAACGCACAACTTAGTTCCAATCCAAGTTTTGTCTGGCGTAGTATTTTGGCGGCGAAGGAGTTTGTGATTGGTAATTGCAGATTGAAAGTAGGTGATGGAAGAAGTATCGCAGTTTGGGGGAATCCTTGGCTTCCGGATAAGAATGCGTTTGTATCTTCTCCCCCTAGGTGAAGGTGTTGTTTTTGTCCATAATCTTATGAAGCCAGGGATACTTGAATGGGATGAGGACATTGGCAGGGACCTATTTAATTCTATAGATCAACATCTTATTCTAAATATTCCACTGAGCAGCGGCAACAATGGAGATGTTTGGTTGTGTGCTGGTAATAAGAAAGAGATCTACTCTGTTAAATCGAGGTACAATATTTTGTGTCAAGGTGTGGATAATCAGTTTAATTTCTCTCAAGATTTTGACTAGAAAGGTTTGTGGAGTCTAAAAGTCCCTACCAAAGTGAAAAATTTAGTGTGGCGAGCGTGTCATAACTCTGTTCCTACAAAGGAGAGATTGATGGCTAGACAGGTACAAGTTTCTCCAATTTGCCCGGTCTGTAATGCTTGTGCAGAGATAGTGTCCCACAGTTTCTTTTTTGCTCTTTTGCACAAAGGTGTTGGAATTTAATCCCTATGGATGTGAATTTCTCAGAGCCCGTGTCTTTTTTAACATGTTTGAATGACATTTGGGGTATCAGCTCATATGAGTTAAAGTGTCAAATTGCTATGGTCTTGTGGTCATTGTGGAATAATAGAAATGATATTGTCTGGAAACAGAGTTTCAAGACCCCTTCCCAGGTTATTAATTCAGCCAATTCTATGTTGTTTCAATGGCAAGTGGCACAGGTGTGCGAATCAGCGGAATGGTTTGTATCCCCCTCTGATGGTGCTGTTAAATGGAGTAAACCAGCTGTAGGTGGCCTCAAGTGTAATAAAGATGCAGCTGTCTTTAAGGAGTTGAATATGCTGGGTTTTGGTAGTGTTGTGAGAGATTGGGAAGGGAATTTCATTGCAGCAATTCATGGCAAAATGGCAGGCCCCCTTACACCAGAAGTTGCTGAGGCGTTGTCACTACGTGAGTGCTTGAGTTGGTTAAAGAGCAACTGGGTTGATCAACATATATGCTTGGAAACTGATTCTCTGGTTGTCATCAAAGCATTGAGAGGAAAGCTAAATGAGAATTCTTACTTTTTAGATATTATTAATGAATGTAAAGGATTGCTAGAAAGTATGTCTAATGTGTCATGTGTCTTTGTTAGGAGATCGTGAATATTGTTGCACACGTGTTAGCTCGGCAACAAATTCTATGCCTCAGTGTCCAAGAGTGGAGATCTCATCCCTCATCTCTTTATACGTAATGCTTTGCTCGATTCGTCTGCGTTGTTAATGAAGTTCTTGTTTTTGTTTTCAAAAATAGTTAAGTGTGGATTAATATTTATAAAGTGGTATATGCCAATATAATTTATTAATTTACTTACTCCGAAAAATGTAAAATAGCCAATTTTAAAAACGTGTTTTTTAGTTATTTTGACTAAAAAGCGCGATTATACTCTTCTTGTATTATTGGTAAGATATTTGGTCATTTTTCAAAAAATCGATGCGGTACATTTCTAGATACCGAAAATAGAAAAAAAAAACGCAAAGTGGACAATTGGACCGAAAAATGAAAAAAGGGCAAAATAAATAATTAAACTAAAAAATAACTGGAAAACAAGACTACAAAAATATTTGTTATGGACAAATGATAAAAATCTGACGGACTCTATTATAAATCATTTTCTTAAATTATGAAATGTCATGAAAACAGGAAATTGAGTGTGTTGCAAGTGATTTTAATGCTTTTAATTTTCTAGGTTTCAACACCCCCACCATCCACTCTTATCAGGATTTCCCACCTCTATCAGGCCCGTGCCCGTGCCGAACAAAATGTCATGAAACATAATGAAATAAATACATCTAGTAAATGTCATTTGATGGCTGACGTGATGGAAGACGTAATTGCATTTATAACATTGTTATCTTCATAGTTACCTTCTTTTCTAATTAATCATTCCTCGTCTGCTATCGTTTGTCCTTTTAATCTCAGGGTGGCATGAAATATGAATGGTGGACGTCCTTCTCAACTCTTGTTAATCATTACAGTATAAACAATGCAAACTTCAGTCGGCCAAAACAAGCTGTGTCCAAATTCTCTGCCATGGGAGAAGTTAACCCTGAATTCATCCAAGCCCTCGAGCACAGACCCAAACCAGACACCACCATTGAAGCCGAAAACATCCCACTAATCGATCTCTCCCCATTACACAACACCCCACCTGAGAAAACTGATTCCCTGGAAAATTTAGTTGCAGAAATAGGCAATGCGTGCCAGAACTGGGGATTTTTCCAGGTGATCAATCATGGAGTCCCTTCAAAGTGCCGCGAAAAAATCGAATCAGCATCCAGGAAATTCTTTGCCCTGCCGAAACAGGAAAAGAGGAAAATAAGCAGGAATGAGATAAACCCTTACGGATATTACGACACAGAGCATACCAAAAATGTCCGAGACTGGAAAGAAGTTTTCGACTGCACGGTACAAAACCCGACGATCATTCCAGCTTCGCACGAGCCTGATGACATGGAGCTGAAAGAACTGAACAATCAGTGGCCTGAGAATCTTCCGGAATTGAGGTTAGTGAAATTTTGTATACCATGTGTTTGATGAAATTACGCAGTCAGGGACGGACGCAAAAATTTATTCTTGGGGGACGAAATCTAGGGACGGCGCATATGGTGCCGCCGCACAGGAGGCCTCCGGCGAGGGCCCCCAAAGCTTTTTTTTTATATACGTATATATACAATCAATGGCGGAGATAGGGGGCAACCCGGGGCTCGGCCCCCCTCCTTTTCTTTTCTTTTTTTTTTTTTTTTAAAAATTACTAGGTAAAACTTTTCAAAAAAAAATTTCAGTTAATATTTATTTGTATTTTTTTAATTTTTTTATCTGGCTCACTCTAATTTTTTGTATCGGTCCACCCTGTAATAATTCTTAGCTACGCCATTGTATAGAATGACTCTAGGCCCCTCGAAACCTTGGACCGACTCTGGCAAAATCAAATCTAATATAAATAAAAACAAAACATACAAGCTTTTATAACTAAATTACATGGAAATTTTGGGGGGCAAGATATGTTGTTTTATATTTATATATACTATATTAAATTATTAATTAATATATTATAGGAGTTCAATCGCAAGATGAGGGGGGTGGTTGCCACCACCAGCCCCCTGTGTCCGTCCATGTATGCAGTGAACATTGGAATAGTAGTGCGTATTAATTTGGGATAATTACAAAAACACTCCTAAGTTTTGGCTAATTACAGAAAAATCCAAAGATGTTCCACAATTACAAAAAAACCATGAGGTTTGATTATGTCTAAAATTTAATGGGGTAGCTGTAATATTTTTATAAATTCGGGAGGGTTGAAATGTTTTTTGTTTATGAAATGGAAACATATCATGGACTTAAACCTAAGGGGATTTTTGAAAATTACAAAAATCTTTGGGTTTTTTTGTAATTAGCCGAAAACCTCAGGGGTGTTTTTGTAATTATCGCTATTAATTTTTCAGGGAGGCATGTGAGGAGCATGCTGCAGAAATGGAAAAACTAGCTTTCAAGTTATTGGGGCTCATAGCTTTGAGCTTGGGCTTGAAAAAAGATCGGTTAAACGGCTTTTTTAAGGACCAAACGAGCAGGATCAGGCTTAACTATTATCCACCCTGCCCTGTTCCTCATCTAACACTTGGTGTGGGTAGACACAAGGATGCTGGTGTGTTGACAATCCTTGCTCAAGATGATGTTGGTGGACTTGAAGTGAAACGGAAAACAGACGGGGAATGGATTTTTGTTAAACCTACTCCAGATGCTTATATCATTAATGTTGGTGATATGATCCAGGTAATACTAATGTAATTTTGATTTCGAATCCGAACTTTGTTAGGTTGAGTTCAAATTTGATAGTCAGATCATCAACACTGGTAATTTCATACAACGGAAATTAGCAGTCTTGATCACATATTCCTACTGTGTTTCATCTGATGTTTCAGTACATCATGTGAACGTGTATACTGTAATGATATCATCTTAATTATACATGTGACATTCACCTGATAATTTGAAACACCAGATGAAACGTATATCGGAATAGAAAATTCCATATGGTAAATTAGTACTCCCATGTGAATTACTTTGTTAGAAATTGTACTCCTTGTTACAGGATAAGATTTCCGATTCCACTTTTCTGTTCCACTTAATTGATGAATACCACGTGTCATTCAGATTGGCGCTGATAATTTTTTTAAGACATGTACATACGTCATTCATTTGGATCATGGAACACGAAGTAGAACAGGAACAAGAAATCTGTCCCTTGTCACTACTCTGCTATATCTTCTTCTTAACATTTTTTGTCATATGAATATGAGCATAGGTTTGGAGCAACGAGAAGTACGAAAGCATAGAACACAGAGCAATGGTCAATTCCGAAAAGGAAAGGCTTTCGATTCCTTACTTTTTCAACCCTGCACATTACACTTGGGTGGAACCTCTCGAGGAGCTGATAAATGAGCAAAACCCTCCCAAGTACAAGGGATATAACTGGGGAAAGTTTTTTGCTACACGAAATCGGGGTAATTTCAAGAAGCTTGATGTTGAAAACATTCAGATATCTCATTTCAGGATCTGAAGGAGTTTATCATTTTCTTGGGCAACTACCAATTTGTGTGCTTGTAGAATTATGCTTTGGCTATTTTCAATAACCAATTTTCTGTAAATTAAAATCAATTCTGAAGGAAGAAAAACACTATGGCCTTGTGTGGATGTATTTCCAAGTCCAATTTCCAGTTTATAGTGTTAGAAAATGAATTTTCAAACTTTATTGGTTTTGTGTAAGAATTGATATATGTTTGGTTTGTTGTTTGAATTTATGTTTGGAAATGAAAATATGTTTGGTTATAGTTTTTTGAATATATTTTTGACATAGGTTTTTGGAATGTATTTTTAAACAAACATAAATTCATTTTTCGGAATAGTTGGAAAGTAAAAAATAGGGATGACAATAAGGCGGGTCGGGTATTTTGAAGACCCGGACTCGTCTCGTGCCTAGAATGGGGCGGGTCGGCCTATTCTCGCCCCATCTTTGATTAAATTAAATACATAAAATTGGAGAAAAAAGGAGAAAAATATATTTATAATATATTTATAAAATATTCTTTATAAAAGTTGTTATTATCAATTTATAAATGTTAAATATAATATAAGAATACATAAAAATTATATTATAATATATATTATATATGTAAAATATATATTAAAATATATTTAAAAATAAAAATTAGGACGGGGCAAGGTGGGGCGGAGTAGATACACTGCACCCGCCCGCTCCTCGCAGAGATAGTGGGGTGGGTGCCCCAAATCGGGCGGGGCAGGCGAAATTGCCACTACTCTTAAAAATACAACCATACAAGACCTATGTATCTAGAAGGCATCGATTTTCCTTGATAAGAGTTCATATTTATTGCATGAGATTGCTGTGAAATTCTGGTTTCTGCTTTCTTGGTGGACAAATTTCAAATTTTTGTTCTTAAAGTAATTTCAATAATTAACTTATTTAACTCCAATAATTAGGCCAACACAGGCTGAGAATATCTAGGTGAGGAGAAGAAGAATCAAAGATGTTTACTTTCATGACAATTATCAGCATATATGGTAAACTCTTGCAACTACTTCACTGTCTAAAATACCTTATATATATATATATATATTTTTTGTTTGACTGATTGCGATCACGTGAAAACCTCTGACTTAATCTATAATGTTTTGAAATGACCATAATATAATAAAAAGGTAATTTTAATTTGTCCCACTTGTGTTTTTTTACTTTGCCCACTTAACTTTGAATTATATTACTTTACTCCCGAACTTTGCAAATTATTGTACTTAGCCTATAATTACCAAATTTATCCCTCATTTGTTAGTGGATTGTCTCTTAAAACCTCCACATATTTAGTCAATATATCTGAACAATTATTTGGATCAATTTTCTCTTAAAACCTTCACATATTTAGTCAATATATAGATAGTATTAAAAAAAAAACAACAAACTAAGCCTTAATCCCACTATGTGGGCCGGCTATTAGGATCATGTCACCGTTTACGCATTCAAAAACCATATTTTCATTTATTTTTAGATATAATATGTCTTTTTAATAGTTTTCTTTCAAGTCTTTTTAAGTCCGATTTCTGCTTTTTGATTTGGGATAAAAAATAGTAAATTTTATTAATAAATCTAGGCTATGATATCATTTTCAGAGATCATAAAATAAAATAATCATAAAGGTTAATAGGTAAATTAAAAAATTATAGGCTAAGTGTAACAATTTGCAAAGTTTAGTGGTAAAGTAAAACAATTCAAAGTTAAGTGGACAAAGTAAAAAAACTCGTATACTTTGCTGGGCAAATTAAAAAAAATCTAATCTTGAAAAACAATCAAACTTCCAAAATTTCCAACTGTAATCAAACAAAATAGTCCAACTTCCAATCCAAAGGTTTCCCCACAAAACTACAACATGACCAGTAGGTGCCATTATCACATTATGTCCAGGTTCAATGCATCTATCTATGCATTTCCCACTTATTTCCAAAACCATTACATAACATCAAGTTACCAACTTTCTCATCACATCGCCACCTAAAACAAAACCCATCAACCATATTTTCACTCCACCAAATCAAATCCACCATGGGAGAAGTTGATCCAGCTTTCATCCAAGCCCTGGAACACAGACCCAAACCCGGCCAAACCATCGAAGCCAAAGGCATCCCTTTAATCGATCTCTCCCCCCTGGAATCCAATTCCAGGACCGCCCTGGAAATCCTAGCAACCGAAATCGGCGACGCGTGCGAGAATTGGGGATTTTTCCAGGTTATCAACCACGGCGTGCCGTTGGAAGCCCGGCAGAAAATTGATTTGGTTTCCAGGGAATTTTTTGCTCTGCCGAAAGAAGAGAAAAGAAAGGTTTCCAGGGATGAGGTGAATCCTACTGGATATTATGACACTGAGCATACGAAAAATGTTAGGGATTGGAAAGAAGTGTTTGATGTCACGGTTCAGGTCCCGACGGTTATACATGATCCTGATGATAAGGAGATGAAAGAAATGATTAATCAGTGGCCTGGAAATCCTCCGGAAATGAGGTAATTAAGTTTGCTGATTATATGAAGGATTTCAGAAAACTTGTCTTCTGCTGGATTTCTCACTTTTACTGTCTCTAGGGGTAATTACAAAAGACCCTATGAGGTTTGGGCCGATTGAAAAAAAAATGTTATCCTTTAAAATTACAAAAATCTCCCTCAAGTTTGATCATATTTTAAATTTAAGAGGGTAATTCTAATATTTTCAGAAATATTAGGGAAGTTTTGAAATGTTTTAGGGTAATTCTAATATTTTCAGAAATATTAGGGAGGTTTTAAAATTTTTTTTCTTATGAAGGAAAAAAAATAAAACATCAAAGAAGTTTTTTGCAATTTTCAAAAACTTGTGATTTTTTTGTAATTAGCCCAAATCTCATGGGTGTTTTTGTAATTATCTCTTTAATTCTATTCTAGGAAAATGACAAAAATAATCCCATAAGTTATGGCCACTCGCATTTAACTCCTAAGTTTTGAAGTTCTCGTTTTAGTCCTATAAATTCCTAATAGTTGTAATTTTGGTCCTTAGGGGTGGGTCCCTTTATACTTTCAATGCCCAAAATGCTCTTATTTGTTTAAATGACTTATTTGGGTAAGTCTTGGCGCAAAGATAGGTGGCATGGGTTGGGATGGGTATCACTGCCACTCCTTGGGTACTTGTCTCGCCCCACATATTCTTTTAATATATTTAATATATATTTTCATTTTGCATTTATAATATATTATAACGTAATTTTTATCTCTTTAATATTATATCTAATATTTATAAATTAAAAATAATAATTTTCGTAAAGAATATTTTATAAACATAATAAAAATAAATATTTTTTCCTTTATTTCTTTTTTTCTATTTAGGTTAATTTAATTTGGGTCGTGGGTCGTCGTCGCCCCGCCCATGGCGGAGGCAAAGGGGGCCAACCTGGCCCCTGGCCCCCTTTTTTAAATTTTTTTTTTTTTTTCCAATGTAATTTTTAAGAAAAATATATTAGTTAATATTTACAAGGTTTTTCTTTTGTTTTCCATCCGATCCACCCCAATTTTGTGTATGGACCTACTCCTAAAAAAAAAAAAATCCCGGCTACGGCATTGGCCCCGCCCCATTCTAAGGACGGGTGGGTCTGGGCCATTAGATACCCCTCCCCACCCCGCTCCATTGTCATTCCTAGCTGAAATGCATCGCTCAACCACTTCGGTCCAAAACCTGGGGCGGTTGGGTCAGCCCACGGGTCTGGTTGCATTTTGTCGCTCTAATACGAATGTGTTGGATCTAGTTGTGATTTCACATATGTCGTGTTGTATATTTTTGACCTTTTAGCTTAATTTGTGCAATTGGTTGAAATTGCCACCTCCAAATAAATATAAGACTATAATTGCTTACTTCTAAAAGTTACGGGTCTAAAATATTATTTTTTGCTATAAGGTTAAAATGGTCAAGTACTAAGTTTCTACTTTCAAATTTACTTGACTAAAATGCGAATGACCATAACTTATTCGACTAAATTTGCATTTTCCCCTTCTATTCTAGAAGTATACCGGGTAAGAAATTGGCTAACAACTGTACTGTTTCTTTTATTTACATTTGTTGATGAACAGTAATACGTAAATAAGAGTTAATTATAAAAAAAATACTCTTGAAATTAGGTCTAATGACAAAAAAAACCCGATTATTTTCAAAATGACAAACAACCCATTGATAGTTATTTTTATTTTACAAATTGCACCTCAATATGGATATTTGTTAAGAAAATGCAACCATGAAAGTCTTGTTAATATATTTGATAATGTAATTTTGAAAGATAATTGATTTTCTTTGTAATTAAGTCAAAGCTCAATGATAATTTTAGTAATTATATCGTCAAATGGATTCAAATTTCTTGTTCAATAGATGAATGACATGTATAGATATACAAAATAATCAACGATCCATATTTATCGAATGGTACGTGTTATTCATCGAGCATGAAATATGTTCAATTGAGTAATTCAATGTAGTGCCCTTTATAGCTTTCTTGAACATTATTGCGGAAAATAACAATTTAATCGAAATACTCTAAAGGATGCTTGAAATACGGAATAATAAGAAAACTCTTATTTTGTTCAAAAACTTTGGTGAAAATAAATACTAATAATTGAAATAATTATTTGTCCAAAACATTCATCTTGAAAATAAAATGACATTCTAATAAGTCGAACTTTATAAATAAAAGAAATCAAGGACATGGGTTCCCGAGTCACTTATCCCACCATCTCCTTCCTCATCATTGTTCTCAACTTTCATGGAATGAGCTTAAAAACTTAACAAGTAATCTCATGCATGAATGCATGCCTAATAAAATATCTTAACTTACATATCGTTGAAAGACTTTACATTCAATGATTCAAACATATTTAAGGAAATGCATATATTCAATTAATTAGGGAAACACCTTACATTAAATGATTCAAAATAATTTAGGTGAAAACCGTACATGGAAATTCAATTATTCATTCAACTATTATAATTAAGAAAATCCTATATTATCATATATTCAAGTATTCAAAAATAAGATTAAACCTCGCATTCAACTAATCATTCAAACAATGAAACATAATTGGTGGCTAGCCAAATACACACACATAGGACCGATTCTTGTAGTCAATTATGGTAAACTAATAGACTTTAAAATTAATATAATGAAAATCATGTAACAACATTATAAACCTAAATCTACGTGAAAACTAAGAACATTACTTGCATGTTTAACTTATGGATAATAAAATTAATTTCAGGCTCTTTGGAGTCAAACGTAGTCCTAGAAGATTCGCGTGGAAGTTGCCTCTCTTCCTTCTCTCTCTCTCTCTTTTTTTTCTCTTTCCTCTCTACGTTCTCTCCTCACATTATGCGTTTCTTTTTGTGTTCTCAAAGTGTGTTTTTACGTGTCTTATATCTATATTTTAACCTACTCTCAATTGGACTAGGTTTTGGATACATGAGTTTATTATTAACTTACTAATAATATAAGTCCGATTTAATACTCTAAACTAAGTAAAGGTTCAATTATTTATTATAAAGCTCAAAATAAATTCACAGTCTAATTAAAGTAAACCTTTCATTCTTTGTAATTATTTCATAAAATAAACTAATAACATAATATTAACATTCTTATTAAGGCATAAAATTTAGGATTGTTACATTCAAAATCTCCCAGTTTTAGCAAATTTTTTTTTTATGAATTGCAAGAATCAATAAGAAAATGAAAATGATGCTACTCACAAAGCCAAGTAGCCAGCTGAAGTACCAAAATAATAGATAACCACAAGCCGTCAAGCCGGACACAATCATCTTACCTATATATATAACGATAATGCAGGTCGGCTTGTGAAGAGTACGCCGCAGAAATGCAAAAACTAGCATTCAACTTACTGGAGCTCATAGCTTTGAGCTTGGGCTTGAAAAAAGATAGGTTAAATGGATTTTTCAAGGATCAAACGACCTTCATCCGGCTAAATTATTACCCGCCATGCCCGATTCCTGATCTAGCTCTTGGCGTTGGTCGACACAAGGATGCCGGGGCATTGACAATTCTTGCTCAAGATGAAGTTGGGGGCCTCCAAGTGAAGAGAAAAACTGATGGGGAGTGGATTCTTGTCAAACCCACACCTGATGCCTATATCATTAATGTTGGTGACATTATCCAGGTAAACTTGTGTATACATATGGGCTTTGTATTTGACAACATAATAGTTTGTTGGGATAATTATAGCAACTACCCCTAAGGTTTAGTCTAATTATAAAAACACTTCAATTGTCTATCAAAATTAAGAATACCCCCTTGAGATGTTTGAGATGGGGACCCATTTGTAATTTTGAAAAAATCTTGTTTTTTTTTTAAATAGGCTAAACATCATGGACAGTTTTAAGGAATAATTACAAAAAAAAGAGGTTTGGGCTAATGACAAAAACTCATAGATTTTTGAAAATTGCAAAAAAATTCCTTTAGGTTGGTTCCGTCTTACATTTTCCTCTTTCATAAAAAAAAGCATTTCAAAACCCCTCATTATATTTAAAGTAATATTACAATTAACCCCTTAAATATAGGAGAAATCAAACCTAAGGGATATTTTTGTAATTTTGGAACACATCTGGTTTTTTAGTCCAAACCTCAGGGAAGGTTTTGTAATTATCCCTACTTTTTATAGTTAACACTAATTTGTTTTGGCAATGTTTATCTTGGAAATCATTTGGAATGGCATTGTGAAGGAAATTAAGCTCAAACAACCAAGACAGTGAGACTATGTTTATTTAACTCCACCAATCACATTTCTCCGCAACTACTTCCCCAATTACCATTCAAACATACATTACGACTTTCCAATGTATTTTTCTACTAATACACATATTTCTTAATACATCACATCAAAAGAAACTTCCCCCAATCACTAAACAAGCGTACTCTAACGTTCTTTGTGAAGTGGGTTGGGAAAACAAATGGAGCCCAAATGAAATTATCTTCCCCAAATTTTATCTTGTGTACTTAGAAATTAGATGGGCTAAAAAATACTCACACAAATGAGCAGAGTTATTTAACATCACTTGGTATGTGAAAATCTATACAGGTTTGGAGCAATGAAAAGTATCAAAGTGTGGAACACAGGGTGAAAGTGAATTCGGAGAAGGAAAGATTTTCGATTCCGTTTTTCTTCAATCCTGCATTTTATACCATGGTCGAGCCATTGGAGGAGCTGGTGAATGAGCAAAATCCTTCCAAGTACAAACCTTACAGCTGGGGAAAGTTTCTCAGCACTCGAAAGCTTAGTAACTACAAGAAGCTTGATGTGGAAAACATTCAAATACATCATTTCAAGAACTAGTAATATTGCTTGCCCTTTTGGGGCTTTTGGCTGTAAACATATAGATGTGGCTCTCTTGAGTAAAGCCTGTGTGTGTGAATAAATAATTACTTCAGAAATAAAATGATCTATGAAACATTGTATGCTCACATTGCTTAAAAGTTTTTGTGTGTGAATTGTAATCTTTTAGACATGAGAAGTGAAATATGAATGATGTTGCAAACGGTTATTATTGACAAGATACAGAGTATCAGAAAAATTAGAATACTTACTAAAATTGTAAGTCCAAGCGGCTAAAATAATTTAGAGGGGGTGTGAATAGATTATCTCCATCTTTTCGATTTTACCCTCTTTTTCGAATCGAATGCTCAAAGACAATAATGAAGGTGCGGAATGTAAACAACACACGCCGATTTAAAAAGTTCAACCCACCTAGGGCCTAATCCTCTATCACGCCAAGATATCAGGGATGGATTTCAAAAAGAAAAAGAATTTTATTAATTACCAAAATTAATACAAACTCAACTTACAACACCTTGAAGAGCACCACACTCTTCAACAACACCACCTTTGGAGATTACCACAATCTCCCTTTGAAGATTACCACAATCTTCCTTCAACGGCAAATTTGAAGATCACCACAATCTTCAATCTTGAAGAATACCAAATTCTCCAACACCTCAAGAGCACCACACTCTTGAAACACCTATCACCTTGATCACCCAAGTGTATTTTTACTACAAGAATACTCACAAGGATGTCTTGTGTTGAATGTCTTGTGTTGAATGATGACCAAAAATCAAGATTACAACTCAATAAAGAATATTACAATATGAGTGCAAAGTGTAATCAACAATAGCCTAGACCTCAAGGATGTGAAAGTGATAAGCTAGGCAAAATTACAACAAGAATAATAACTATGAAGAACAAGTGTTTGCTTGGAATGTATCTTGTTGTGTTGTATCTCAATTGTTGTGTTGGTTGCTCCAAAACTTCCTCTATTTATAGGAGATGATTGATCAAGCATAGGCTCCTCTTGGGGATTGAAAATCTATAGAAAAATACAATTAAAATCAATAATATAGCTGTTAGAAATCAATCCCACAATTTAAGGAAAAGATGTCTCATTGTCAAACGGTCAATTTTTTGTTGTCAAAGGATAGGCAACCGGTCGCTCAAATAGATGTTTGAAGAAAACATAGCAAAATAATACTGGGCGACAGTCGACATAGGCCTCGACGGTCGACGCCCACCCCAAGTCCCCCTTCCTATTTTGTCAAAGAATTGAAGTTCGTTTCAACTCGTTGCTCCAGTCACCGGCCGACAGGGTCGACCGGTCGACGCCCTGGTCGACCTGGCCAATTTCAAGTTCGTCTCATTTTTTGTTCCAAAATTTGCCCTATATACGGCACGGTTGACCTTGAGACAGAAAATGTTGTCCGATTTTTGTCGAAAATAAAACTCAATAAAAACTCCAAAAATTTAGTAAAAACATTTTAAATCAATCGGAAGTATTTAGACAACATTTAGGAACTTTGTTTTGAAGTAAAAACTTATAAACATAAAATCATTAAAAGTGTTGTCCAATTTTATCTAAAATAAAACTTGAAGAAATACTCTGGAAAATATTAAAACCATATTAAATCATTTAGGAGTATTTGGACAACAATTAAAAACATTGTTTTGGTGTAAAAATAAAATCATCAAAATTAAGATAAAAACATGTATCAAACAAAAATGACTTAGTGTTTGTTTGGGAGCATTTAAGGAAAAATCCATTTAGAAAATGGATTTCTCTAGATGGACATTTCAAAAAGCCTCCAATACACACTTCTCAGAATGGACTTTTTGGATAAGTGACTTATCCAAAAGTCTATTCTAAATTAACCACCAAACATTAATTATTATTGAAATGGGTTTTAGATCCAAAAGACTCCCAAATAAATACTTAATATGGTTAAAAGTGGGAATCAAGAATCAGATTTAATTGCATTATGAAAATCTGATGGATTTATCTTTGGCAAGTTCTCCCTTACATTTTACATTCATATGGATCCTGGGTCTGGACTGAATCGGCAAGTTCTTTAGAATGTGTTAATCCCAGGCCAGCCAGGCGTACTTCAGCATGGGCCTGGAATGAATCGGCTGGTTGCATGAACGGGTCTTCACGGACCGTGGCCGGTCCGAATTAGCACATTTAGGCAATGTATGGTTGTATTTCCAACAACTATTTTCCATTTTCCAACTATTCCAGAAATTGGATTTTTATATGTTTAGGAAAGTTTTAAGTGGAAATGAGATCATTTTCAATTTTCACCTTTTTATGAAAATATTCCTTTGGAAACACAATCAAATAGTTTTTCACCACAATCACGGAAATCTACGTGAAAACACACTTCAAAAACCGTAACAAAACAAGTTTTCACAATAATCACGCAAATATATGTTAAAATACACTTTAAAAACCATAAACACACATATTTTCATTTTCAAACATAAAATTTAGAGTACAAATCAAACATATTCTCAATTCTCACATGAAAACCAATAAAATTTGAAAATTCATTTTAACACCGGAAATTGAAAATTGGACTTCAAAATACATCTCTACTAAGACCATCTCCAGTAGTTTGCACTACTTTAACGCAGAATTTACACTATTTTAGTGCAGAATCAGATTCTATCTCCGCATTTGCAGACTACTTTATTCACTAAAAAGAATATTCCATAAGATTCTTTTTTAAATTCATATAATGTTGATTTTTATTATATTATAATTGATAAAAATATTACATAAATAATTTTATTTAATATAATATTTATTAAATATTTTATTTTTAAAATTAAATAAATTTAAAAAATATAAAGTTTAATGAAATTAATGCAAATTTAGATTAACAATTAATAAAATTACATATTCTATTATTTAAAAAATTATCACATATAATTGTATTAACTTTTGCATTATTTTTATTAGATTTGCTGAAATATAAATTAATAATATTATTTAAAGTTATAGTAAATCAATAACAAATTAAATTAAAAAAGCAAAAAAAAAAAAAAAAAAAAAGTAAAGTAAGCATATTCTGTCTTGCGCCACAAATGGCGCAAAGATCAGAGCAAATTGCTACAATAGCGTTAGAAAATAGAGCGGTCGAGGGGCAAAATAGCTAGGCGCTATTCTCCAAAGATCGCCGAGATGCTCTAAGACCATCTCCGTAGTTTGCACTACTTTGATGCGAGAATTTGCACTATTTTAGTGCAAAATCTACATTTCATCTCCAAAGACTGCACTACTTTTCTGCACTATTTTTGTGCACTATTTATTTAATATTGATTTTTATTACATTATCATTCATAAAAATATTAAATCAATAATTCTATTGAATATAATGTTTATTAAATGTTTAAATTTTAAAATTAGACAAATAAAAAAATATTAAATTTAATGAAATTGATGCAAAATTGAAACCACAATTCATAAAGTTACATATTATATTGTTTAAAAAATTATCACATATAATTTAATTAATTTTAGTATTATTTTTATTACATCAATTGAAATATAACATTAATAGTAATACTTAAAATTAAATAGACTCAAAATAAATTACATAAAAAAAAGCAAAAAAATAAATAAATAATGGCGCTGCTATGTGCAGCGCGCCATTTTTTGGCGCTATTACATCAGTAGCAAAAGCCAAAATAGCGCACAAAGTAGCGCAGTGTTGGGGAAGGAATTGGCGCTGAGCGCTATTTTACATCTCTTGTTGGAGATGCTCTAAGGGCTTAACTTCTTGAGGTTATACTTATAAAAAGTAGACAAATAATTCTCCAACCACCTACATTCTCGGCCCAAGGTTCATTGCTGAAGAATTATTGTGAACAACTACACAACACAACAGTATAGAACAAGATAACAAAGAATGGAGTAATAAGATATATGTTGTGATTGGATGTGAGCGAAATTCTATTTTCGTTCATTTGAAAATTATTTTTGACCAAACATGTGATTGTTTATGAAAATTTTTTAAAATATATTATTCTCTTACTTTTATTTTTTCTCATTTTTTTATCTTATCAATCACATCTACACATTTTTCGATAAAAAATTAATAATTATTACACATTCTCCCACAAATTTCGACAATCAATCATATTCAATCATTATTTACTATTTTGAAATCAAATCAACTTTCATTATTACTTTTTCATCTCATATCCAATTACACACTCAAAATTCATTTTTTTCTTCCAAAGTTTTTTCACCACTATTCTCTCATCGCAAAATGAATTTTTTAAAATGAAAGCATATTCAATCGCGCCCGTCAAGGCAAGATTGCGTAAACTTTGATCTTTATATACTGTAGAGTGTAGACAGGCCATGAAACATAAGATATGCATAGTTTTCAAATATGACTTGCATATAATTAAGAAAAAGTCAGCGATAACTAGGGATGACAATGGGTAGGATTCGGGTAGGATTCTATATCTCCATTCTCATACTCATTTATTATACTCATACCCATACCCATACCCACACCCATCGGGTATTCTCGTTTTCATACCCATCCCCATACCCATCGGATGATCGGGTATTCATATCCTACCCATACCCTCTTACCACTTACAATTGTATTTTTTCAAATTTAAGTTATTTTTTTTAAAGAGAAATTTGAGTTATTTAAATAAAGATATTGATATTTACTAAATTCTTAAGGAAACAATAAGGAAAAAAGAATACAAATAAGAATTAGCGAACTAAATATTATAAAAATATAGCAAAATATTAAAAAGGATTAAACAAAAGTGTTAGTGGGTTTGTAGATTTTGGTTGAGACTTGGGAAAAAATCCTTTTCTTTAAATATAAATAAATAGAGTTGTATAAATAAAAAAATATATGTAAAATATTATAAATAAATATATATGTAGATATATTATATATATAATATTATTATTTAATCGGTTATCGGGTAGGATATGGGTAGGATGTACCTAGACCCATCTCCATACCTATACCCGAAAATACCCATACCCACGCACTTTCATTTATTTAATCGGGTACAAACTACCCTCCATACTCCTCCTCCGTTAGGGTCAGATCGAATCCTCCGTCGGGTTCGGAGAAATTGCCATCCCTACTGATAACCTTCTAGAATCAATACATGTTTGAGGTCAAATCTTACAATAAATTCATTGAGTCACGTACAATTTGTCATTTGGTGATTAGTCATGGATATCTTGTCCAGGTGCATGAGGAGAAAAATAGCACACATCTAAGATGTCACATTTGTGACTTAAAAAAAAAACACAAATATTATCTCAAGTTAAAATGATTATTGGGATAGCTTACCTAACCATAACTACTACCACACAAAAAATGCTAATTAATTGGAAATCTTGATAAATACTCACTTTCTAACCATAATAATATAGGTAATTTCTCTATTTTGTCTCATATACTCTCTCATTAGTTATTTCACCTTCTTTTCAATATTGTGAGTGGAGATATATATTCATTACTATGACTTTTTGCCTTTAACTCTCCTTTTTCTACTTTCTTGACAATCTCAAATTTGTTGGGACTTAACAAATAAAATGATCAAGAAAACAATAGCAGAAAGAAAGTAATAAAGATATAAAAATTGACAAGCACACCAATTGTAACAATAATAGATTTTATATGGTGTTGATTTTACAATATCAATCTTTGTAATGGGATATGAATAAAGAACTATCTCAATTCATCATTTGCCTCACGATATTTTTCGTGGAAGTGCAAAAACCTATGATGATCATGGTTTTGGAATTTCATTTCATTTCTTCTTCGTATGAAGGTTGCGTCGAAGAAAGATCCTGCGTAAAATTTTGCCACTTTACTTTTTGTGTGAAATTTATAGGGTTAACTAATTTTAGACCCACCAATCCCGTGGGATAAGGTGACGAAGTTTTAATTCAGAAACTTGCACTCTATTAGTTACTTGCACAAAACTTCACCTACAACAGAAACACTCTAATCACAGATACTCCAACCCAGAAACCTTATAAAACAAGCACATTCACATTAATTTACAGAATCCAAAATATCATCTATTTCAAAAAAAAAAAACAGCCATGGGAGATCAATTAGAACCTGATTTCATTCAAGCCCTAGAACACCGGCCTAAATCCGGCATTACCGAAGCCAAAGGCATCCCACTAATCGATCTCTCACCATCGATCAACTCCTCAAAATCTGACGATCTGGCAAATCTAGTGGCTGAAATTGGTGATGCGTGCGAAAATTGGGGATTTTTCCAAGTGATCAACCATGGCGTGCCTTTAGAAGTTCGCGAAAGAATCGAATTAGCGTCGAGGGAATTTTTTGCTCTGTCAAAAGAGGAAAAGAAAAAGGTGAGCAGAAATGAGGTTAACCTTTTCGGTTATTCTGATTTTGAGATTACGAAGAGTGTTAGGGATTGGAAAGAGGTATTCGATTGCACAATAGAGAATCCAACGGTTATATATGCTTCAGATGAACCTGATGATGAAGAGCTAAAAGAGTTGTATAATCAGTGGCCAGAGTATCCTCCAGATTTAAGGTAAGTTTGAAATGAACTGAACTTAAAAGGCAAAAATTTGTATAAGACGGTCGCACGGTGTGACGGATAATACTTTTAGTGTAAAAAGTAATACCAGTTTATTTCTGAATACAATAAAATTAAGTGTATATACTAAAAGCATCATTTTTTTATACCAGAAGTGTCATTTTTTTACGCTAAAAGTGTAATCCATTGCACCGTGCAACCGTCTTACAAGAGAATGCTCGAACTTAAATATCCAAATATTATGGTGCTGAAACCTAGTACATAACTTACAAGTTTATATATAATGAAGAGAACATTACAATTCATCCTGTTATTTCAGTATTTTTTTAGGCACTTGTTTGTATTTGGGATAAGGTTTAATTGCAATTTTAGTTATGTAACTCTTTTAGGAGTTATTGTTGTAAAATTCTTGACTTGGCAGTTTATGTCATTCACGATTTTATCATTTAATTAAAATAGCAATTTCAATTTCAGTTCGGTAACGTTTTAACGGTCATAGATTTTTGGGTATTTTGACAAAATAATAAAAGTATTGTGGGAACAAATGAAATATTGAAACAAATTGTAACCAAAATCAAATAAAATCAGAACTTGTAGGCCAAAATTGAACTAGAACTTATGCGATTAAAATTGCCCAAAATCAATAGAACCAAACTGTTAGTTCCTATAGTCACGGACCAATTTAGCAATTAAATCTAGGGATAATTACAAATACGATTAATTGTATTTTGCTCTCCAAACTATAGTATTTTTGCACTTTGCCTACTATACTTTAAAAATATTTGTTTTTCCATGTGAACTAAATGATTTGTTGTATTTTACTTTAACCGAACCAACCAAAAGTTTATATGTGTCAACTCTTGATAGGTCCAAGCACTAGTTTAAAACAGGATCGATCGGTTCAACCGGTTGAATCGGTCCGGTAAGGCCTCAAAAATCACTTTCACGGTTAAATTGGTCAAAATCGGTCAAAACCGCTTGAACCGCCATAAGCATTTTAATTTATTTTTATTCTTTTTAATTTTTTAAGTAAAATTAGAGTTTTAAATTTTGTGTTTGATACATTTATATGATTAATTGAATTTTGAGATATATAAGATATAGTTTTAGTTGTTTATTTATATATTTTTATAATAATTGACATATTAGTATATTATTATATAGGATATAACAAGAAATTTTTTTCTTTTTATTAAACCGGTTGGACCGGGTGAACCGTGAACCAAGAGTTACACGACCGATTTGCTCAATGGTCCGGTTTTTAAAACACCGGGTCCAAGTCAACTCCTAGAGGTTTAAGTGCAAAATGTTCAAAATTAGACATGCAAAAATAAACTTTCAAAATTTAGTAGGCAAAGTGCTAAACTCACGATAATTTGGCACGCAAAATACAATGGTCCCTTACAAATATTATCTCGAGGTTTAGCTAATAACAAAAACTCAGCTATCTTTGAACTTTACAAATACCCCTTATTTATGTTTCTATTACAACTTGTATTTGTAATACAAATACAAACCTCGAGAGGGTGGGTCAGTAACTTTAAAAGAAAACCTTTTTTTCCAATTTAACTCTCATGGATAGTTTTATCCTATGTATTACTCTGCTGTATATTTCCTACATTCTTATATGTGAATTTATGCATTATATTTGCTATCATAGTTTAGATATGATTCTCTTGGTAATAAAACTTCATTCAAGACCATATATAAATGGTTCACTCGTTTTACCTCTATCTTGATCATATTATTCTTCACCAAATCCATCTATGTGATTCAAAATAAATGACATTTGCAGGGAGATTTGCGAAGTTTATGCTTCAGAAATGCAAAAACTGACATACAAATTACTGGGACTCATAGCCTTGAGCTTAGGATTACCGAAAGATCGGTTACATGGCTTTTTAAGAATCAGACAAGCTTTATGCGGCTGAATTACTATCCCCCTTGTCCTGCTCCTCAACTAGCCCTTGGCCTTGGTAGACACAAAGATGCTGGTGCAATGACAATCTTGGCTCAAGATGATGTTGGTGGACTTGAAGTGAAGAGGAAATCAGATGGGGAGTGGATTTTTGTCAAACCTACACCTGATGCTTATATTGTCAATGTTGGTGACCTAATCCAGGTATCATTTTTGGACTTTCAAGTTTGAATTTTTGCTCACTAAATTTCACTTAATCCAGATCTATGCTAAAAACATATTATGGGATTGAACGGAAAGTAGCAAAAGTAGTTGAGAATTTAAGTTGGTAGTGCTTGAAAATAAACTCAAACATTGAGGTTGCGATTGCATATGGAAGAAATTCCATTTTCATTCGCCGGAGATTTTTTTTTGACCAAACAAGCGATTGTTTATGAAAATTTTCAGAAAATATACTATTCTCTCACTTTCACTTTTTCTCATTTTTTTATTACTAATTATATCTACACATTTTTTCACAAAAATTAATCATTATTACACATTTTTTCAAAAAAAACTAATCATTATTACACATTTTCCCATAAATTTCACTATTCACCGATTCACACGTTTCTAACTACCACTCATATCCAATCATTATTTTAATATTTTTAAATCAAATCAACTTTCTTCGTTGTTTTTCGCCTCACATCCAATCACACTCAAAATTCATCTTTTTCTTCCAATTTTTTTACCACTATTCTCTAGCAAAATGAATTTTTTTAAAATGAAATCATATATAATCAGCCCCTGAGTGTTTGGTAAAGTTGTAAAATTCAAAAAGCAGAATCATATATCTAAAACACCAATCTTCATGCTTTTAAATTTTGATTAATGAAACAGAACTAGAAACAAAAGTTGACATTTACAAACACTAAAAATGGTTTTTCCTAGAGTTGTCAAGGGGGTGGGTTAAGTATTTAGTTGCCCGCCAAGGGGGCCTAAACGGGTTAGCCCGCCGCGGGCTTGGCAGGTCGGTCCAAATGGGCCGGCAGCCGTGGCCCGCTAAAAATCAAAAAGAAAAAAATAAGAAGAAGAAATAAGAAATAATAGAAGAAAAAAATAGTATAATTGATATTTTATATTTTTATCTCTTATAAAAGTATGTATAATATTTTTTAAAATATATATTTGCCATCCATTATTATATTTAATTCATTAAAATTAATAATATACACAAAAAAATATTTTTTTTATTTTTTATTTTGGGTGGGCGCCCGCCGATTGAGGGCTTTTCCGATCCTCGGGCTGGCCCGCCCGCTGCCAGCCCGTTTTGTGACTCTAGACCTTTTCCCACCCAAAAGCTGATAAACATTTTTTAGTGATTGCAAACACTCCCTAAGAGTACCTGATTTTCTAGTTACATAATTATCAATTTCAGATTCTAGTCACATGCACCAGTGCGCACATGTGACATTCACTTGCTTGAAGATCCCAAATCCATAATTATAGGGTCAATCACGAAAACAACATATGAGGTTTAGCCTACTTACAAAAAAACTCAGTTATCTTCCAAAGTTACAAATACCCCTCGACATTTGTCTCTCTTTTATAAATTACACTGTCACTGTCAAAAAAGGGTAATTTGTTAGGTAAATACAAACTCCAAAGGATGCTAGTAACACTTTAATGGGGGTACTTGTAGTTTTAGCATATAACTAGATTTATTTTGTAATTAGACTAAATCTCATGGGTAGTTTTTCTTTTTATCCCACAATTATATGATCGTGCAATATCAACTGGGGATTGATAAAGCCAGTTATAAGTTATAACATATAGGGAGTGTTTGCAAACTCTAAAAAAACGATTTTCAACTTTTAGATGGAAATAATATTTGTTGTTTGCATCTAGAAGCTGAGAATCACTTTTTTTTTAGAGTTTGTAAACAATCCCATAGTTTCCTAATGTCACTTGAT
The DNA here is from genome assembly GCA_016081115.2 of Rehmannia glutinosa. Classification (NCBI taxonomy): domain Eukaryota; kingdom Viridiplantae; phylum Streptophyta; class Magnoliopsida; order Lamiales; family Orobanchaceae; genus Rehmannia; species Rehmannia glutinosa. The sequence continues at coordinate 90,508,624 of CM071927.1, read as the reverse complement.
CATATGTGTGTTTGGACAGGTTTGGAGCAATGATAAGTATGAAAGTGTGGAGCACAGAGTGACTGTCAATTCTCAAAAGGAAAGATTTTCTATCCCATTCTTCATCAATCCTTCACATTCCATATGGGTGGAACCCCTTGAGGAGTTGATCAATGACCAAAATCCTGGCAAGTACAAGGGATATAGCTGGGGAAAGTTTTATGCAACAAGAAAACTTAGCAATTTCAAGAAACTTACCTCTGAGAACATTCAAGTCCATCATTTCAAGCTTTAGAGGGAGATTTTTAATATGTGGTATATGTGTAACTTAATGTAACAGCTTTCTCTTTCTTGAGTGATCAAGCTTTGTATAAACTCTTCAGTAAGGGTTGATGGTCAGGATAAAAATAGATTATGTTAAACGCTTCATATGAAACATTCTCATTTACTTGATTGTGGCAAAGGGAGTTGATTGTAATATAATGGTGTTACGTGTTTTGAAAATGAGAACTAGTCATGTTTTCGAAAAACAGGTTTTTTTAGTCATTTTGATTAAAAACTAACACTGATATCCTACTTGTATTCTTTATGAGGTCCGAGAAATGAGAAAACGGGCAAAATGGACAATTGAAAACTAAGAAATATTTTGTTATGGAAAATGGTCAAAATTCCGACGGACTATAATAAATGATCATTTCATTTATAGATGTCTGACATTTGTCATGAGAACTCAAAAGTCCAGAATAAAGATCAATCGAACATAATGTAGGAATTGACTATTCGTATACTAAATTTTTATTTGGAAAAAATGGTTAACAAAAGTTATCAGCAATAGTATGTATACTATTGGGATAATTACAAAAACACCCCTGAGGTCTGGGCTAAAAAAAAAAAAAAAATCAGAGTTTTTGAAAATTACAAAAAATCCCTTCAGGTTTGATTCCGTCTTACATATTTACCGGTGATTTTCAAAAATATTTTAAAATCCCCTACATTTACAAAAATACTGAAGGGTTTTTTTGTAATTTTGAAACATGTCTGGGTTTTTCTGTAATTAACCTAAACCTCAGGGTGTTTTTGTAATTATCCCATTTGTTAATACCGAACTTTGACTGTCTCTATTCACAATAGGAAGTACCGGCGAAGGTTCTTCCCTTTTCAAGTCTACAATTAGACAGCTTAATAGGCTCACAGGAAGGAAGAAAAAAAAAAAGGGAAATGGATAAGAAGAACAAGTGTTTGATTTTTATTTCCCTCACAATATTTATTTTCCAAAGTGTGAATGCAACAAAGCACTTTGTGCTAGTTCATGGATCAGGACATGGGGCCTGGTGCTGGTACAAGCTAGTCCCCATGCTAAGATCCTCTGGTCATAATGTTACAGCCCTTGATCTGGCTGCATCAGGGATTCCAACCATATCAGATTACTTTAAGCCGTTGATGGATTTCATGGATTCTGTTCCTAAACGAGAAAGGGTGATCCTCGTGGCTCACAGCTCTGGCGGATTAGCCGTTTCTCGTGCCATGGAAAAGTTCCCTGAGAAAATATATGCCGGCGTTTTTATTACGGCCTTGATGCCAGGTGTATCTCTCAACATCTCCACCCTTAGCCGGGAGGTACGTATAAAACAAATTAACTGTTATTTCCACTTAGAAGATGATAATCACTTTTTTTTTTTTTTTTTTTTTTTTTTTTGAGTTTGTGAACACTCCTCGATAGGTTGTAGTCAGAAAAATCATCGTGTGGTTTTCTTATAGGGATAATTGCAAAATACCCTCTGAGGTTTGGGCTGATTACAAATAAGTCATGAGATGTTTCAAATTAAAAGCCCGTTCAGGTTTGACATTTTTGTTAAATTTAAGGGGATAATCGTAATATTTCTAAAAATATCGGTAGACTTTACTTATTAATGTTAGGAAATTACGGACCGGAACAAAGCCATGACAATAGTTATATGAGAAAAATAAAGGTAAAATGAACACGAATATTTTTACGTGAAAAACCCCAAATAAATTTGAGGTAAAAATCACGGGCAAGTGTAGGAGCAATTCACTATAAAAATAGGGATTACAACACCTTCTCTCTAAATACAAGGAGAAACTATATCACTCTTTCTCTCTTGAAATAGGAGAAACTAATACTCTAGAATGAGGAAATACTTGGCAAACTAAAATTGAGAACTTGATTATTTGCTTGGGATGATGTTCTTCTTCTCCGTATTAGCTTTATTTATAGGCATTACAAATTAACTATTCTACCTAACCTTCAACAATGGTCGGGCATGTTTTACATGCCAATTTAATAGTCAAAGTTTTGCCCACAATTTTTGACAAATATGACTTTACTTTTGACATTCTCTCACTTAAAGTCATTTTGTAACTCTTTCATCATTCTCTACACTTGCCACTCATGTCGCTTACGTTTCTCGCTAGGCCACACGAGGATCCGCACCATTCGAACTTGCGGTGTTGATTGGTTTGGTCATGTAGTCTGCTAGGTTTTCATCAGTATGGATCTTTTGCATATCCACACTTCCATTTTCCACTACTTCTCGAACGAAGTGATACTGAACTCCTATGTGCTTTGTCCTTGAATGTAAGGCTGGATTCTTTGCAATATGCAAAGCACTCTGACTGTCACAAAACAGAACAATCTTTTCTTGTTTGTGCCCGAGCTCCTCCAAGAACCTTTGGATCCAAATTGCTTCTTTGCAAGCTTGTGTAGCTGCCATGTATTTCGCTTCGCCGATTTGTAGACAGAGCTACAACAGTCTGCAGTTTTGAAACCCAGCTTACAGCTCCTCCTGCAAGTGTAAACACATAACCCGTAGTGGATTTTCTTTTATCAAGATCACCAGCAAAATCCGAATCAACATAACCCCTGACAGTAAAATCCGATCCTCCATAACATAATGCAACATCCGAGGTTCCTCTGATGTACCTCAGAGCCCTCTTCACTGTATCCCAATGCTCTCTACCAGGATTCGCCATGTATCGACCGATCGCTCCCATTTGCTTGTGCAATGTCCGGGTCTTGTACATATCATAGCGAACATTAGACTCCCACCGCCGATGCATACGAGTACTCGAGACATTTCCTCCTCTCTCTGTTTCATTGCTAGGACACATACTTGAGGATAACTTGAAATTAATAGGAAGAGGGGTAGAAGCGGCTTACAATCTTGCATGTTGAAGCGTCGCAAAATTTTCCAAGTAGTTCTTCCGAGAAAGCCGATCTTCCTATTATTTTTGTCTCGGTGAATTTGCATCCCTAGAATCTTGTTTTTGATCCTAAGTCCTTCATATCAAACTCCCTAGCCAATCGTGCCTTCATTTCTTGGATCCGATTTTTATTGGGGCTCGCCACCAACATATCATCCACATACAACGGCAAAATAATAAAATCATTATCATCAAACCTTTTGTAGTACGCACAATGGTCCGAACTAAGTCTGTTGTATTCAAGGCTCATTATGAAGGAATCAAATCTCTTGTACCAACACCTTGGCGCTGTTTGAGGTCCGACAGAGATTTGTTCAACCCGCAAACAGAGTTCTCTTTACTGTTTCAAAAAAAACCTTTTGGTTGAAGCATATAAATTTCTTCTTCAAGCTCTCCATGAAGAAAACTTGTTTTTACATCTAATCGCTCCAGATGTAAATCAAATGTAGCACACATCGCCAGACTACCCTCACCGCCGTGAGTCGAACCACTAGGGAAAATATCTCGTTGAAATCAATACCTCTTTCTCGAGCATATCCTTTCACCACCAATCTTGCACGATACCGCTCTACTTGATCGTTTGCTATCCCGCTTGATCTTGTAGACCCATTTATTACCAATGGCTTTACGCGCCATGTGGTAACGCTTACTAGTTTCAAGTTTGATTCTTGTGGAGAGCTTCAATTTCTTCATGCATTGTTGTCATCCACCGAGACGCATCCCGAGCTTTTTGTAGCTTCATGGAAAGTTGATGGCTCTCCATCCTCCGTTAAAAGACAAAGTATGCAACATTGCTCTCCATAACATACTTGTAAGTCAAGCGGCTACGATAATCTAGAGGGGGGTGAATAGATTATCTCCATCTTTTCGGTTTCGCCCTCTTTTTGAAACAAATGCTCAAACACAATAATAAAGGTGCGGAATGTAAACAACACACGTCGATTTAAAGAGGTTCAACCCACCTAGGGCCTAATCCTCTACCACCCCAAAGATATCCAGGGATGGATTTCAAAAAGAAAAAGAATTTTATTAATTACCAAAATTAATACAAACTCAACTTACAACACCTAGAAGATCACCACACTCTTTTTCAACAACACCTTTGGAGATTACCACAATCTCCCCTTTGAAGATCGCCACAATCTTCCTTCAACGGCACCTTGTGAAGATTACCACAATCTTCAACCTTGAAGAATACCAAATTCTTCAACACCTCAATAAGAAGATCACCACAATCTTCTTGCACCTATCACCTAGATCATCCAAGTGTGTTCTTACCACAAGAACACTCACAAGGATATCTTGTGTTGAATGATAACCAAAAATCAAGATTATAACTCAATAATGAATTATACAATTGAGTGCAAGTGTAATCAAGAATAGCCTAGACCTCAAGGATGTGAAAGTGAATAGCTAGGCAAATTACAACAAGAAATAAGACAATGTAAGAACAAGTGTATTCTTGAGTGTATCTTGTTGTGTTGTAGTTTTCTCTCATGTTGTGTTGCTTCAATTATTCCTCTATTTATAGAAGATGTCTTGTACATGATAGGCTCCTCTTGGGGACATGAATTCTCGAAAAATTGCAAGACAATTGAAGAAAAGAGTCGCTAGAAATCAATCCCACAATTTAGGGAAAAGATGTCACTTTGACAACGGTTAGAATTTTTTGTCAAACTTCAGTGGCAACCGTCGCGCACAAATAGGCGTTTGAAAATGAGAAAACACATTTACACAGGCGGCACGGTCGACGGGGGTCCGACGGTCGACCCTATGTCCAAGTAGGTCGAGCGAGAACCAAAAAACGAGTCCGAAAGTTTACATTTGAGAAAATGCTCCTGTGCACCGGTCACGGCCGACCGCACGGCCGATCGCCCTGGCCGTCCGGTCTACCACCCTGGTTGACCGGTCAACCAACCTTTTTTCAAAGAAATAGTTTATTCATTTGTTTTTCACAATTTTCAGTGCACGGGATGCCCTATAGGGCGACCGATTGGCCTCAAAACAAAAGTATTGTCCAATTCTATATCGAAAATAAACTTCAAGAAATACTCCAAAAAATAGTAAAAATATTTTAGACCGATCCGGGAGTATTAGGACAATATTTTAGAACCATTGTTTTGGTTGAAAAACACATTAACACAAAATCATCAAAAGTGTTGTCCAATTTATATCATTGTTCTAAAAAGCGCCAGCGCTAGTCGGGCGCGGACGGGGCCTAGCGCTAGAATGCCTAGGCGGGGACTAGGCGGAGCCTTAAATATATATACAATTTTATGAATAATTCCCATACTACATAATGTAAAGTCTATAAATGATATTTAAATTGTTTTTGAACATATCTAATATTTAAGCTTTAAAGTTTAAAGTAATTCGACACCAATAATCTAATAAAACTATAAATCATCTAAAATACAATACATTAACAAATATTGCATTGATTTATATAATATCAAATTATCAATGGAAAGATTTCAGGACCACTAAAATTTTGTTTCATTTTTTTATTAAGAAAATTATATATATTCAATTTCACTTAAACTGAATTTTGGAGTTGTTGGTACTACTTTCACTAGTTGGAGTCGTTTTGCTAGCATTTCAAAAAAAAAAAAAACATATAGGGCGCCTAGACCGCTAGGCCCGCCTAGGCCGCCTAGGAGACGCTAGCCGCCAGCGCCGCCTAGGACTGGGACCGCCTAAAGGCTGGTCGCCAGGCAAAAATCCGGCGCTCGGTGGCCGCTAGCGCTAGGCCCGCCAGGCGGCCGCCTAGGGGATTTTTAGAACACTCGATTTATATCGAAAATAAACTTGTAGAAATACTCCAGGAAAATATTAAAACCATTTTAAATCATTTAGGAGTATTTGGACAACCTTTAAAAACATTGTTTTGGTATAAAAACAAAATCATCAAAATCATGATAAAATCATTTATCAAACAATACTCGATTGCCAAGTGGTGGCTTTCTCTCACGAGTTGACCGCGTCTTCTTGAACATCGACTCAACTTGTTCTTGTACTCGTGCTCGCACGCTTCGGAAGATTTCGAATCTTCATTCTCAGAGATTATTTTCCACTAAAGACGTAGTAATCTCCTGGTTCTCTTTTAATGTTTGCTATCTCCTTGTCTTGCGTTTATCTTCTCGCAAATATCACATCTCTGGCGATGACGACCTTGTGGGTAGTGGGATCCCACAGCGATACCCTTGACTCCATCAAAGATACCCCAAGAAGATACATTTTTCGGACTTTGGGTCCAACTTGCGTTCTTTCTTGGTCATTGTACATCACGTACAGGACTTCCAAAAGTATGTAAGCGAGAATAATCGCAGACTTACGATCCATATCTCCATGGGTGTTTTCGGATCAATCGCAGTTGATGGCGACCGATTGATCACATAAAGCGGTTTTGCCTGCCTCGCCCATAATGTCTTGGGTAGACTTGCGATTCTCAACATTGCTCTTGTCCTTTCTAACAAGGTTCTGTTCATTTGCTCGCCACTCCATTTTGTTGAGGTGTGTACGCCACCGTGAATCGCTGTCTTTTGATGCCTTCTTGTTTCGTGAAAGACTCATATTCATCACTTGTATATTCTCCTCCATTATCGGTCCTTAGACACTTGATCTTTTCCCGCATTCAAGTTCTATTTGAGCTTTGTATACTTTGAAGACTGAAATACATCGGTCTTCCTTTTTGATAGGATACACCCAACATCTCCTGGAATAATCATCAATGAAAGATACAAAGTATCTCGCCCCTCCTAGGGATGATAGTGGTGCTTGCCAAACATCGAGTGAATCAACTCTAAGATGTTTTTACTCTTAGATGTTGATCTGCCGAACTTTAATTTGTGTTGCTTACTTGTAACACAATGCTCACAAAATGGTAAAGATACCTTTGTAAGACCAGGTAGTAGTAACCATTGCTCGAGAGAATCTTCAATCCTTGTTCGACATGTGGCCAAGTTTGTGGTGCCACATTATCGTTGATTCTGCTTTGAACCTCGCAATCGCAACATAAGCTTCTCCTCCTTGCATTGTCTCACCTTTAAGCATATACAAATTCGGCATGCGAGTTTTTCCGCCTTCATTACTACAATAGCCCCTTTCACGATCTTCATGATCCCATCCTCAATACGAGTTTTACATCCAACATCATCCAATTGTCCCAAAGACAAAAGATTCTTACGTAGGCCCTTCACATGTCGTACTCCCGAATGGTGCGAATTGTACCATCAAACATTTTTATTTTGATGATAGTACCAATACCAGCAATATCCAAGGCATGATCATCCCCCATAAATACAGATCCTCCCAGAGATTGATTCGTATGTATGAAACCATTCTCGGGAGGTCATGTGCCAAGTTGCTCTCGAGTCTAAAAGCGGACATCGAAAAATAGTTTTCTGCCTTCAGCGTTGGTTGTTGCTTCGCCGTATAAAACTTCTCCATTTTCAGAGGTACTTGCAATATTCCCTTGAGCATTTGATGACTCAGGGTCGCTACTCTTCTTACTCCAACAATCCTTCTTGAAGTGCCCTCTTTTGCCACAGTTGTAGCACTTGATGTTCTTTTTACTCCTGGATTTTGATCTACCATGACTTTGACTCCCACTGGAGCCACGTTCCGTGGATCTTCCTCTCACCACTGCCAAAGCTTCCGCTTGTTGCGAAATTGCTTGTCTGTCTTCTTTGTTTCTGCGCCGCTCTCCTCTTCTAGTATAGCGGCTGCAATTTCATCGAAGACTAGATAGTCCGAAAGGACGTTGTTCGTCAGGTTAATGATGAGTTGATCGTACGAATCTGGTAAACTTTGGAGCAAAAGTTCCGCACGTTCAACAACTTCTATTTTGTAACCCATTGAGGTGAGTTGCGAAAATAGAGTATTCAAGGTGTTTATATGGTCAGTCACCGAAGTGGTTTCCGCCATACGAAGAGTATACAATTTTCTTTTTAAGAAAATCTTGTTGTGAAGTGACTTGGCCTCGTACAATTTTGTCGAGTATCCCATATCTCATTTGCCGTCTTCTTTCTCCGCCACACCGGATAACACTCCATCGGCTAGTGCTAAGTGCAGATCAAAGAATCGCATTGCCGTCCATCTCGTTCCACTTGGCATCATCGGTGATATCTGCGTGAACTGTCTCCGATTGCCGGCAAGCAATTGTCTTTCCTCAAAATTGCCTTAATCTTCATTTTCCACAATGAGAAATTATTCCCATTGAACTTCTCTACATCGAACTTTGTCGTCATTTTGTTCACACCGATTTTAATTTTTACTTGAATCGATTTCACTATTCACGTGAATAGTGCGCGAATAGTAACCCGTGAACAAGACTTCTAAATCAATGGCTCGATACCACGTTAGGAAATTACGGACCGGAACAAAGCCATGACAATAGTGATATGAGAAAAATAAAAGTAAAATGAATACGAATATTTTTACGTGGAAAACCCCCAAATAAATTTGAGGTAAAAACCACGGGCAAGTGTAGGAGCAATTCACTATAAAAATAGGGATTACAACACCTTCTCTCTAAATACAAGGAGAAACTATATCACTCTTTCTCTCTTGAAATAGGAGAAACTAATACTCTAGAATGAGGAAATACTTGGCAAACTAAAATTGAGAACTTGATTATTTGCTTGGGATGATGTTCTTCTTCTCCCCGTATTAGCCTATTTATAGGCATTACAAATTAACTATTCTACCTAACCTTCAACAATGGTGGCGGCAAAGATGTTTTACATGCCAATTTAATAGTCAAAGTTTTGCCCACAATTTTTGACAAATATGACTTTACTTTTTGACAATTAAGGGGAAAATATAAAACGGAATCTAACTTGAAGAGTTTTTGCAATTTTCAAGAACCTCTAGGTGTTTTTGTAAGTAGCCCGAACTTGGGGTTTTGTAATTATCCCTTTATTAATGATAAGTTATTCAAAGAATAGAAATGTAATTTTTCATTTGGGAACAATTACAAAAACCACGAGGTTCAGGCTAACAAAAAAAAAAAAAAAAAAAAAAAAAACCAAAGATTTTTTAAAATTGCAATACCCCCTTAAGGTTTGATTTTCCTTGTTTCAAAATCCCCTGACAATTATTAAAATACTACAATTACCCCCCTAAATTTTGAAAAAAAAATCAAACCTGAGAATATTTTTGTAATTTTGAAATATCTCTGGGTTATTTTGTAATTAGCCCAAATCTCAGGGGTGTTTTTGTAATTATCTCTTTTTCACTTGTTACATGTAACTTGTTCCTTTTTCTTGTCCAAATTCTGGTTTCTTTACTAATAACTCAAAAAAAAAATCTTATAGTTTCTCCGGAATCAACAAGGTTCTCTCTTGGATAGCCGATACTCGTACGAAAATGGGCCCAACAGTCCTCCAACGACGCTTATGTTGGGCCCCGGTACTTATCACTGAACATGTATCAGCTCAGCCCAATTCAGGATTGGACATTGGCAACCATGTTGGTGAGGCCAATATATTTGTACACAGAAGAAGATATGTCGAGGGAACTTGTTTTAACGAGTAACAAATATGGATCGGTTAGTCGAGTTTATGTCATGACTGATGAAGATAAGGCTACAGATAAAGAGTTGCAAAAATGGATGATCAAACAAAATCCCCCAGATGAAGTTAAAGTGATGACAAAATCAGATCACATGGTTATGATGTCTAGGCCAATTGATCTATTTGATGTTCTCCTTTGTATTGCTCAGAAATACTCTAGAGAGAAGGGATAATTACAAAAACTACCCCTGAGGTTTTGGGTATATTAGAAATTGTTGCAAATTTCTAGATAAGTCCAATTCTAGAATGTAATATTATTGTAAACTAGAAAAATCTAGATAATGTATTGTAAAGAGAAAACTCTAGACTAAATGTAGTAAAACAAGAAAAATCTAGATTAGAGAAAAACAAATCTAGAAGCATGTAAATTACAAAATGAAACTAGAATAAGTACTAGAAGCCTCCTTAGTCAAAAGTATAAATAGATGTGGAGGCATTCTTGCAGAACCAAGCAAAATTAAAAACCAAACAATAAAACTTCTATTTCAAAGTTCAAACCTCTCTTGCCTTAGATTCCCTCCATTCTTCAATAAACGAAATCTATCTCCTTCACTTACACTACATACTATATTAGACCTACAAAAATAAGCCTCCCATTTCCAACCTTACTATAAAATAAAAAATCTATTATATCATAAAATTATTTCCATCGAGTAATTACAAAAAAAAAAAAAAGAAAAGTTTCAAAATATATATAAAAAAAAAGAAACTTTGATGTCCGATGACTTTACATTTATATTTAGTCTTTTAAGTGAACGACATTTTTGCAATTATATGGAGGTGGGTGTATTTATCAATTTTGGAGGTGCGAATAGCGTCACCCTTTACTTATATACTATGTGGTTGATAAATTGATTCTTAACTAGGGTGTGCGGTAAAGGGACGGTTCGGAGATTCATAAATCTCGAATCGCGAGTCTCAAGTTCTGAGATTTTAAAAATCAATCTCCGAGAACCAAACCGTAGAGAAAAATCTCCGATCGAACCGCACCGTTTGGTACGGTTGATCTGGGATTCGGTTCTAACGGACGATTCGGGACGGGGGAAACGGAGATTAATCAAAAGTAAAATACACAAAATAAGAAAAAATAAAAAATGAATGTAAAAATCACCAAATAATTATAGTCCATTCCTTTTTAGTGCAATCTCAAAATAAATGCTACAACCATAAAAAGGGCAACACAATCTCAAAATAAATTACAACCATAAAGTCACACCAACATTTAAAGGCTCTCGTCAAAGTAATTTTCTTAATATATTAATCTTTAATTGCGTTGTTGGACAAGTATTTTATTATGGTAGTTTTTCGATCTAATTTTTATATTCTAAATATTTGGTTGATTGCAATCTAATTTCGCCAATACCAAAATAAAATTAACCATTGAATAATTTATGTCGAAAATTTTGTAAATCTAAAGTCGATGGTTTTTTAATATACTATGGATCATTGATGTGTAATTATTGTATTTCGGATGTACAAAACTTTTAAAAGTATAACATATAAGTATCGACAATAAGGAAATTTAATATACATGTTGATGTTATACTTTATTAAAACGTAGCAAATAATGAGAATAATTAATCTCCTTAATTATTTTCATTAATTCTCCTATAAAGAACTCAATTTTGATCATGGTCAATTATATTGTGTTGTTTCACGAGTCACGTATCGTAAGAGTTTGAACATATTCTTATGACGGCAAAATAAAATCAAAGCAGACGAATAATGTTGTGTATAAAAGTATTCCAAAATTTATAATTTTGAAATGTACGTAGTTAACTTGATTTGTAGAAGTTGTATTTTACATTTTTAAATTCATTAATAGTGTAGCTCTTATATGCACGCAATACCTTGATGGAACACGTCTCATGCATTGCACGGGCAAAAGGCTAGTTAAATGATATAAATTCTTAGAAACTTAATTTAATGATTAATTAATCATATCGATAATTTTCTAGGTTAATTAAATATGGGGTGTCACAATATCAAAATATAAATAAGATAAAAATAATATATATGTATGTATTAAAAAATTCTTAAAAATCGGTTCTATCTTCGGATCTTGATTTGATTAACAGGCATGCGGTTCGATCACGGATATTTTAAAAATCTCCGAACGTACAGAAAATTTTTCGGGACGGTTCGGTTCGGAGAAAGTCAAAAAGTCAACGGATATTTTGGTTCGGATATCGGTTGATTCAGTGATCTCCAAGTCCCGTGCACAACCCTATTCTTAACAAATTAAAATTTCAATATTATGTTGATTCAGATGATGTGGCATGTGATAATACGAATTTGGAGCAAAAATCTGATAATGAGAATCGGATTATGGCTTCGGAATATAATACTAGCAACACAGACAGAGCCATGGTTCCTTATCAACCGCAGGCAACAAATTTGGATGAACATGGACAGGCTAATTTGCAACGTGGAATGAAAATAGTTTCAAATAGCCTTCCTTTTAATGATCATGTCCTTAGCTCCAATGATCCTTCCGAGGGGTTCAAGGCTATGGCCGTTGCTGCCCGGAAACGTTGGTCAGATATGGCGGATGAAGACGATCAAGATGATGCAGACAAATTGGAAGCTTTAAAGACCAAGTTAGGCGACTCTTCAACTGCTCCGATTGTCATTCACTTAAGTGATTCGTCAGAAGCTATGAACGCTATGGCAATTGTGGCTGGAGGATCCTGGGCCCATATTCCACAGGATACAAAGGACTATCGAGGAGGATCTTCAAGACGCGTCGCAACACAAACACATGCCAATGTCCTTCGAAAATCCTCTAGAAATAAACGTCCATCATTTTGATTGAGATTTTAAATTATTTCATTGTTTCTTTTATGGGGACTCTTTTTTTTTTTTTCCTATCAAAGGTTTTTCCCAATAGATTTTACTTTGATAGGTTTTAACGAAATCCCTTTTTTAAAGTTCATTTGCTTGGCTTGTAAGTAATACACTATATTTTCTTTTTTTAATAATATTTTCCATTTATTCAAAAAAACAGTCAACAAACAGGCCTCTGTTTGCTGAACTGGTCTCAGAATTTGCATAGGCACACTGTTGAAAGACAAATCTCATCAAACCAGATTAAGATATTGTTGAATTATTCAAAAATTGTGCTTCATTTTTTTATTATTTATATATATAGGGTCATATCAGATTGAATTTAGCCATGCAAATCCCTGAAGACTAACTAAATATCTATACAAAGTCAATTCTTGGTGTGGAAAATGAGTCCATTATACCATGTTTCTTGGAAGACTGGCAATATTATGTGAATTAAGCATCAATAATGAGTTGCTGATATGATGATTATGGTTAAAATAAATGGCAAAAAAAAGGGTAATTACAAAAAAACCTAAAATTTGGGCTAGTTACAAAAAAAAAATCTCTAGATTTTCCACTTCTGTAAGTAGGTTTCATGCATTCTCTCACGCTCGAACCCAGTAGTTGGTTAAGAGCAGCAAATCCCCTTCTCCATGTTTTCTATTCAGCACAGATAGCCTTGAAGAGAAAACAAGTCGTACAACCCCAAGGTGGAGATGAGCATAACTTCCAATCTCCATCATGTGAGGTTTGATTGTTCTTAAATTTAAGAAATTAACTGTAATATTTAGATAAATGTAAGAGGAGTTTCTGATATGTTTATAACGGGGGGAAAATATAAGACCCATCAAATCTAAAAGCTTTTTTTTTTTTTTTTTTGGTAATTTCTAAAATCTCTGGGTTTTTCTTTTTCTGTAATTAGTCCGAACCTCACTAGTGTTTTTGTAAATGATCCCAAAATATAATTAACCGATGACTGATCAGTTATCTGTTTTGATACTTAATATGCAATATGTGACTATTCTTCCTCTTCCATTTGCAAGAAAAAATAAATAAAAACATTGAAAAAGCTATTACATTTCTTAGAATTTGCTGTAAGAAGGCTTCACAGGAAATTGACAAAAGAATTATTAAAAAAAAAAAAATTAGAAAGAAGAAACATATGCATATTTGTGAATTATAGAAGCACACAAACAAAACTCTGTATTCATAATCAAAACTCCTCCTCTAACAAAACTTTGTGTACTTTACAGGACAAAAAAAACAAGAATGGCACATATCACCATCCCATCTCGATTCTTGAACTAAAAAGAAAGAAACGTACAACGCGAACTGTACATAAAATTCTCTCTCTCTCTCTGATACAGAAAAATTGAATAACAAAATTTTAATTAAGGAAGAATACCGATGTACGGAACTGGACCTGCATAATTAGGGTTAGCAGAAATTGCAGAATTGCTTTGGTTAATAACACAGCCAACAGCTTCAACAAACACAATCACAAACTCTATGGCCATCTTCAGCAATCCTATGCATATTTCCAGCCTCTGAATTACCATAATTTCAAACTTTTCAAGTATAAAATATGTGTTTCTTTTTTTTCTTTATCTATGTAGCTTTTTTCCCTTCTATCTTCCTCCATACAAATGAAGTATTTATGGGTATCTATAGTCTCCACATTAATGCATAGCATAAGAAGAGGCAAATTTTTTATATGGCCTTTTGAACTCCCAAGGGACCAATAAAAAAATAGACTTTCCCATGAAAAACATACACATAATTAGGGATGTCAACGTGTCGGGTTTGTTTGGACATGAGACATGACCTACTTAGATTAGTAAAATCGAATCCAAACTCGCCCTAAGGGACAGAGCCAGAAAATGAATTTAGCGTGGCGATTTATTTGTTTTTTCTTAAACTTAGTGGATAAAGAAGTATTTTTTTTTTTAGAGGGACAAATTTTTAAAATTTAATAATTTTATATACCAAAATTGTATTCGTTACTTCTTTTAAAAAATGAAGTTGAGGGGGACCGCGCAGCCCCCTGCTCTGTTCCTCTCGTCTGCTCGCCCTAGACTCTAACCCAATGGATAGACCTATTTAAATATCTATTTTTTATCAAAAAACTAAAAAAATATCATTTATATATATATATATAGGGATTAGTTCAAATGGCACCAATCCCTTTAGGTTAGTCCATGAGACCAATTATAAACCCTTGATTTAAATATTTTAATGGTTGAGATCATTTTTCTTATTTTTGGAATGTAAGGGTAATATTGTATTTTCATCTAAATCGTTTTATGAAAAAAATCGTTACTTCCTGCATTTTTTAGGAAAATACAATCTTTCCTATCCCACCTACCCGATTTTTAGGAGGCAAAAGCCCAACCCCGCCTAAGTCACGCCTTTTCAATTTTTTGGGGGGTTGAAGGAGTTCGATTTTGAAGGAGTTCATATTTTTTCTCAGTATACTATGTAATGAGATGTTGTATACTAAGTATACAAATATGTTATGATAAATATACAACATTAAGTGGAATATAAACAAGGAGTTGATACTTGAAACCCATCTTCTATTTATTCTTTTTACGTTATGCTCAAAGAGAAATTTGCAACTTGTACAAAAAAAAAAAATGAACTTGGTGTATTTATATATAAAAAACAAGGAGTTGATACTTGAAATCTATATTCTATTCTTTTCTCGACACCCATCTTTTTCTATTTCATCCGTATACTAAGTATGCGGATGTTGTATACTAAGTATACAAATATGTTATGATAAATATACAACATTAAGTGGAATATAAACATAACGTTGTATAAAGTTTTGATATCCGAATTGTGTGTTTTTCTTATGTAGGAGTTGTGGTTAATAAAATGTCAAGCGAAGAACATGAAAGAGAGGTTGGTAGTCGCGAAGAGGAGAGTTCGGGGAGACAAGCGGCCTTCAAAGAGGTCTTTGGATTTGTTTAATTGGATAAATTGAATCGTATTATTTGTTGTATAAGTAGTTTAGTGTATTTGTTTACTTAGTAACGTGGAATTGTATTTTTGGTTAAGTGGAATTGTATCCTTAGTTATATAGGTGGTTAAGTGGTTTTGTATTTTTAGTTCAAAGTGTAATTATAAATTTAGTTTAATATTTTTGCATACTCATTAATGTTTATAATATAGTTAGTTCGTGTAATCGTATATATAGTTAAACAATTCAGTATGCTTAGTGTTGTTTTATTGTATATTTAGTTCAATGTAATTTTACATGCAATACATGTATGAGAAGCAAAAATATTCTTAAAGATAAATTAACAGGTTACATAATGCTATGACAAAATTAAGTATACAATTGTAAGTTAATAAATTATATGATCGCATTGTATTAAATATACAGGAACACATAACTAAGTGTACAATTTCAATCCAATATGTATGCGAGATCCCATCAACTAAATAAACACAATTTGCTTTGTAAAAATACAAGTTGTTTCATTTTTTAACAATACACATTATTCACATTATGATAAATCGATTTGGCATGCAATGACACTCAATTATATGAACAATTTAACTAAAATAAGTATACAACACTAAAAGGAAAAATTATATATCCCGATGTATTAAATATACAAGAAAACATCATTCCTTGTCCATTCGAACAAATAATTATACAAATCACATTAACTAAGTAACATGATATATTACTTCGTTCTTGAACTTCTTTGTCGTGCTCCTTCCGATGTCAAACCCGCTAATTGCTCCATACTCTTTGTAAAATTTTATACCGGTTTCAATGTAGAGAAATGCATGCCCACTCATGGAATCTTTTCTTGTTCTACCTCTCGGTATCCAATATTTAGTTGAGTCCGGTGAGATTTCGAGCCGTTGACGTCCATTGAAATTGTTGGTTTGTTCTGCGGATGTTTTACATTAAACAAGACAGAGCATTATAAAAACAAAATGGATGTATTATTTATACAATATGCAACCATATACATACATATTATTATTATTATTAGTAACTACGTTCATATAAGAGGAATTTATATCCAATCCAACTAAATGGAATTAGGAAACTAATATAACAATCATACAAGTTTATATTATAATTATACAACACTCATGACTATGTATACAAGTTAAATATGTTAAATATACACGTAAAACATTAACAACATATATGCAATCTTCGGACTAGTTGTAAATATTTAAGAAATAAATATTCAAATACAAGATTTATATACTAAATATACTAACATTGTTCACTACATATACAAACTAACAAGAAATATACAATGCACGACAATTTCAAAATTTGAAAAAATGTAAAATATGTATACAATGTTTGTACACTAAATATACACGTTGTATACTAAATATACAAATTAAGAACAAAAACATACAATTGGTTCGATTTTGCGTTCGATGTTTTTTCGGTGATTCCTCCTAAATTTTTTGAAAGTATATCGTAAGATATTACCTTGGAAACATTCACCAATCGCGTTGGAGGAAGATCTTCCGCCATTGTACAATCCCTTTGCTCTAATTGATGACAACCTCGTCAATTAACGAAATATCTTGTATGTTTTTTTCCGCCTGCAAATGTATATTGTATAATTTTTTTCGAAAGTTTAAGAGATTGATGTCAATGATGGTAGAGAATGTCGTGGTGAGGAAGAAGGGTTGACGCGGGTGGATTTCCATCGATTATGGGACGTGATCAATTCAAGATCACGCCCCTAATTTTTAGCATTCGGTTACCATTTTTATTTCGATGATTACTATTTTACCCTCCTATGTATAGTTTCTTATGTAAAGTTGTATAGATTCATTTAGATCCTGGCCGTTGATTTATGTTTTTAATGGTGTGGATTTGGTCTTATGGACTAACCTGGGGGTGGTCTCACAGGATCCCCTCCATATATATATATATATATATATATATATATATATATATATATATATAGGGATGAGTGGGTTATATGAGACCACCTCTTGGGTAAGTCCATAGGGACCAATTCTAGCCACATATCTAGATTTTTCAATGGTTGTGATTTTAGAGCTAAAAATTCAGATTAAATGTTGGTAATTAGAGAAAGGGGTAAATTAGTCATCCTACAAAATTACCCAATATTCATGGGATTCTGTTCACATTATGATCACACAATCTATGCAAATCTCACGTCAAATTCAATGTGAACAAATCTCATCTTTCTTCTTCTTCAATGCACTACTGTGTAATCATTCATCATTCTTCTTCAACGCACTATTGTGTGAAAAATGTTGCAGACAATTTGCCATAGTTGCTAGAGCTTGACTTCAGTTCAAAGTTTGCTTATGAAGATGTAATTTGTTGCTTGTGTAGATGTGTCATGGTTTATATACCATTTACTACATAAGCAAGTCATAAGCAACAATCCGATACTACATAAGCAACAATCCGATATTACATAAGCAACAATCCGATACTACATAAGCAACAAAATACACTACGTATGCACCACTTAATACATTAACTACATAAGCAAGTCATGGCAACAAACTCATACTACATAAGCAAAAGTTTCATACTACATAAGAACGAATAATATACACTACGTATGCACCATGAATACATTAACTACATAAGCAAGTCATAAGCAACAAACTCATACTATATAAGCAACAAGTCTATATTGCATAAGAACGAATATAAACTACGTATGCACCAATTAATACATTAACTACATAAGCAAGTCATAAGCAACAAACTCATACTACATGCGATAAGCCTATACTATATAAGAAATGAATATACACTACACATGCATCACAAATACATTAACTACATAAGCAACAACTCTATACTACATAAGCAACATAGATTTTTTTGAAACTAAAACGCTGGAGAGAGAGTGTGCGTGAAGAGTGGGTGAAATCGCGTGAAAGAGGGAATGAAATCTTAAGAATCGATTCTAAAGTGCCAAATTACCACCCTACTCTTTTTAATTTGAAACAAAAAAATAAACATAAAAAGCCCAAAAATCCTGACCACCCAAAATGTTTGATCATGGTTAGGATGTGATGTCATTCCCTACTGACTCATGGTAGGAGGAGACCTATCCAGGACACTGGACCCATGTATCTTTGGCATAACCCGCCTCATATGGGGTGGGTTCGGGTCATCCCTACGCACAAATAATATCCCAACTAGAAATTATTGAGCTTTTACGTAGACAACTTGGCTGGTAGTTCAAGATAAGGACTACCTTGCGGGTATTGTTTTTCATATGCAATTATTGACTATCTTTCAAATTTTGAATGTGACATTATTATTGTTAATAAGATCCTTATCCATACATTGTTCCAGTGGGTTTATAATAGTGGTTAAAGCAATGTAGTAGGAACAAAAGTGTATGATGAGTAGGATAAAGCGGCATATTCCAAATTTAATTACATGAATTAGACGTTCGCATATTAAACGATGTTATGCAATTGTGAATGGAGAAATTAAACAAGATGATGTGTATTATATTCAAGTGGCTCATTATTTAAATGCCTTAAAATCTACTTTTGCTATGATTATTTTCAATCATTGTACTATTATAGCTCATTGTTTAATATGCCTTTAAATGTTATGTTCATCTTTTAATCATTGGTGCCCACACCTATAAACATTACAATTTACATGCTACATCACAAAAGGTTTTTGGAACTGTTGATCAAGGGTGTCCCCACATATGGGAGTCACAACATGAACGGTTGTGATTTATAACTTAAATGGACCGTAGAATTTATAACTCACAACATGAACGGTTTTTCGTCTTGATATTTCAATTAAAACTTTCATTCACCAATTGATAATTTCTATTACTTTATTTCAAGTTGGAGTTTTCAGAAAAAGGCCCATGGGTTATCCTAGCGGACCTAGCTCAATATCTTGCCATTAGAGTGGGCTTGAATTTAACCAAAATGTTGCATTAAGTGTAAGATTACATACAACACTGCTAACGATTTCTTTTGGACATTTTAACTTTTTTTTTGGGGAAGTTTTTACGTTTTGACCTATTTATACGTCAATTTTTGTTTACCTATTTGTTTTCCAATGTTATTTATTATTTGTTTTTATGTTATTTATATTGTTTATTGTTTGTTTTTGTTTTGTTTCTATGCTTAAACGCATTTTTAATTTATTTTTACGTTTTTTTTGTTCATGTATCGTTTTCTACGTTGTTTCTGTTTTTGTGAGTTGTTTTATGTGTATGTTTCTTAGTTGTTTCTAGATTTCGAGTATAAGAATGATTATTTAATGGTAGAAATTGTATTTCACTGAAATTTCATTTGTTGAAACATTTTCGAAACAAATTTGAAATAACAACGTCAAGAAACTAGCAGAAAAACATGTGAGCGTAAAAAAGTCCAAAAGAGACAAGAGCATAAAATATAGAGAAAAAAACAGAAGCGCATTTTTTTTTTTCTGTTATGGCGAAGTACATAAGTCTTTTTTTTCTTTTTTTTTTTTTTGGGGGAAAAACAGATGAAACTTTCATTAATATCAATGAGGCAAAGCCTCAGAGGCAACAATGCCTCTTAGCTCCTGTGGGACAAAGTTACCCAGGTAGGAGTAGGGTCTTGTAGGGATGGCAACGGAACGGGATTGACCAAACCCGAGACCCGCTCCGTCCCACTTTAGGCCCCATCCCGCCCCGCCTTGGACCCGCGACCTGAACCCGCCAAATTTAAATTTATTGAAGCTCAAAATTTAATTTGCAACATATGCAGCAGGTGCAGACTTGAAAGCTCTTTTACTCTCCAACTTTGTAAATAATCCTTAAACACTAAAGGCCTAAACAATTCATTGCAATGTTTCAGGCCCATGTTGGATCATTAATCCAACATTGGGCTTATATGTGAAATAACTATGTATTGTGATCACATCGATTAAGGTTAAGTCCATTTTATAAGTGATCAAATAATGTTTAAGGAATTGGGCTTTAATGTATCCAATAGGGTGTGGGCGCTTTAATGTGTAGATCTTAATGCGCTATTCTTATTTTATGATGATTTAAAATAGCAGACCCATATAACACAATTATATAAGGGTTATGGTCCCAGCGTCATACGTCTGCGAAATTATATTCTCGCTATACCATCGTGTAGGAAAAAACCTACGGAGAAAAACTAAAGGGTTCTTCCAAAAGATTCGAGACGTGTAAATCTAGAAGGCTAGATCCCGGGATTCAATGTTATGGATTGAGTGACGCTCCGCGATCTAGTATTGATTCTTGATAATTCGATATGAAAGCTCCTGGATTAAAGTGATTGTTTTCACTAAAGTTTATTCCAAATAGTGGTATCGGAAATGCGGATTCATATTGAGTTATTGGGAATAGATTATACTTCAATTATTATATACGAAATTGTTGTATTTAATGGATTCAGTTTTAAGTTTCGAAAACTCTGATATTCGGTTTGTGTTTTTAGAATTGAATAGTACAGTAGTTTTCAAAATCTATGTTTATGCTTAGATTTTCTTTTTCGGATGGATTGAATTCTGATTTTCGATTTCAGGTGCTTAGAATTGAATAGTACAGCAATCATTTAAGGATTCATGTTGATTTTGGGTAATCCCAAATTTTAAATTTAGGGCTGCCTTATAAATTTTCGGTACTTGTTCTTTTGTCAGATTGTTAATATTTCAGAATCAATTATGGATTGTTGTTGGTTTCAATTTTTCTTTGGGTTTAGGATTAAAAAAAATGGGAATAAGAATCATGCCTTATTTTTATTTGCACCACCTTTTGTTTATTCACAGAAACGAATTTCGAACTTGTTTCTGTTTTGGGGCTTCAGGGTTTATTTAATAAAAAAAAGGAGGTTTGCAGAAACTGAACCGTCTTTTCTGAATTTGGTATTTGGTTAATTGGAGAAGATGGCTTTTTTGCCCAAATTTAAAGGTTTTGGGGCTGTTTTGCAATTTTCAGAAAATTTGGCATGTGGTGTAAATCTGTTTGTTTCTTTTATTTCGGGCCCATTCTGGTTACGGAAAATTTAGGGTTTTATTTAAAAAGGTTTTAATTTGGGGCTTATTAAAGTTTGTTTATTTTTAAAATTGGCCTCAAATAATATGGAAAACCCTAAATTAAGTTTGATCTTGGAATTTAAATTTTAAATTCGAATAATGGTATGGATTAAATATTTTGAGATGAATTAATTGAAGCAACGTGTCACCAAAGTGACTCTCTTGTGTAAATTAATTTGTTTTGAAATATAAAAGGTTGTCGCGTGTAACTTATGTGAATATTAATCGCCCAGCGAAGGAAGGTTGATATTTATCAATTGCACGCGTCGTCTCCGTGGTAATAAACCCGTGATAATTATTCGGTTTACATATGAACACTAAATCGGCCCAAAGGAAGATTTATTGTTTGATATGTTCTTATTATCAGGTTTGATTACTGCACCAAGATATCAATTACAAGTTAATATTTTGTCCAAAGATGAAATATGGGTGGAGTGTCGATATCTTGAGATGGGAATTACCAATATTGAATATATCATTATAATTCTAAGTATACTTTATGTGAGCATAATTAGTTTTTTTTTAATTCAGCTATGTCTACTCCTGCTAATATTACTGCCAACATCAACTCAATTCCTATACTTAAATGGCACTAACTTCAAGTCATGGCAAGAGAACCTTCTGATAGTTCTCGGAGTCATGGACCTCGACCTTTGCGATAAGGACTGATTCTCCACCCCCTCTTACGGATAAAAGTACTTCAGATGAAAAGAGGGATATGGAAAGGTGGGAGAAATCGAATCGCATGTGTATGATGATCATGAAGAAAGCCATTAGGAAGCATTCAAGGTACTATGTCTCGAGAAAATTACTACAAACTAAGGAATTCCTTGCGAATATCGAGAAAAGGTTTGTCAAGAACGAAAAAGGCTGAAATTGGTATGCTCTTGACAAATCTAATTTCGATGAGGTATGAAGGAAAGGCGATATCATAGAATACATCATGGAGATGTCTCATATCGCTTCAAGATTAAGATCACTTAAGCTAGAACTCTCGGAGGACTTCTTTAGTGCATTTGGTTTTAATATCTCTTCTAGGACAATTTAACCAGTTTAAGGTGAGCTATAATCGTCGAGGAAAAGAGACTTGGTCTCTCGAATGAACTCATCTCACTGCTTGTGTCCGGGGAAGAGGAAAGGTTGAAGCAAGATAAGACAAAAAGTGTTAATATTGCCTCAACTTCTAAGCATAAGGGCAAGGCGGATTGAAAAGCGAAGAAGGATAAGGAAGGCTGCAAAAGACAACACCACAAAAGAAACAACAAAAGGCACCCAATGCAAGGCGAAGGTAAAGACCGATGTTGTGCATCGCACGGTTGTTTCTTCCGTGGAGTTGAAGGACATGTGGAAAAGCGATTGTACCAACTATCACACGGCGTCTTAAGAAAGGTATCTTTACTTAATTTGGTTTGTTCTCGAGGTTAATTTAACTTCGGTTCTAGACACACTTGGTGGATATATTTCAGTGCAACAACTCACATTAGTGTGTCATGCGGGGGTTGCCTCCATTGTCGAAAACCAAGTAATGGTGAAAGATACATCTATGTGGCGACGACAAGACAGGTTGAAGTTGAAGCAATAGGAAAATTTAGATTATTATTAAAGATCGGATTTTATTTGGATCTTAATGAGACATTCGTAATACCGTCTTTTCGATGGAATTTGATTTCTGTTTTGGACAAATTTGGTTATTCTTGTTCATTTGGAAATGGGATATTTAGCTTGTTTCATGATTCAAAATTGGTTGGGTCGGATCTTTATCCTGGTTATGATAATCTTTATTTGATGGATACCATTGCTTCATTTAATGAATCCCCGTGATCTATATACACGAGGTGTGAAAAGAAAATTAACCAATGAGAATTGACTATGTTATGGCATAAGAGATTGGGCCATATGTCACGGGCTTAGCCATTTTGGCCCCCACACGATGCCCGCGGCGCCCGGCCCACCCGGGCGGCTATCCCGGGACAACCACTGGTTTCGCCCGCTCGGGGCTCATCGAGAATGCGGCTCCGCGTCCAAAGATCCGACCGATTTGGGTAGGGATGGCCAATTCTTCTTCACCGCGTCAAGTCCACGACTAGCGACAAGCTCCGAACTTAACAGGGTAGGCTGTGAATATCCAGCGGTCATGTACACGTACCCACAAACCCGGCCCGATCAAGCCACATACGATCATTCACAAAGACAATCCACGAGAGTCATAGCGAAAGACACCCCAATGTCACGGGATGTGACATCCTCCCCACCCAATATGGTGTACGCCCCGTACACGGCCTACTCCACCCGAAGTGCATCAGCGGCGCCCTTGGCAGCCCACATGTGTGCCCCTCACACACCAATCAAACTCGGAGACAGAGAGGATTCTCCCGGATGATCGCCACCCAACATGTTCCGCTCCCCTGGCTACTCCACCACCCTCTTGGTAAGAGCGCTTGGCGCAACCACGGAATACAAATGTCGGGACGGCTCTGATACCACTTGTCACGGGCCTAGCCATTTTGGCCCCCACACGATGCCCGCAGCGCCCCGTCCACCCGGGGCGCCCTATCCCTCGGGACAACCACTGGTTTCGCCCTGCCTTGGGCTCATTAGGAATGCGGCTAAAGATCCCGACCGATTTGGGTAAGGGATGGCCAATTCCTTCTTCACCATCAAGTCCACGACTAGCGACAAGCTCCCGAACTTAACCGGGTAGGCTGCTGAACATCAAGTGGTCATGTACACGTACCCACAAAAACCGTAAACTGAAGCCACATACTGATCATTCACAAAGACAATCCACCAAGTAGTCATAGTGAAAGACACCCCAATGTCACGGGCGTGACACATATCTCCAAAAGGAGAATTGAAAGACTTGTGTCGATGAGATTCTCGATCCCTTAGATTTTACAAACTTTGATATTTGTGTTAATTGTATTAGGAAAACAAACCAACAATAGGAGATTTGTAGCCAACAGGACTTGACGTCTTAAACTTATACATACGGATATTTGTGGGCCATTTCTACGGTTGCTTGGAATGGTCAACAATATTTTATAATGTTCATAGGCGATTTTTCTAGATATGGTTACATATTTCTCATCTATGAAAAATCACAATCATTGGATGTGTTCAAATCATATAAAAGGTCAAGTTGAGAATCAACTCAACAAAAGGATTAAAAGCGTCCGTCCGATCGTGGTGGCGAGTACTACGGTAGATATGACGGTTCAGGTGAACAACGTCCAGGACCATTTGCTAAATTCTTAGAGGAATGCGGTATTGTCCCACGACGCCATGCCGGGTTCGCCCACTATGAATGGTGTTGCTGAAAGCCGAAACAGAACGCTTAAGGATATGGTGAGGAGTATGATTAGTCATTCTACCTTACCAGAATCACTCTGGGGAGAAGCACTTAAGATCGCAACATATATCCTAAATAGGGTTCCAACTAAAACAACTAACAAAACCCCTTATGAACTTTGGAGGGGCAAAAGCCTAGTCTAAAACATTTGCACGTCCTGGGGGATGTCCGGTGAGGTAAGGCCTTACAAGCCTAATGAAAAGAAACTGGACTTAAGGATAGTTAGTTGTTATTTTGTTGAATACTCGAAAAGTCCGGAGGGTACAAATTTTATGATCCCACAACTAAGACTATTTTTGAGTCGGGAAATGCCCGATTCTTTGAGGATGTTGAGTTTGCGGGGAGATAGAGTAAAATGTAAGTCAGCGCTACGATAATCTAGAGGGGTGAATAGATTATCTCCATCTTTTCGATTTCGCCCTCTTTTTCGATACAAATGCGCCAAGATAATAACAAAGGTGTGGAATGTAAACAACACACGTCGATTTAAAGAGGTTCAACCCACCTGGGCCTAATCTCTACCACCTCAAAGATATCAGGGATGGATTTCAAAAAGAAAAAGATTTTATTAATTTACCAAAAATTAATACAACACCAACTTACAACAACACCTTGAAGAGCACCACACTCTTCTTCAACAACACCTTCAAGATTATCACAATCTCTTTTGAAGATCACCACAATCCTCAAGCGGCACCTTGCGAAGATCACCACAATCTTCCGACTTGAAGAGCACCGAACTCTCAACACCACCTTTGGAGATTACCACAATCTCCTTTTGAAGATTACCACAATCTTCCTTCAACGGTACCTTTGAAGATCACCACAATCTTCAATCTTGAAGAATACCAAATTCTTCAACACCTCAAGAGCACCACACTCTTGAAACACCTATCACCTAGATCACCCAAGTGTATTCTTACCACAAGAATACTCACAAGGATATCTTGTGTTTGGTTGATGAATTACAATCAAGATTACACTTTGAAAAATATTACAACTCAAAAGTGCAAGTGTAATCAAGAATGAAAGCCTAGACCTCAAGATGTGAAAGTGATAGTACTTAGGTTATTACAACAATAATGTTGAAATGAATAACAAAGATTATGTGCTTGTGATATCTCGTGTTGTTTGTATCAATTCTTATATTTGATCCCTCAAGCTTTCATCTATTTATAGGAGAGCCTTCAAATTTGAATTCAACATAGGCTCCTCTAACATAGGCTCCTTCATGGGCTCCTCCATGTTTTCTTTTGTCTACAAATAAGACAAAGAGATTAAAATAAATATGGTTGTCTCATAAGGATACAAAAATCAGATTATAGAACAATCCCACATTTTAAGAAAGAATGGTCTCATTTTGCTGACGGTTATATTTTTTTGTCAAACTAAAGGCGACGGTTGCGCACAAAAGGGCGTTTGAAATTGTCTTTGAAAAATTACACGGGCGGCCGGTCCGAGGGGTGCTCGACCGGTCGACATCACCCCTAGCCGGGTCGACCTCTCCAAAAATAGAACAGGGAGATTTTGCACACTTGCAGTACCGGTCGACCCCCCACAGGCGGCCGATAACTTGATTTTCTTCCGTCTCATTTTTGTTTCAAAAATCATCTTAGTCACGGGTTGCCTATAGGGCGCCGGTCGACAAAGAGGTAAATATTGTCCAATTTTTATCGAAAATTAACCTCAAGAAATATTAGAAAAATTCGTAAAAACATTTTAAACTAATCGGGAGTATTTAGGACAATATTAGAAATATAGTTTCAATGTGAAAACCCATTTGACATAAAATCTTTGAAAGTGTTGTCAATATTAATCGAAAATAGACTTGAGCAAATACTCAGGAAAATATTAAAACTATTTTAAATCATTTAGTAGTATCTGGACAACCTTTAAAACCATTGTTTTGGTGTAAAAACAAAATCATGATAAAACCATTTTTCAAACAATCTCCCCTTTTTGATGATTACAAACCAAAACAATTTTAACGAGATCGATTTTGAAAACAAAACAATTTTTCTTGGTTAAAGAGAACTATCCGTTGTGAGTGACAACATTCCATGCAATAAAAACACAAGGATGGGAGTAGAGATATTCAAACACATATAGCAAATGCTCCCCCTATCAACATGCACAACAAGAGTTATATAGAAGCAACTTAAACATAAGCTAAAATATTAGCTTTTCAATATTGAGCTTAAAAGCTCCCCCTGTCAAAGAGACATCATTAAAAACATATATAAGTCCATACTACAACCAATGGACCATGATTCATACATAACCATAATGCACCAAGTGGACTAAATATGATCCACAACTTATGGCTTTATGAAGCCATAACTTATAGCTTCTTTTCGTTAAGCTTATCTTAGCTTTTATGAGCTAATGAGCTTATAACCTGTTTCTCCCCCTTTGGAATCATCAAAAAGAATGTTAGCACGATAAATACATCATATATTCTTATCAAAGTGCGCAAGTAAACCGATGTATCGAGCCGTTTGAACATTGAAGCTATTAAACCAAATAGAAGAGTCGAATCATACGACTTGTAGAAGCTTATGAAAAATCATTTGATTTGCAAAAACATGATCTCTATAAATATATGAGACTTTTGAAATCGAGAGAGTCATGTAGGTGATGAATTTTTCATTGAAACGTTTTATCGAACACTTGGCGGGTGTCAAAAATAGAAAAAGTTATATATAGCCCTTGTAAATGAAATCAAGCCAAGTTTTTCATTACCAAATACAATCTAACAAATATCATTCATCAACAATCAATAAGCTCATCACAAACATATATGAATTACAACAAGAAAAATACATATAAGCCACAAACTCAGGGTTCAATTTGATTGAGCTAAAGATAGTGAAATTCTTACCATTCAATCGGTAAAGTCGAGCAATGATGATGATAACCGAGCTAGATAATCCGCAAAATATAAAATGTATGCAATAAAACAAATTTGGAGTGAAATTTGTGTGCAATTTGCGAATGGGATGAAAAATGGACAAAATAAGCCAAAATAGCGAAGTCCTGAAACAAAACTATTTTTAGCCAAAAAATCATCCAGCGGCCGGTCCGGGCATGGCGGCGGAACGGCCGAGCTAGTGGGTGACGGAATTCGGCCGCATACTGGCCCATTGTTATGGTTACATTTGAAAAATCCAAGTTTTATCCAAAATCCGATTTTTCGCCCCTAAGTTTTAAAAACGTGCAAAATGCAAACGTAGACCTCATTCAATATACATTATGTTATAATCAAGCTCGAAATGAGGTAAAATACTCGGCGGTGGGCGATTTAAAAAGTCCGCGAGTTATCCTTGAGACGGAATTAAACACATCTCAAGTTTTTGTTAAAAATCACAATCCCTTAAAAAATATATCAAATCTCAATATGTTTAGTTCGATTATGACGAACCAAATTTTGAATACGAATAACCGTATAATAGATATCAAACTTGTTATCCTGAAAAAAATAAGAACGTTTTAAAGCTTTGGATACAACAAGTCATAAGAAGAAGTGTCTTTCAAATATTTGAAAATTTCTTTTAATGGCACTTTAATGAGATTCGTTGGGATAGTTTTTGAAGTCGAGCATATAGACATAAGGCATATGGAATGTCGAGTCTATAGGAATAATACAAGAAGACATACCTCGAATTTGTTTGTCAACCGACATACTTTTCTCAACTTTTGTCAATCTTTAGCCATAGAGGTTGAGATAGTTCTTCTTTCTTCAATGCTTAACTTCTTCAAGAGTTCTTTTGAAATATAACCATCTTGGCATTGAATGATTTGAAGTCAAGCAAGAAATCATGCTCATTTCAAGTACACCTTGCATCAACTTAGAAAACCATATCTTGCACAAATATTCATTAGTAGCACCAAAAATATTCTCATAAATATGCACAAGTTTAAACAATATGCCTTTTTCACAAACAAAAGAGTAGTATCAACTTTACCTTTTGTAAAATCATTTGGCAAAAATAGCTAAGTCTATCATACCATACACCACGAGTCTTGTCTTAAACCATACAAGGCCTTAAAAACAATCATTTGGCCTAGAAAAATTTTAAACCCGGAGGTTGTTTTACATAGACTTCTTCTTGAATAAAACCATTTAGAAATTTGGATTTAACATCCATTTGGTAAAGCTTGAAATTTTCTTAAAACAAGAATGGGCAAGTAAAATGCAAATAGCTACAAAATGTGCTATGAGTGCAAATGTTACATCAAAATTGATTACCTTCTTCTTGAAAATACCTTCGAGCTACTAACCTCGCCTTAGTTCGACCAATGTTGCCTTGGTCATCTAGTTTGTTCAGGAATACCCTTTTTATCTTCTTCATTACTATCATCATAGGGCATCAATTGATCTAAGGTGTTCATAATAGAACATTTACATCCAAATATTTGGAGTACTTCATTTCGATCTACACAACTTAACAAACTCATTATGACAAAGATCGCTTATATAAGCAAGAAAAAATAGCCCAAGTGAAAAAAATGCTTCAATCATCAATCACAAAATATCTTGCAAAAGAGCATAGTAGGAATAGATTTATATATATATATATATAGATCATGAAGCACATACTATGCATTTAGAATATCATCAAGAGTCTAATAAATCACGCAAGTTCAAATAAGCTTAAGAAAGCTACAAAAGGTCTCTTTTGAAATTTGAGAATCCGATAGCATATAATTGAGACCTCATTTAAAAGAAGTATTTGAACAAAAAGTTGACAAAGCAAATATGTGCAATCAAATATCGAATAGTACCTTTCAAAAAATCTAAAAATCCTCTTAATGGTATTTGTATGAAATACTATGAAAAACAAGCACATAGGCACATGGCAATACATATATCAAGTCTATAAGAGTAAGAATAACACAAGTAAACGTACCTCGATAATTTATGCCTTTCTTGACAAAATAATGACGAAAATGGCCATTTGTGAAAATATGTAAATCCTACACAATTCTTAAAACAAATCTAGCACAAATCATAATGATAAAAGTGTAGGCTAAGAGATATCACAAGTAAGCTCATGCCATAAAAATCCATAAGAGATGATAACATACTATAGTCTTCAAAAATGCACAAGAGTTTTAAAAACATCATATAAGGACTTCTTTTTTTTAAAAAAATTTAAAAGCACAAATATATATTGAAGACCTTAATTAAAAAATAAATATTTGAAAACTCATTTTAATAAAGACACAAATAAAAGCATGCATAATAACAAAATAAAATACATATTTAAATAGGGAGATACGGGTTACCAATTATGTCATTTCCATGGGTTATGTCGTTCCCATTGTTGAAAGTCTCTTCTTCTTTGAAAATCATCTTGTTGATGATGTCTTTGCCATTTCAAGGATTGTGTTCTTCCCATTTTTGAGTATATCTCTTCTTGAAATTTGCTTTGTCGAAAGTAGTTTCTCCTTCTTTGATCAAATGAAACGGTCATTTGATGCCTTCTTAGCGGTATGAATTTTCTTTGATCATTATTCCGTAGGGTACCTAATGAAACATTATTTTGTGGTACCCTCAAGTGTTTGGGTCCTTTAGGATTAGCTTTGAGACTTTTAGGTCTCGATAATGATTAGAGCTATTTCTAGCCCGACAAGTAATAGCCAGTATGACCCTTTTTACCGCAATAGAAGCATGTAATAATTCTAGGAGCATAATAACCAACATGCTTAGAGACTTGATTCTTTTTCATATGATTGACAACATTAAGCTTATGATCAAGTTCTAGTTTGAATTATCACAACAATCAACAATTTCATAGGTACTCAAGTCGGATTTAGATAAATCCTTTTTCATGCAATTAGTATCCTCAACAAAGTACTATTTTCTTTTTCAAGGTTTCTAACCTTGTCAAGTGTGGTGGTGTGAGCACATGATAGTGATTCATAGGAGGAAATAAACTATCCTTATCTTTTTTAAAACATTGAATTCCTTTTTCAAATTTTTGTATTTAATGAGTAATCTTTGGAATTCATTTTGAAGTTCATCATAATCATGTTGCAAATCACTATAATCATTTTGTATGACAATACCATAAGAAGTAGAGGGTTTAAGACATACCTCGTTTCTTCTTCAATGCCCATAAAACATTTTTCGACTTCATCATCGAAAGTTGTAAGAGGCTCATCCCATATGGTTGGATTTGATGTTGTATCCATTTGAGAAGTAGATGCTTTTGAGTTGCTCTATCATTTGCAAATACTCCATAGATGGCTTCTAATTTTGCCATACTTCATGTGTCGACGAATACCTACAACATGATCAAATTCCAAAGTAGTAAGTGAACAATACAAAATACTAAGAGCTTTACCATTTAAGGAGATGATTCTCTTCTCTTCATCATTGAGCTATTTGGAGCCTTTAGAGGTGTGTGGTGTATTCTTCGTCGGAATGGATTCTCCATTGATGACGGTGTTCCAAATATCAAACCCGCAACCTTGTAAATAGCATTCCATTCTTTATTTACAAAGTATAAAATTTTGGAATCAAAGCGAGGTGGCTTGGTGGTGGAGGTCTTAGGAAAGTTGAGCTTCGTTCGTAGCCGACGATCGTTTCTCTTCACTCGCGATGTGAAAGCGAGCTTGCCAAAGAGTTTGGCTCGATACCACTTGTAAGTCAGCGGCTACGATAATCTAGAGGGGGTGAATAGATTATCTCCATCTTTTCGATTTCGCCCTCTTTTTCGATACAAATGCGCCAAGATAATAACAAAGGTGCGAAATGTAAACAACACACGCGTCGATTTAAAGAGGTTCAACCCACCTAGGGTCTAATCTCTACCACCCCAAGATATATCGGGATGGATTTCAAAAAGAAAAAGATTTTATTAATTTACCAAAAATTAATACAACACCAACTTACAACAACACCTTGAAGAGCACCACACTCTTCTTCAACAACACCTTCAAGATTATCACAATCTCTTTTGAAGATCACCACAATCCTCAACGGCACCTTGCGAAGATCACCACAATCTTGGACTTGAAGAGCACCGAACTCTCAACACCACCTTTGGAGATTACCACAATCTCCTTTAGAAGATTACCACAATCTTCCTTCAACGGCACCTTTGAAGATCACCACAATCTTCAATCTTGAAGAATACAAATTCTTCAACACCTCAATAGCACCACACTCTTGAAACACCTATCACCTAGATCACCCAAGTGTATTCTTACCACAAGAATACTCACAAGGATATCTTGTGTTTGGTTGATGAATTACAATCAAGATTACACTTTGAAAAATATTACAACTCAAAGTGCAAGTGTAATCAAGAATGAAAGCCTAGACCTCAAGATGTGAAAGTGATAGTCTTGGCTATTACAACAAGAATGTTGAAATGAATAACAAAGATTATGTGCTTGTGATATCTCGTGTTGTTTGTATCAAGTCTTATATTTGATCCCTCAAGCTTTCATCTATTTATAGGAGAGCCTTCAAATTTGAATTCCAACATAGGCTCCTCCAAAGGCTCCTCTAACATAGGCTCCTTCATGGGCTCTCCATGTTTTCTTTTGTCTACAAATAAGACAAAGAGATTAAAATAAATATGGTTGTCTCATAAAGATACAAAAATCGGATTATAGAACAATCCCACATTTTAAGGAAGAATGGTCAGCTGCACAGCGGTTATATTTTTTTTGTCAAACTAAAGGGGCGAGGTTGCGCACAAAAAGGGCGTTTGAAATTGTCTTGAAAAATTACACGGGCGGCCGTCGGGGTGATCGGCCGGTCGACATCACCCCTAGCCGGTCGACCTCTCCAAAAATAGAGCAGGAGATTTTGCACACTTGCAGTGCGGTCGACCCCACAGGTGGCCGGTCGGCCGGACCGTCGACGCCTTGAAGCGGCTTTGGTCGACCGCTTGATTTTCTTCCGTCTCATTTTGTTTTCAAAAATCATCTTGGTCACGGGTTGCCCTATAGGCGGACAGGTCGACAAGAGAGGAAATATTGTCCAATTTTTATCGAAAATTAACCTTAAGAAATACTTGAAAAATTCGTAAAAACATTTTAAACTAATCGGGAGTATTTAGGACAATATTAGAAATATAGTTTCAATGTGAAAACCCGTTGACATAAAATCTTTGAAAGTGTTGTCAATATTAATCGAAAATAGACTTGAGCAAATACTCAGGAAAATATTAAAACTATTTTAAATCATTTAGGAGTATTTGGACAACCTTTAAAACCATTGTTTTGGTGTAAAAACAAAATCATCAAAATCATGATAAAACCATTTTTCAAATATAAAAGACTTTGTCTTTGAAGAGGAATACGTTGATATTTCCACAGTGTTGTTGGCATTGATCGAATTTCATTCGACCTTGTTCAAGACACAAATCAAGACAATATCGGAGAACCTTACATTTCCGAGAAATTATTCCAAATGAACAAACTCTACAACCTCAAGAACCTGTGCCATTAAGAAGATCCACTAGGGAAAGAAGAAGTGCAATGTCGGGACGATTACATTGTATTTCTCCAAGAAAATGAGGTTGACATTGGAATGATGGAAGATGATCCAATCAGCTTCCATCAAGCCATGGAAAGTTCCAACTCTCAAAAGTGGATAGATGTCATGAATGAAGAGATAAAGTCCATAAGGGATAATGACGTATGGGAGCTTGTCTCATTGCCAGAAGGTGTGAAGCCCATTGGTTGCAAATGGATATTTAAAACCAAGAGGGATTCAAGAGGTAATGTGGAAAGGCACAAAGCTCGTCTTGTCGCAAAGGGCTTTACACAAAAAGAAGGCATCGATTATAAAGAGATTTTCTCTCCAGTTTCTTCGAAAGACTCTTTTCGAATTATAATGGCATTGGTGGCACACTTTGATCTTGAGTTACATCAGATGGATGTGAAGACAGCGTTTCTCAATGGTGACATTGATGAGACAATTTATATGGTGCAACCAGAAAACTTTGTGTCAGAAGACTCAAAGGATATGGTTTGCAAACTAAAGAAATCCATCTATGGGCTCAAGCAAGCATCTAGACAATGGTATTTCAAATTTCATCAAGTGATCATCTCGTTTGGTTTTGAGATGAATTTGGTCGATGATTGTGTATACCATAAGTTCTGTGGGAGTAAGTATATATTTCTGGTTTTATATGTCGATGACATTTTGCTTGCCAGCAATGATATGGGCTTATTGCACGACACCAAGAGATTTTTAGCAAAGAATTTTGACATGAAAGATCTTGGTGATGCCTCTTTTGTGTTAGGGATACAAATACACCGGGATCGCTCTCGGGGTACATTGGGATTGTCACAAAAGAGCTATATCGAAAAGGTTCTTAAAAGATATGACATGCAGGATTGTAAACCAGGAGATACCCATGTGGCTAAGGGAGACAAATTCAGTCTCAAACAGTGCCCTAATAGTGATTTTGAGGAAAAGGAAATGCAGAAGATTCCTTATGCGTCGTGATAGGGAGTCGATGTATGCTCAAATATGCAGCGTCCGGACATTGCGTATATATTAGGGATGTTGGCGAGATATTTGAGCAAGCCAGGAATAGACCATTGGAAAGCGACCAAAGCGGGTCTTGAGGTACTTGCAAAGAACAAAAGGTTACATGCTCACATATCGGAGGTCGGATCGGCTTGAGATCGTTGGATATACTGACTCGATTTTCTTTGGATGCCAAGATAGTATGAAATCTCGTCAGGCTATATTTTTTCTGTGTTTGGAGAGTGTTGTCTCTTGGAGGAGTGCTAAGCAGTCCATTATAGTCTCTTCTACTATGGCGTGAGAATTTATAGCATGTTATGAGGCATCCAACCACGGTGTATGGCCGGAACTTTGTCACGGGTGCGCATAGTAGATGGCATTGAAAGGCTACTCAAGTTATATTGTGACAATAAGTCGGCGGTCTTTATATTCCAATAACAACAGGAGCTCGACGAAGTCAAAGCATATTGACATCAAGTTTCTAGTTGTTAAAGAAAGAGTTCAAAGTGGACAGTGTCTATTGAACATATCGGTACAAACTCCATGATTGCGGATCCACTTACTAAGGGATTGCCACCCAAAACATTTCATGGGCTTCTTTGCTTTCGTATGGATGTCATGTCATTTGAAGATATTTAGTTCTAGTAGGAGTTTGTAATTATAATGTTCTTTTAATGTAGACACATTTTCAGTTATTTCAGTATATGGATATGTTGAAGTTATTTTCTGCAGAAACTAAGGTTATTTGGTTTATTCACACTTTGATTTTGGTATATGGTTGATCTCACTAAGTTAAGGTGGACCAGTTGGAAATATACATGTTACGATCACATTAAATGAAATTTACATGATACGCATCCACATCATAATCCATGTCATTTAATTGTATTGGCATACGTGACCATTGATGGGTCAAGTTACGATAAATGTAACGAAAGCCGCTTTGATCCTGTGTTGGTGCGATTAATGGACCGGATTGGTTATAGATACATTTGGTTATGACAACAAAGCTGAGCTCATATGGTTATTTTTACAATACATAATTATAAGGTTACACGTATGGCCCAAGTGGGAGATTGTTGGATCATTAATCCAACATTGGGCTTATATGTGAAATAACTATGTATTGTGGACTGTCAATTAAGGTTAAGTCCATTTTATAAGTGATCAAATAAGGTTTAAGGAATTGGGCTTTAATGTATCTAATAGGGTGTGGGCCTTTAATGTGTAGATACTTAATGGGCTATTCCTATTTTAATGATGGGCTAAAATAGGGTGCCACGATATAACACGATTATATAAGGGTTATGGTCCCACTAGGTCATACGTACGAAATTATATTCGCTATACCATCCCCAGAAAGAAACCTACGGAGAAAACTAAAGGGTTCTTGAAAAGCTTCGAGATGTGTAGATCTAGAAGGCCAGATCCCATGATTCAACTGTTATGGATTCATGTACGCTTCCGCGATCTAGTATTGATTCTTGATAATTCGATATGAAAGCTCCTGGATTAAAGTGATTGTTTTCACTAAAGTTTATTCCAACAGCCCAAAGAACACACTGCCTTAAACTTCAAGAAATAATTATTCTTATTCCCATTTCACATGCAAACTCTAGGATAAAAAATGTAGTTTTATAATTTTATAATATTAAATTATCAAACATTGAGTCATTAAACTGACTAGCAAAATAATTGAGAATAATAATAACATTAACTATTTAAGTCGAGAACAAAGTAGAAAAACTAATAAAAATATAAATAATTTATTTAAATTAATATATACGTGGTGGGTCCATAAAGACCCGTTACCCGCCCCGGACCCGGCGGTTTTTTCAAAAACGGGTTTGAAACCCGCTCCGGGACCCGCTTGACCGGATTTAGACCCGCCCTGAATGAGGCGATTTAATGCGGAACCGGATTTTGACCCGTCCCATTGTCATCCTTATGATAGGAGCCGTTAGCTACATGAAAAGAGAACCTATCAAGATTATGGGCTAATACATTTGCTAAGTGTCTAATAGCATGGAAAAAATACTCTGGAAAGAGAGGGCGAGTGACTTAATCTCGGAAACGATGTTCCCCAAGTAGGAGAGGTTTCCACTTGGGTTTTGTATGGCTTGGATCAGTGTTGCGCAATCCGACTCCACTCTCAAGTTCTAGATATTGTGTTCGACTGCCAATTTCATTCCCTCATGGCAAGCAATAGCTTCAATAACTTCCACTGTAAATTGGGCAGTGAAGCATCTGGAAATAAGTCAACTCAAACTCAAGTCCGAAGTTAAACTTGAGTTGACTTTTTACAACTTTTATCGATTA
This sequence comes from Rehmannia glutinosa, assembly GCA_016081115.2. NCBI lineage: Eukaryota > Viridiplantae > Streptophyta > Magnoliopsida > Lamiales > Orobanchaceae > Rehmannia > Rehmannia glutinosa. The sequence continues at coordinate 90,471,794 of CM071927.1, read as the reverse complement.
GTTTTAAATTCAATCATGACAAGCTTAAGTTTAAATTTCCTAAAACATTGGCAATCACCTTTCCCAACAAAAAGAAAAAAACATTGGCAATCATAACCTTTTTGACGTTATGATTTGTTTAGGCCATGAGAAGTACTTTTTATTATTATTATTGAAAGCAGAAGTACTTTATTATGTTTAATAAGTATGAGTAAATTATCTTTAAAGCCACACAGATGAAATTGATTAAGAAGTATGCGAAGTAATAAAACATGGTCTCGCAAAAGTACGTATAACATGCAAATGTAAAATAATGACTCGAAACTTGAAAGTAAAATTAAAAGGCATATTTTGGTATTCAGAGCCGGTTTTAGATTTCGAGAGGCACCAAGCAAAAGAGAAATGAGGGCCTTTATATTTACATAAAAAAATAACTGAACTTCTGTTACAAATATAATTTCATTGATTTAACATATAAAATAAGATATGTAAAAAAAAATATATTTGCCTCAACTTTAATATTAATGTCTCATTGAAACAAAGTTACAAAAATATCTTTCGATATTACCATAGAGAAAAAAAATTAATGAATTAGCTATGTAAAATTGATCTTCTTGCATTTTTTTTTTGTAAAGTCATCAATAAATTCTCCAACTTTGTTTTTCTGTTTTGTTTGTATATGCTTGTGATTTTATCTATAAAAAAAATCTCCAACTTTGTTTTTTTTGTTTTGCAAAAGAAAAAAAGAAAGAGTTAAAGATGGAGGGCAAAAATAATGAGGCCCAAGGCCAAATTCTTCACTTTGTTTTGTTATTTTGATAAAAGAAAAAAAGAAAAAAAAAGTTAAAGATAGAAAAGGGGGAAAAACATCAATTTACTTTTGTGTTGATGTAAAGTCGAACTCAAAACGTCCAAAGACAAATGAACAACCAACCAATCTCGCAACATGGTTTTTTGCACCTTAATTTCAACCTTTAACATATACATTCAAAATATTTATATGAAGAAAAAACAAAAGAAAAAAATACTCTGGGGCCCTGTACGGCCCCTGTTGGTATTATTATACTCGCTCATGTTCACAATAAGTGTCCTTTTTTAGCACATGAAAAAATATTTAATAAGAATGTCATTTTCAGATTATCAAAACTAGTGAGAAAATTATTTTCCCAAATTATCCTTAAATGTATTGTCTTCCAACATATATTTGTTTGTTCCAAAGTAACATTTATGATTAATTAAGATATATTTGGTATTTAACACAATCCTTACTATATACGTTCCCCCCTAAAAAGGCACTTTTTTATGGACATGAGGGAGTATATATAGGGATTGACTACTTGAGGGGCTATTCAGCTACTTGAGGGGCTGTAGCCCTAATTCTCTCTAGCCGCCCTTTGTCTTAGAAAGAAAAAAAACAGCTCCCCCCTCTCTCCATCCCTCCCTCCCTCACCATCTCCTCTTCTCTTTTCGCCATGGATGCTTTCAGATCTGGGTAGGGTGCTCATATTCCAGACCGATTGGTGCAGTGGCTTTTAGAGATGGTTTGGTGTGGCAGAGATCTCGTTCCTCCTTTTGGGCACGATATCCGCTGATGTACGGGCCGTGGAGGTGGTGATGGTCGTGGATGGTGGTGTAGGAGAGGGAGAGGCCAAATGTTTTTCCGTTTTTGTTGTTTTGTTTCCTCCTTTTATCTTACCTTATGGTTTTCTTGTCGTTTTGGTTTTTTTTTCTTGTCCCCAGTAGGTGGCTTTTCCCGTTCAGTTTTTATCTGTCCCTTTTGTGGATTTGTTCAGAAGACTCAGATGTGCCATTACCGGATGATATGAGACAAAAATGAGATCAAGTTTTTGGTACGTGTTTTGTCCAGCGCCCAGTTGCGAAGTTCTGAATCTATGGATTAGTCAGATCTATTTCAGTTTAAAATCTTGTTTTAGATCTGTATAGGTCTATAATCCGTAGGCTTGCAATTATTTTTACATTTATTGTAATCAGTTGTAAGTTTCTTCTGTTTAATGAATGAAATTCATTCTGACTCAAAAAAATATATATATAGGGATGGCAACGTGGTGGGTTTGCTCAAACCCAGGACTCGCTCCGACAAGAAAAAATAAGACCCGGACCCGCCCCACCTCAAGACCCGCACCGCTCTAAAACCACCGGGGCGGGTTAGACCCACCAATATATTATTTTTAAAATTACAATAATTTATTTTTTTTGTATTTGTGGCCAAATTTTCAAAACCCAATGCCAAATTGCCAATAAATCAAAAGAAAATAAATGTAATTATGCAACTTATTATAACTACGTTTTACAACTATTTAGCTACTATTAACATTTTTTGTTTTAAAAAAAAAAACTACTATTAGGATATTGCAATAGTACTAAATTAATACTCAAAATAAATATTCAAACTAAAATATTACAAGATGTTATAATAGTAAATTAATATCAATACAACACTCAAATTTAAAATAAATAATGCCAAATATCTAAATAATTATTCAAAAATGTAGAAAAAAAATATGGCGGGGCGAGTCCTAATGGACCGGGACCGGGGTGGATTTTGAAGTATTGGACCCGCCCCATTGTCATCCCTAAGTATATATTATGTTTATGCTTATTTTCGAATTACATAGAAGATATCTTAAATATGTATATAAGATCCATTTCTTTAGTTGCAAGATACTCAAGTGTGATTATAAAAAATAGATATTTTTCATGAATATTTATGAGAATAAAATATTATTCATTAAGTATTATACAATATACATATATTATGTATATAATTATTTTTTGTATAAAAAATCAAAGTATTTTTTAGTTAAGCTCAAAATACGTAAACAAATATTTCTCTAATTTGTTTATGTATATGATACACACTTAATATAATATTTTACTAAGAAAAACTCGGACATTCCAAAAGGAAAATTATTATTAATTATACAAAATACAACTTTAATTTGTAGTTCGTACCCAATAAAGGTAGAGTATTTAAACGTGGGTCCGTGTGCACCAAAGGTCCACAGCTCAAAAAAATTTCAAATTTTATGGCCGTTTAATCCCATTTAAATTATTACATTTTCTCCCGTTTTGCCAAAAGTACCCCTATCAAAATTCAAAAGCCCATAGCGCGATCATCCCCAATTTCAAATTGTAGATCTCATCTCAGCCGTCCATTCTTATCCTTCTTCTTTAATTCTTATTTTTTGAAACTGTTAACAGTCGCACTGCCAGAGAGGGAGAAGAGTCGGAGAGAGAGAGACAGTCGGAGAGAGAGACAGAGAGAGAGACAGAGAGAGATATCGTGAAATATAAAAAGAAGAAGAAATATAGAAGAGATATGGTTTTGAGTCGAGATTATATCTGAAACCCAACAAAAAACCAGCAGAAAAGAAGCTTATTCTTTTCTCCATCGGAAGAATACAATTTCAAAATTTCGCGGTGCCGGAATTATTGTCCTCGCTTCCTCCGTCAGGTTGGCTTCATTGCTTAATTTTCCATTCGCATTCAAGAAATTTAGGAATTTCCATTTTTCATTGCTATTTGAAATAAGTTGATTTTGTTTCCTTTTATGGTCATTATGAAATGTAATTATAAATTTCCTCTGTTATTTGACTAAGTTAACACTTGTTTCTTGGTGACGTGTGGCAGAATGTTGAGAGACTTCAAATTCTTGCGCCGAAATTCGGGTAAGAACAATAATGCGGAGGAAGTTGAGAATGTACCTCTAAACCCTAGGGATTCGTTGAACCCTCAGATGAGCACAGACCCCTCGAGGCCCCCTTTGAGTGCAATTCAAGAACCCTCTCGAATCCCTATAGGGATTTCAGACCAGGAATTAAACAGTCTTAAGGCCAACAAAGTTGATAGAACTCCCACTAAGCCAAAGCGTAAATATTCAGATACATCAATGCCCCTTCGTACTCCTGAAAAACAAGGGCCAATGTCGAAAAACAGGTTCAATTGGGCTCAGAGGAGTGAGCACACATCGACCAATAGTGTTGTGGAGTCGAAGGAGGAGGGAAGAGTATTGTCAAATACGAATACTCCAAGTTCTACAAAGGGAGTGGCCAGGGCTAATTTGAGTTATTCGGAGTATAGTTCGGCTCAAAATACACCAACCAAGAGTGTGAGCAAGCCTCCAAACCCAGGGTTTTTAGCTAGTGGTTCTAGGCCTGTGTTCAACACGGGTGCGGGTGCTCGGATGGCTAACTATGCTGCATTGTCTAAAGGGAGCCCGAGTTCTTGTAATCTGCCCATTGTTGTTAATACTGCTGAGGTTCCTTATTTTGAACTCAAGGAAGATCCATCATTCTGGATGGAACACAACGTGCAAGTAAGCTACTTATCTTTTAACTGTCTATGTACGGTGAATTCCCTGTAAAGTTACTGATTTTGGTTCATCATAACATTTTTTTTTTCATTTCAGCCTATTTCATTTAATCTTTTGATTTTAATCTTTTAGGTCTTGATTCGCATACGGCCTCTGAATAACATGGAGAAAAGCAGTTTTGGTTTCAGTAGATGCTTGAAGCAGGAGAACGCACAAAGCATCACCTGGATCGGGCAACCTGAGGCCCGATTTATGTTTGATCACGTAGCATGTGAAGCTATAGACCAGGTTTGTAGAATTGTTTGATTTGCAAATGAATTGTGATAGATAGGGAGACTAATGGTTTGCGTTTGCAGGAGACACTTTTTAGGATGGTTGGCTTGCCCATGGTGGAGAATTGCCTGTCTGGATACAATAGCTGCATGTTTGCATACGGGCAGGTATTGCATTTATACCTATTTCTGGTAGTCAGACATTTTGTGTGTGACTTTCATTTTTTTGTCTCTTATTATGTTAATATCCTAATTATAATATTGAAGTTTATATTAATTATTAGATGCTATTTTGCTGTGGTATATGATTCCTTGAACTTTAGACCTGAGCCATGATATATTTCTTCTCTTCTAGTGAATTCTTTAGGATGTTTTGATGTAGAGATATGTCTATAACAATATATTGCACAGTGTTATTCCTTGGCAGAAAAATCCATTCAATTTTGGCTGCTATATAATGTAGTAGCAGTCTGCATGAAGACAATGTAATCTGTCATTCAAACCTCTGGATGTAGATAAGTAGAGTACTGATTTGCACATCTTGAATTCTATTTGCTCATTCTTGCATTTAAAACCATATGAATTTTTAACCTCAAGCAGATTGAACTGGGGATTTTCACTCTTATCATTCTCTTCCTAGATTGACTTTTCAAGCTTATATGTTCAATTCAGTTTAAGCATTAGTATGGACCTCCACATCTGGTTGAACTACATCAAATATTTACTTATTCTTTCTTCAATATTGGACTTTACAAACTAAGATTTGATAATGCAGACGGGTAGTGGGAAGACGTATACAATGCTTGGTGAGATTGATGAACTAGAAGTCAAGCCTAGTCCAAACCGTGGAATGACTCCTCGCATATTTGAATTCTTGTTCGCAAGGATCAGAGCGGTAACTTTGAGCCTCTTTACTTTCTTTTGCGAAGTCGCTTTCTAATACACAATTAACATTTTACATTTCCCTTACAGGAAGAGGAAATCCGGAGAGATGAACAATTAAAGTACAATTGCAAATGCTCTTTTCTTGAGATTTATAACGAACAAATCACTGATCTTCTTGACCCTTCATCCACGAACTTGATGGTACTTCCACATTCTAATAGGATAATTAGCTTCAATATTTTTTGACAAGTGGAACATGATCTCATATTTATCGTCTCTATCTATAAGTTACGCGAGGATATGAAAAAGGGCGTCTATGTTGAGAATCTCTCAGAATTTGAGGTGCACACTGTGGGAGACATTCTTCGGCTTTTGACTCAGGTGACTAATCTTTTAGATTTCGCCTTTTGGTTAAATGTGATTTGCATAATCATCATCCACGCATCTGTGCATCCTCATGCACGCCTAGCGATGCTGCTATGTTTTAATTTTTGGGTTTATGCTTTAGGGTTCTTCAAATAGAAAAGTTGCAGCGACAAATATGAACAGAGAAAGCAGCCGTTCGCACTGTGTTTTTACATGTGTGATTGAAAGTAGGTGGGAAAAAGATTCTGCCACTAACTTCCGTTTTGCCAGGCTGAACCTTGTTGACCTTGCTGGTTCTGAAAGGTACTACACTGTACTTAACTTTCTGATAAAAGAGTGGACATTTCTTGCTAAGTTATTTCTTTTGTATTTTTTTCATCCCCAACAGGCAAAAGTCTTCTGGTGCTGAGGGTGAACGTCTGAAAGAAGCTGCAAATATTAATAAATCATTGTCAACGCTAGGGTACAAATAGTGCTCTCAGTTATTGCTGAAATACTGCATTATTCAGTGCAAGCTTTTCAATTTGCCTTTTGGATTGACATTGAGTCTGGCATTTTTTTTTTTTTTTTGAAGTCATGTAATTATGGTCTTAGTGGATGTAGCAAATGGAAAGCCAAGACATGTTCCTTACAGAGATTCAAGATTGACATTTCTCCTTCAGGTGCATTATTGATTTCTTTCTTCTATATCATCATAAATTATTCCTTATATGGTTAATATGAACAGGACTCTCTGGGTGGGAACTCGAAAAACAATGATAATAGCTAATGTCAGTCCATCTATCTGGTACACAATATTTCACTCACTTGGAATTGACTCTTTTAATTCCGGAGAATCGTATGTAGCTTGAGTGTTTGTTTTGTGTATATAAATCTGAATGCATCACCTGCAGCTCCGCGGCTGAAACGTTGAACACTTTAAAGTTTGCTCAGCGAGCAAAACTGATTCAGAACAATGTAAGTTTCTTTGTATACTCTGTGGAATCCATTTAATTTGGATCGATAAATCATATATTTACATGTTCTTTGGATTTATTCTTCATGAGACAGGCTATCATTAATGAAGACTCATCAGGAGACGTCGTGGCATTGAAACATCAGATACAATTGTTAAAGGTCAAATTAGTTTCATACTTTCATATGTTTTTTCACTCTATTAAATTGGTCCGCAACTAATTTATACTAAAATTTGTATTTGTTATCTGGACAGGAGGAGCTGTCTGCCCTCAAACGTGAAAAGGTTACTCGATCATTGTCATTCGGACCAGCCATCAGTAAAATAAATAAAGATGAGGATGATTGTAATGAAATAGCACTTGCACAGGAACACCCGGTAAATATGCTTGGAAAAGAATCTCATGGAGTCCTCAGAGTTTCTTGTAAACAGGTAAAATGTTCTACTTTATCTTTTTCTCTTTTTCTTGAACAAAATTTGTACCACTTCCTTTCAGACAATCTTATAATTATTACTCCGGATTCACTTAAACAATGTGGGATTTTTGTGAATTTATATTTAAATCTAAGGATTTGAATTTGCATGACTGCGGAAATAACTACATGTGAATTGATAATTGTTCGATATGTCTTAATTCGATCAAATTATGTACTGTATCTTCGGAGTAAGAACTAAGTTGAGGAATTTAATTACTTATTAAGTCGTGAAGTGCCCTTCATGACTACACTGGTATTACAATATTCTAATTTTTGCTGGTAATTCATATTTATTACAGTTAAAATCCTTGGAAACTACACTTGCTGGTTCCTTACGGAGGAACAAATGGCAGAAAATTCAATGAAACAACTTGAAGCTGAAATTCAGCAGTTGAATCGTCTGGTATACCCCTCTCCCTCTCTTTTATGGTTTAACATGCATTGTTGAAAAGAATGCAGAACATATTTCATGTTCTAACTCCTTGAAAGGTTGATAAATTCTGGAACCACATTACTTTAGGTTAGTCAAAGGGAGGAGGACACCAGGTGCACAAAAATGATGTTAAAGTTTAGAGAAGACAAAATTCAAAGAATGGAGTCTGTTCTTGGTGGTTTGATGTCAAAGGATGATTATTTGCTGAAAGAAAACAGTGCGCTTCTGGAAGAAATTCAGCTCCTGCGAGGAAAAATGGATAAAAACCCTGAATTGACACGTTTTGCTGTTGAAAATATCAGGCTCTTAGAGCAAGTTCAAGGTATGCTTTTGTAAACGTAATGTGCCTTGTCCAGTTTTGTTTTTTGAAGCTGTGCGTGATTTTTTCCTTGACAAATCTTTCTTTTTGGAATTTATAGGTTTCAAGACTTATATGAAGAAGGGAGAGGGAAATGTTGATGACCGAAGTGTCTGAACTGCGAAATCAGGTATCTTAATAACTACGTTGGGTTTTATTAAACTCTTGACAATTGTTGTTGCTTTTTAATGCTTTTGAAGACTTATTTACTGGATTTTTACTGTTTGACAGCTTATTTCCTCCATTGATGGAAAGCATCCTAGTCATCTTGATATAAAGGTGGGCTTGTCATGCAACTCTTTAAAGAGCTACACTACTGGTTTAGTGGGAAGTGTTTAATTAAGATTTAGCTCTTCAAAAATTCTGCAAAAGCCTTCAAATTCTTTTTGTATTTTGAAACAGGGTTCCACTCGTGATGACAATGAAAATGGTTTGCTTCATAAGGAGGTTTGATTGCCATATTTCTGAAGTTAAGCTTTTGCTTCTGAAACTTTCATATATCTTGACCTTTAACATGTAGTTCTCTTTCACAGTTGAAAAGAACTCTTTCTGAGCTGGATGTCAGCAAGGAAAAACTACATTGTTGTCTGGAAGAAAATGCAAAGCTCCGACGGTGAAATTTTAGAACGCATATATGCCCTTATCTGGTTTCTTCTATTCTATACAATCTCATCTTAAAATTTCTGTTTTTCATTATTTGTCACACTAATTTTCTGCAGTGAAATAGAAGAGCTACATGCATCATTAACTGTCACCAAGTCCGCAACACAAGACAATGATTGCAGTGCAGAGGTCATAAAGGTACAGTATGCTAATAATAATATTACTAAGATAGACGAAAATGTTAATATAAATATTACTAAGATAAAAACCAGAGGCAACTGCAAAAATTGTTTTAATGGTCTAATTGGCAAGTAGATATTTGTAAATCAGCACCCAACTTTGTGATGTTTGTACTTTGTACCAATGAATGTGCACCCAATAGAAATTTTTGCTCACTGTAAGACTTGGACGGATATAAATGCAGGATAAGATTCTTCCATCAAATCTAAGTTTGTACTGAAACTGAATTTTTAATTTCTGAACTAACATAAGAAACTTACTTTCAGGAATCCATAGTGGAAGTTCCCTTTATCAGTAATCAGTCAATAATGACTACCAGGAGAGAGAAGGAAGGAACTAGATATGAAAATCTTATGAAGGCAGAAGATATCTTGGATTTACAACTGGAGTTGGACATTCTTAAAATTATTCTACAAGAACAGAGGTCACACTATGCTGCAACAGAGGAAACGGCCAAATCTTTAAACACCGAACTTCAGTTGTCAAAAGAAATGGTTCTTTCAGTAACCAAAGAATATGAAGAAGTCCAGGAAGAGCTCAAAAATGCAAAATTGGTTATTGAAGCTCTTGAGTCTCAACAAATTCAATCGATTAATGAGATAGAGGATCTCAGGAATTCTAACATTCGGTACGAAGAACTGTTGAAAGAAAAGGAGCTTGAGATTTCTTGTTTAAAGGAGCAAGGTCATTGTCAAGAGTTCAGAGATCTCGCAATGTATAAGAATTCAGAGAGTGATGACTCCTTTAGAAGCAAAGTTGAAAAAATGCATGAATCACTTGAAAAGGCTAAGAAACTGAATAAGTGGTATCAAAGTGATATTGCATTTCAAGCATCTCATGACGAAGAAATGGAGGAAGTTCGCAAACAGGTTGAAGCAGAAACTGCGGAGGTGATTGTTTGTTTGCAGGAAGAACTTTCGGGTCTTCAACAGGAAGTCCATGAAAGTAAGACAAAAGAGATGGAGACCAGAGACAATTTGGCACTATTACAAACTCAAATGAAAATCATGGAGGACAATTTGCATTTAAGGAGTGAAGATAATGCAAAATTAGCTGAGCTGCTAGAAGACAAAGAAAAGCAATTAAAATCAATGACAGAAGAATTGGATCTGTTTGCCACTGAATTTGAAGATGTTCTCTCCAGTGGGAATGAGGCTCTCAAAGATGTATCTAACCAGATTGATGTTATTTCCGGTTCAATCCCTCATAAACGAAGTATGATTTCTGAACAATTTGGAAGGATGAAAAATTATATTTTTGAAAGGGAATTATTGATTGAAGAGCTTAATCGATGCTTAAAGGATGCAGTTGATAGGAGAGATGATATGGAGTGCATGCTGAGGTCTTTGAGAGGGGCAGCTTTGGTTATGACTGAGACACACCAACAGGATTGCAGTGAAAAGGATAAACAGATTCTCCGTCTGACGTCTGACTTGAATAGGAAGGCATCCACCATTTCAGAGCTTCAGGGCTTAATTGAGCATGGAAACGATCAACTTAAAATGGCATCATCTTGTGCAACAGCTGCATTAGTGATCGTGAACAGATTATGGGAGTTGAGTTCTAACTATCAGGATGCTTTAAATGATAAGGATGTCCAGCTTAGAGAGTTTAAAGAAATTGTTACTCAAAAAGATGTGATTCTCCAGGATAAGGCTTTGTTAATTGATGGAGCAGAAAAACAGAATCACTCTCTCCAAAAGAAACTAGAAGCATCAGAAGAATATTGCACTAAACTAAGTCTGCAGCTATCTGAGGAGCAGAGGCATCAAGAAGCTCTTGGGGTAAAGCTTGAAGAAAGTGATGAAAATAAAATTTTAGAAACCAGGGAAAAAGTTAAAGAGCTAAATTCTGGAGTTTCGGCACTAAAGTTAAGCATAAATGAGTATGTGAAGCAGATTGGACACCCTCAGAAAGATAATGCTCCAGAGCAGTCAATTTGTTTTTCTTCTAACGATGAATGTAAATCATGGGTATGTTTGTTAATGTCTCTCTTACCCACTATATTACACAGACTCCCCTCACCCCTGTTTAACATCCAAAAACTGATTTTATTGGACATTTGACTTTACTAGTTTAATATTGTTGCAGACAGGTATCAGAACAGAGGAACGCATCGATGATATAGGCTCATGTAATATTCGAGATGTGGGAAGTAAGATGTCAACAAGTTCTTCAATTGCTGCCACTACAAAGGGATGCAATAATAATGACAACAATTTGGTGCCTGAAAGCAATATGGAGAGTGTGCATGGTACAAATGCTGCCATTGTTCTCCTAAAGAAAGAGATAGAATATGCACTGAAAAGTTTACAAGAAGTGCGAGCTGAGATGGATAAGTTGCGTTGTGAGAAAGAAGAGATTTTGGTGTCTGAAAAATGTAGTAAGAAGAGCATTGAGTCTATGATCAATCAAGCAGTTCTTCTAGGAGATGCTATAGATAATATCGGAGGTGAATTTCAGCTCAAAGTTAATTCTATGGAGGGCAAGATAGGGAAATTGGAAGAGATAATACAAGAATCTTTCACTTCCTGGTTCCAGCAAAGAGAGGTACGTGTTTTTTTAACTTCTCTATATTACATTTTCAATGGTACGTTTACTACCTCAGACTTAATTACTATGTATAATATCTAATATTATTGACTTACAGCCTTTTTCACTGCATTTTAATTCCATTTTTTGCAGTTACTGGAAGCTGAACTTGATGATGCTAAAGTTGTTGCTGCCCAGAAAACAATTGAAGCTTCCTGTATTCTCGAGAAATTTGAGGAGGTTCAAGACATTGTGAAGGAAGCAGACATAATGATAAATGAGTTGATGATAGCTAACGAATCCCTGAAGCTGAATGCTCATGAATTGAAAGTGAAGGGAAATGATTTGATCAGTGAAAGAGATATCCTTTTGAAAGAGGTTGAAAGCTTGCAAGAATCCAATAATCTGAAAGATCAGAATTATGGGAATCTGGAGAAACAGTATGATACAGATTTTGTCACCATGAAGAGGATGCTGTTAGAACTAGAGGATGTTATTTCCGAATTGCAGAATACTTCCATAAAAGAATGGATGTCTGTATCAGCTGATTTTCTCAGCGTGAAATCTCAAATTCATGAATCAACAGAATCGATAAGGACATTACTCGAGGAGGTCTGGTCGGATATTATTGTCAAGGATTGTGCAGTGTCCGTTTTGCATCTCTGTCACATGGGAATTCTTTTAGAAACTGCAAACGGACTAAATGCGGAAAATGGGCTTCTTCACCACGGTTTATGTGAGTCGAACTCTGTTATTTCGAACTTCGGGAGAATAATTTCAGATCAAGAAGAGAGCTTGAAATGTGCAGAGCCCTCAAAGGGAAGTTGTTGGCAGATATTAAGAAAGGTTTTGATCGCATATCAAGTAAAGTAGATGAAGGTGGGGAGATCACATTTAAACTTACCTCTTTTGAAAAGAAGATACAGAATCTACAGTTTCAGGAGGAGATGATGTTGCAAAGGTCAAATGATATGGGATCTGAATTGGCCATGCTAATGAAGGAGCTTGATCTCTGTAACAAACACACGATGGCATCTTTTTTGGATCATGAGAGATTATTGAAGGAGAAGGATGATCTACTTCAATATCAGGAAGATAATTTCATGATAGAATTACATGCAAAAGATTTTGAACTGTTAATTTTGTCAACTGAGTTAAAGCAGATGTCTCTTCTGAAAGCAGATGTAGAGAAAACTCGTGTCGGTACCTACGAAGTCCTGGAAAATTTAAAGAAGGGTGTAGTGTTCAAGAGCTTAGAAGCTGCTTTGTGTGAGTTGATGTTGCTCGACAAGGAATTTGGGTATGAGAAATTACTGGAAGATTTTAAGACGAAGGAATCAGCTCTTGAAACATCTTCTAGTCATATCTCTGAGCTTTATCAGCAAATCCAAAAGTTGCAGAATGAGCTGGAATCGAAAAATGGAGAACTTGGAAGAATAAGCTGCATTGAGAAGGAGAATGAAAAACTGCAGCTTCATTTGAACAACAGCAAGGCAGAATATAGTGTACTTTTGCAGGAGTTGGAGGATAAAAAGGCTGACTTTGAATCCTCAATCAGAGGCACCCATGACCTTGATGTTGAAAACCGTAGACTAAGAGATAGCGTTGCAGTGTTGGAGAACTGCATTGCCAAGTTAGAAGAAGATCTAAGTCTGGCAAAGGAGGAAATACAAAACCATGAACTTTCTCGATGTATTGTCAAAGATGACCTGTGCGCTAGAATCCAGGATTTACAAAGCCAACTGGGCACTGTCAACGCTTTGAAAGAAGAAAACATTTTGTTGAGAAATGAACTGAGAGTTTACGAGGTTAATGAGTCTGAACACCTCAATGCTTTGAACTTGAAAATTTTGAAGAATGTTGATTTGGCCGAAAATGTAGATAAAGTGAGCGGCAAAATACTCGATTTAATTGAGGAGAAATTTGTTGAGGTAGATGGTAAGTTTCAGGGTATAGTTAACGAAATGGATAGGATATACAATTTTTTGGAACAGATCGAGTATGTGGAGAATATTGCTGTACAGTTGGATTCTGAAAAACTCTCTCTTCAAATGGAGTTGTCGAGAAAGGATGATATTCTCAAGGGGCTGTTATTTGATTTGAGTTTGCTGCAGGAGTCTGCATCAAACAGTAAAGATCAGAAAGATGAAATGGAAGAATTGTTGGCCTCTTTAAGGGCATTGGAAAAGGATTTTGAATTAAAGTCGCTTGAACTGGAAAAAGCTGTTGCTGAAGGTCAAATACTTGAAGCTCAACTTCAAGAAAAGATAGAAAAAATATCTGCTCTTGAATTGGATCTCACAAAAGATCATGAGGTAATAAATTCACTATCAAACGAAAATGCGGAGCTTTTAGCTGGTGCTAAAGATGCCTTAGATGCAAAGAATTCCATGGAGAATGAATTAATAGAGACAAGGATCAAAATTGAGAACTTAGAGATGGAAATTACTGAAATGGAAATGGCTCTTGACCAAATGAGTAAAACAACTGAATCATTGAAGAGCAACTTGGATTCTATCACCTACGAGAGGGATGAGCTGGAGGGCAAAGTTGGTATTTTGACCAAAGAGCTTGAGATGGCAAGAACACTCGCTGAAGAAAACGAAGCGATTGCTACTGAAGCGCAAGAGGTAATCTTGCCTTAACAATTTTTATTTAGGTAAATGGCTTCTACACCAATTACACCGTATTATATGTTTGACTTCTTTATGACAGATAGCTGAATTCCAGAGGGTCAATGCTGAAGAAAAGGAAGAGGAAGTGAAACTATTAGAGCGGTCAATTGAAGAGCTAGAATGCACTATAAATGTACTTGAACAAAAGGTATCTCATACTTTTTGTAAGAGCTGCTTATGAAAATTTCGTTTGTTATCTTTACATTGACACGAGTTCTACTTTACAAGGTTGACATTGTCAAAGGAGAAGCCGAGAGGCAACGATTGCAGAGAGAGGAACTTGAGCTGGAGCTTCTTGGTGTCAAAGAACAAATGCACAATGTCCAAAGCAATGATTCCGATGTAAAAAGGTCTGACAGAAATTTTTGCATTAAGTGCCTTAGTGTTATAAAACTGCAATTGTAGAATCATCTCCAAATAATTAATACTTAATTCAGATGTCTAGATGAAAAGGAGAAGAATCTTCATGAAGTACTTCAACGGGTACAACTTCTTGAGAAAGAAATAGCTGCCAGAGATGGAGAGGTGACATTCTTTCTTTCTGGAGTGGCCTATTTGATTTCAATTGATGGTTATATTTGGTGATAATTTTGGATCAAATGATTTTTTAGCCGATAACATGCAAAAAATGCCTCTGATTGTGTTTTTCTTCAACAGATATCCCAATGTAAAGCTCATATCAGTGAGCTAAATTTGCATGCAGAGGCACAGGCCAGCGAATACAAGCAAAAGGTGGGAGTAATTGTTAACAACATCACAAAAAACATGTTTTTATAAAGATATGGGACTCGCCTTCAATAAAAGAAAAAATTAACTATCCAATTCCTTATTCCTCAAACAGTTCAAGGCATTGGAAGCTATGGTAGAACAAGTTAAATCTGAAGTTCCAGCGGCTCATAGCACTTCATCATCAAACAAACCGGAAAGAAATTCTTCAAAGTCTAGAGGCTCTGGATCCCCTTTCAAATGCATTGGATTGGGCTTAGTTCAACAAATTAAATCTGAGAAGGATGAAGAGCTCACTGCTGGAAGACAAAGAATAGAAGAACTTGAGGCTCTGGCTGCAAGCAGACAAAAAGAGGTAACTTTCTTAACTGAATTTAGGGGAACCACCAGTATGCTAAATATTCTCAACCCAAATACCTCATTTCTTTTGCAGATATTAATGCTTAAGGCAAGATTGGCTACCACCGAAAGCATGACTCATGACGTGATTCGGGATTTGCTTGGTGTAAAATTGAATATGAAGAGTTATGCTGTAAGTTTGCATTTCGATAAACACGTTTTAGCATAAAAAGAGAGTTATGCTTGGTGTAATTTTCGCACCTAGTTGGTTTGATGCGGAAGCTGTGAAAATTAGCATAAAAAGCCACCCAAGCATGTTACGTTAAGTTCATGTAAAATTTAACATGAACAAATAACAAATGCAGAAGAGAAAATGCCATCCTCACTTTCAGTTTTCTTTGTCATTGCTAGAATTTGATGGATAACCAGCAGCTTCAGTTATCAATGGATGAGGCCCAACACCATAATGCTGAAGCTGAAGTGAAGGTAAACCTCTTTCCCAAGTTAGCTTAAACCATTTGTGTAATATAAGCTGGATTATATAGCGGCTCGGCGGATTTCTTTTTCAGGAGCAGGAAGTGGTTAATCTGAAGCTTCAGATAAATGAGTTTGTTAAAGAGAGGAAAGGGTAATGAATTGTTGAATTAATTTGATTCTTAATTATCTTCTGTTTTAATTGCTAACTTAAACCTGCTTCTTCAAAAACTATTTTAGATGGCTGGAGGAGATCGAGAGAAAACAGGCTGAAATGATGGCTGTACATGTTGCATTAGAAAAACTGCGACAGCAAGATCAATTGCTTGCAACTGAAAATGAAATGTTAAAGGTAGAAGCTGATTTTCTTGTATTCTTCAATGGTGTACCTAAAATGAACTCCTCGTTTAGTATATCATTTGATGTGCGATTGCAATTTTCTCAGATGGAGAATGCTAATCACAAGAAGAAGGTGATGGAACTCAAGTCGAGGTCAAGAAATTGTCTGGTCAACAGAATATCCAACAGCGCATACATCATCATGCAAAAATTAAGGCAAGACACAGCTTCAAAATCTTTAACTCTTTGCATCTATTATTACTTTGAGTGTTATTTTCAGATTATGATCGAGTAATCCCTTGTCAATGTCACAGGATGAGAACAATTCATTAAGGTGTCAAAATGAAGACCTTAGCTTTAAGCTGCGGAAAACGGAGGCTATTCTTTCACGTGTCAAGGAAGAGCTGGCGCAGTTCCGTGCAGCAAATGGTAGAAACCCCTATATTAATTTTGATGAGGAGGAACATTTGGACAGGAAGTTAAAGGTTAGTACAAGAAGTATAAGTTAAATTTCACAAAGCTATCACGCGAGAGCCTGTAATAACCAGGTTTATCTGAAATAGGAAACTGAAGAGGAAAAACTGCAGTTAGCTCAGAAGTTACTAGGCTTGTGTACTACTGTACTAAAGGTCAGACCACATTTTTCTGTGATATGCTAAACCTTTTCTTTTCCAGTGAACGCAAATTTGACAACATTTTCTCGTTACATTATCTCGTCTATGAATTGAAAATACAGGCTGCTGGAATAACAAGACCAACATCTGAGATAAGCCTATCTGTGGCTGAAGAAGCACTAGAGCAGCTGAAGAATAGGGTTGTTTATCTTGAAATGGAACTTGAAGATGTTAAACTTAAGGTAAATATATTGGCTGTCATTTCTACTTTACTCGGTAACTGTTCATAGCAATCGAAGCCTATTGGATACCATTATTTTTTTCATTATCAATCTTGTATATTTATCATATTGCTCAATGATCTGAGTTAGTGTTTGTTTTATATTGTCTAGAATCAAATATCAGATGAAAGAATTAGATTGTCTGAGCTCCGGCCACAAACCTCAACAGCATCAAGCTCAAAGGTCAGACGAAAATCGGCAAGTCCCACGCCGAGTGTCTCAAACTCCATTTCTTTCTGCATTTGACAGATGAAGTCCATGGCTGATGCTCAAATGTGCACTGTGTCAAAAGTTAGCATTTTGCTAGCAGATTAATGAGTATTGTCAAGTTGCTCTGTAAATACTTGTTACATTTTTGTTTGTATCATTTATGTATGTATATTCATTTGTATTACAAAAATAGCAGATGACTGTATGCTGTAAAAAATGTCTTCAATATAGAAACATTATTTCATACTTGTGTATGTTAGTATGTTACTGAACTCAATTTCAAATTCGTACACAATTAAGGATTCTTATTCTACTTTTTCATCATTGTTTGAGTTTGAATATGAGGTCTTTTAACCTTAAAATCCAATTTAAGACATATAGGTATGTATGGATGTGTTTTCAAATGCAATTTTCCACTTTCCAATAATTCCAAAAAATGAGTATATGTTTGTTTAGGAAATTCTCAATAGAAATAAAGTCATTCTCGTTTTCATTTTTTTGGAAATATTCTTTTGAAAACATAACTAAACATTTTTTCACTATAATCACGCTAATCTATGTGAAAATATACTAAAATTACGCAAATGTATGTTAAAAATACATTCAAAAATCGTAACCAAATATATTTTTATTTTTAAACAGTAAATTCAAACAACAAGCCAAACGTATTCTCGGCATGGTTGCGAAATCGTTAGGCGCTAGTCTTCCAAGCGGCGACCCTAGCGCCTAGGGCACCTGGGCAGCCCAGGCGGCCGCCAGAAATAGCATATTTTTCTTCCTTTTTCTCATTTTTTTATTTTTACCGATTTTTTTTTTTAGCCCGACCAGCGCCCGCAAAGCCCGATTTTTTGCCGCCAGGAGAGCGTCTAGCTCCGATTTGGCGCCGTCTAGACCGCCTAGGGTGATTTTTAGCCAAACCGATTTTTTCGACCGATTTGGGTAAAATCGGATCGCCTAGAGGCGCTAGCGCCTAGTCGGCACTTAGGCCGATTTTTACAACACGATTCTCGTTCTCACACGAAAACCAATAAAGTTTGAAAATTCATTTTTCGACATGGAAAGCTGTACTTGGAAACACATTCATAACATCCCGACTTTTCATTTTAATAGACAACTAGTGCTTTACCGTGCGATGCACGACAAGTGTAATATTAGACAATATGAAGTTTATTGTGTTTACGATATTTGATTTGTTTTGTTCGACCGTGTAGATTGGATGTTTATAAAATTTATTACACATTAAAAAAATAGAAAATATACAAACATCTACTCGAACAATTTAATATCTACAAATTTTGAAAAACTTCTTTGTACACCACGTTTTGCGTCTATTTGTTTTTTTGATTCATCTTCGCCACGACTAATATTTTTTATCCCTTCCGATTGGTGACTCGTGAAACAGCAACATATAATTGACCATGACTGAATACTGGATTCTTCAAGTACAAACCAACATTTGAGAGAGATTGGCCTTGGCTCTTGTTTATGGTCATTGCATAAGACACGATCGAGGAAAGCGTCTCACGTTGAAACTTGAATGGAATTCTGAGGTCCGACGGTGTTAGTGTCATTCGCGGTATCAACACCTTATGACCTTCATGCGTTCCAGTGAGAATTTTAGCTTCAAGTACGTGTGTAGAGAGCCTCGTAATCACCAATCTAGTCCCGTTACACAATCCAGTCGAGTGGTCCATGTTCCTCGGGAGCATAATCAAGTCTCAACCTTCAAATGCATTTCATGATTGGGAACGCCGGAACATTTTATACCATTCAAAAATTTGGCGTATGAATATCATGCAAGAAATCAATATTAGCATCGATTTACTCGTGCTATCCGAGCTCAAATAAGTCTCCGCCTCAGAAGAATTTAAAGACGTCATATATTGATTGATCGACTCAACAACATCAAGAGTCGGTCGAGTAGTATCGCCCTATCTTTCAAATAAGTAGGATCATCAATGGCGTCTTTAAACATTGGATAAGTATTCTCAGTATAATTGTTGCAATTGGATCACCAAATGATTCCAAAAGAATATCTTCGTGTATATCGATAGTGGCACAACCATCATTAGATCCTCCGAGTGTTCCATCTCCGATGCTTGCTATCCACTCGAGAATTGGGCCAAATCCGCATAATCATCTTCCGATGGAGGCTTTGAAGACGATATTTTTAGTCAATCTCAAGATTGTACAATCGTTCCACAAATACGATGCATTTATCGTGGCATCGACTACATCCTATCGACTTCCCTTCGGTATAACAGGTAATATATTCGCCTAAAGTCACCCCGAACACAACAGTTTTTCCTCCAAAAGATTTTGATTCATTTTCGGTTGATTAATTTTAAAATACCTTTCAAAGTTTCATTCACGGCTTCAAAATAATGCTTGTGCATAATTGGGGCTTCATCCCGCATTATAAGTTTACAACGAATAATCACCAAAAAGTTGAGTCCCCCTGTTTGATATTGCAAGTTGACTCTTGATTTGGGTTTAAAGGAATAACAAAACGGAATGGGCAGATCCTTCCACCAGGCAAAGCAATAGGGACGCTATTCCACTCGATGCCACGTTCAACACAATTTCTCCTTTTGATCTCAAAACCGCAGATAAAGCCCTCCACAAAAATGTTTTGCATGTTCCCCATATCCGTATACAAAGAACATACAATCTTTATTTGATTCCACATTTGTCATGATTTTAGAGTAAACATTTTTTTGTTCCTCATTGAGTCCGAAATGAGGTTTTTGTGCTCTACCAAAAAGAGCCTTACGATCATAACGCAGACTCGTCGTATATCAACTGTTTCGGCTATTCCCGGATTGTCAAGATCGGAAAGGGCATCGTATCAAAATCACGTAAACTCGTGCTACGACTTCTCAATATTCTTTCAATCTCCAACAAAGCAAGATTTTTTATCTCATTCTCACTCAATACCAATTATGCAAGAGAAATAATACGGCATTGAATAAATAATAAGATATATAGAATAATGTTATTAGAAATAAAAATATGACATTTAACATATAATAATAATACCCTCATTCGAGAAGACGTTGAGTCTATGTAGAATATCATCCGAAAGATATTGCCAACACATGTCCCATACTACTTCAGTGTCCGCTCAAAGATTCTCGACCATAGCAAGGACGCAAAAAGACTTCGAGACTCTCGCAAAAGCCCAATGGCTCGCCGGTGATTGCATCAACATATTCCCTATCATCTTCTAATGGACAAGAGCATAGCAAGCGTCACAAGACGAAGAGTGTTGAGTACCGTTGACCTTTTTGTAGTCATCATGACAGGTAGCCCCACGGACAATATTGACAAGACACCGCAAATAGTACATATCACCAGGCCCCGGAGGGACGAAAAACACGACCTATTGATTTCCCCATTTTTCTTGGCATCCACTTCCTGAGTTCTTTCTTCCATGTGAATTTTGTTGGGGCTTCAGCATAGGTTAGCTCACGGGCTTCGGGATATATTTTATTTGCTTCCATCCATGCTAAAAACATGCTCTCCTTAACTGAATCTTTACTAAGCACATCGTCTATTCGCTCATTATCACCGAAAATAACACTCTGCTCATTCGGGAGATGGAAGCTGAGTCGTTCGACTGAAGGATATTTGTACTGAATCTCAAACCCCAATAACCTCCAGGCAGCTTCACATGACGATATATACCTACAATCATAATACATGCTCACTTCATCAACGTTTTTCCCAGATTCCTCATCGTTGGTGCTTGTATAAAACGACGCTGTCACACGATCATTTCCTTTGTTTACATACTTGATTAGATACTTAATAGATCCGCCTGGTTACACCATTCCACATTTATGTGAGCTCCATATTTGAGTAGCAACTTAGATTATGAGGCACCACATATCCGTTGTCCAACGACACACCATTTTTCTCAATTATTCTTCCGTCATTTTCGCATCCGTAACGCGGATAACCTTCTTCATCAAAAGTAGTCGCATCCACAAATTTTTGGGAAAATGTTTAGTGCAACGACCATCGCCATACAGGAGAGTTTTTTCCGACATCACCACATGGACCATGAATCATATGATCCTTTACTACAAAGATAATAACATGGATCAGTTCTCGTCAGGTATTTGTGATATGATTCGATCTATGTCATCTGCGATATTGGATATTTGTCTTCCTTTGCGAAACAACAATATATGTGCATGAGGCAAACCACGCTTTTGATATTCTATCGTATAAATAATGCGATAAAATAATAAAAAAGGATTTGAGACACTAAACTAAGTAAATAAATATTAAATATATCATAAAAATATGTATAAAATATTTAAAAAATAAATGCTAACCTGCAATTACTTTCTCGAACAGTTTATTTTGTCGAAGATCTTTGATCAAAGAATCTAGCTTAAGTTTAAAGATTCGCAAATAATATCCGTCGATCTTCAGTGATTTAGATTCTTTTTTCAACAAAACGAACAATCTCTCGGCCATTTAGGATTGCAAGTAAATTTATAAACAAACCGGATAACCCACCCATCGACATATAGCCATCGTGATCTTGATAATTTTGTATCATATATCGAGCACCTCCGGTGAAACTTGAAGGTAATATAATGTGTTTGCCTGAGTACTGGATCAATATCACCACGCAAAACAAAGATCCATCAAGCCTTTATATATATCACAACGAAGCTTTTTCTCGATTCAAACGGATATATTTCAATCGAAAGCAGACTCGACCATTGTGTATGCATCAACAATAAATTGTTAAAACAATCTCCGAGAAGATAAAATAGTAGCCGATTCATGTTCTTTGTTGTGTAATTTGTACGCAAAGTATTCACACACACTAATTGTTCTTCCGGCACCATGATAAGGGTCTTTTTATGCATGTTTTACGTGTATATTTGAGTAGAATTCGAGTTATTTTATTGTTAGTTTTGTAAATTTTTGATTGTACATAGTTCATATTACTCCGAGGTGCTTTTATTGATGTAGATTGACCATTCGGGGCTAATTTTGGTGAATTTCGGACCATGGATTCATGTCAAAACATGCCGGGAGTTTAAGGATGCAAAAACGCTCGAAATCCCAAGCAAAACGCGTCATTTCGGGGCCTTTTTGGTCCAACACAGGCAGGGGGTGTTGGGCAACACGGCCGTGTTCGCACGGAGCCAAAAACTCAAAAATTCGCGAGAAAACAGCCCCAACACGGCCTGGCCGTGTTTGGGCGACACGCCATGTCGATCAAAGCATGGCAGGGTGTGTTCTCGCGACATGGCCATGTCGGACATCCTTTTGCAATTTTTCTATGCAAAAATTATGGAAAACTCACCAACCAAGCTTTTTGACCACTTTTGTACACCTTTAACACTCAATTTTGCTCCACCATGTCTCCATATTCCTCAATCATCAATTGAGTACAAGAATTCACCAACCAACAATGAAAGTGGAGACAATTGTTTAGCAAAAAGATGGCACCATCAATGTATTATTATACAAAAATGGTGTCTATAAAAGCCAAGAGTTGAAGTTGGGAGGAGGATCATTCATAATTCATTCATGTATTCATATACTCATTCAATAGATTCATTGTATAAACATTTTAAGTATAATTGAGATCAAGGGTCTTGAGGAGTAAGCTTGTAGCAACATTGGAGAAAAGGCTTGGAGCAACATCATCAATCAAGAAAGAAGTCAATTGAGATTTTGAGAAAGATAAGTACACCATGTCTACAATACTTAAATCTTCTTGTGTAATTTATTCTTTGGTCAAAATCATGTGTAGCTAAACTCATAGTGTTTGAATGTAATGAACTCTAGAATGGATTTGTGATTAATGTGTGTATGTTTTTAATAAAATCTCCATGTTTTGTGTGATTCACTTATATTATGCTTTATTCAATCGAATTGGTATATGCGCAATATTGATTTGAGTTTATTTTTCATCCGGAAATCAAGAGATTCGTGATGAAACCTATATAAGTGAAAAGAGTTGCATGCAATCCTAGATATATGACGACATAAATCTTCCGGATTATGGTAAAACTTAATATGGGAATTCACAAATCGTTATAATGCAATATTGGGGTTTTTCATCTTGAGAAAGGGTTTAACTTAAATCGAATTTCTACGGTCCACATAACATGAGATTTTATTAAAAGATGATGGTTTTTGCTTAAGGGATTATGGTTGTATTTTTAACTTGTCAAATCACAAAAATACTAGAGGAATTTACATTCAAACACATTTCTATCTCTTGATTTCTTATTTTACAAATCTTCTTTCATTTTTACAATTTGTATTTTGATAATTTAGATTCTTTATTTTTCTTTTTCATCAAACAAAACTCTGAAAATTGTTAGATTAAATAACAAAAAGACGGTAATTATTAGTACTTACAATTCTCGTGGGAATGACACTGGACTCAATAATCTATACTATAAAACGATAGGTGTGCACTTGCCTACGGTTTTAAAGGTAGCTTTTGAGCCATCACACAAGATTATTAGTCTTATTTATTGAAAATGGTATATCTTCTCTAAAACCATCCTCACCATAAGGTAATAGTAACGGATACCGCAAGGCCAAATAAGAAGCATTTAATTCATTAATCCGCTGCAAAAGACCAGGATCTTGTTTCAATAGCATTATCCCGATCGCCTAAAGCACGATCAAAATCACCAACAATCAAATTGCAACCTCACCGGTACTTGGCATATTATATGTCCTAGCATTCGCACCCTTCTACCAATCAAACGTAATTTTACGCCGAATATCCATGTTGTTGAATCTTTTCTTTTGCCATTCTAAAAGATTTTACCGAACATTGTTCTCGCCCAACATTTTCTTCAATTGATAACCACGATAACTTCGTGCAAATTATTGTTATCACTTCCTTGCCTACAAATTTAAACATGGTTTTTTAAAAATTAAATAAAAATTATGTTTAAAAATTTAAACAAATTAATAATAAATAAACAAAATATAACAAAAAATAAGCAAACCTTACGGAATTCAACCCATGAATTATTTCATTCTCCGTATCATATATGTATAGCTGACCGAATTTGGGAGTAGATCCATCCGTCAACAAACTTCCAATAAGGTGGTAATTTTGGCCATACATTCGAAAAACCGGTGGACCTCTACCTTTGTTCACATCGTGTCAATCTTTCCTCCCATAGATGTAAAAGAACATATTGTTATAAGATCGTATATTTTCTTGAAAGTGCTTGCTTTTATTTCCATTTCCAAACAATAAATCTTCAAGGACGAGTTGGTGGTTGTCGATTGGCGAAGTTGAATATTTACGTGCCCATAACACAAAAAAGTAGCGAGTCTTTGATTTTGGAGAGGAGGATAGTCTTTCTTCTAACCAAAATAATGCTCCACAAAATTGGCATTTAAAACTCACATCCCTATATCTCAATACTCGAAAAAAAAAATAATAAATACACTAATTCATGAAATTATACTAAATAATATTAATAGACTAAAATATATGAAATTAACAAATATAAAAAATTGCACCAACCATCATTTGAAGGATTTAATACTTCAATGAGCTCCAACCTCGATTACGTTAACACGGAATTCTCATACATCGTCGGCTCATTTGAAGTAATATGGGCTCCATTCGGTTCATCTTCTCGTCGATCAACTACTATAACTTTTTCGAACTCATCGAAGAGGTGTCCCGGAAGTACCATAATTAGATACGCCACGATTAACGATATTTCTTCCAGATAGTAATCGCGCGCCAGAAACTATAATATTTTTTTAAAAAAAACAATATTATCATTATTAGTATTTAAATACAACATTGTATATTTGTTCTATTTATAACAAAAAAAAATAATTGAACATACCATTTGTGATATCGTTGAGCTGGGATTGTTGGGTAATGTACTTGATGAGCCTTTTTCAAAAGACGTCCTTTTAGATATTATTATATTTCCTGAAAAATAAATTTAAAATTAAAATGTAAAAAAATGATTATATATCAAATTAAACAATAATAAAATTTTTATACATAAAAATTATTTAATAAAATTCGAATTGATTATTTCAATAACAAATATATAATAATAATAATAATAACAACAACAACAACAACAACAACAATAATAATAATAATAATAATAATAATAATAATAATTGTAGTAATCATCCATATTCATGATAATAAGTATATATTAATAATAATAATAATAGTAAAAATAATATTAAAAATAATAATTATAAAATCGATTGGTTTAAACTAAATTGTAATAATAATAATAATATAATAAGTAGAGTAATTTTATACGAAAACTTAATAATTATTAAATAATAATAATAAATATAATACGTATATATATAACAGATTTATTAATATAATATAATTAATATAAATATGAATATATTAAGGAACCTTATATATATGTAATAAATAAAGTGATATAATAAAAAATTTCTAATAATATTATATTAAATTATATAATAAAATAATTATAAGAATACATTATAATTAATTGAGATATATTTGAATACGTTTTTTGTATCCTTAATCTTTATTTTATTTATTTATTTCAATTTTTATTTACTTTAAATATAATACAAAATATCTTATATTTATATATTAAATTATATAATAAAATAATTATAAAAATATATTATAATTAATTGAGATAAATTTGAAAACGTTTTTGTATCCTTAATCTCTATTTTATTTTTTTATTCGAATTTTATTTATTTTAAATTAAATTAAGTAATAATAATATTTAATTCAATTATTTTCATATAATAATAAATATTAATGATAATAAACAATACAAATATAATTTTAATTCTGAAAAAAATTAAAAAGCCCAATGGATATATATACATATAATATATAGATACCAAGCCCAATTAAAACAAAAGCCTTTAGAAAATATTGACCCAAAAATGTATCAACAAAAAAAACACATGTCATCATCTTGATCGCATGTAAAACGAATGGCTCGATTCGAACACGTGACCATCATTGGGCGGTTCTAAATAGGGATCCGAACCTTCCTCCGCTATCTCACAACCCCACACCACCTACCACCACCTGGGTACCTGGGTACCCTCCACCTGCCAACACCCGTGCGATGCCCTAACTCTCCTCACTCCACCTAACCCTAATTCTCTCATTCTCACGCCTCTCTCTATCTCTCTCGATCTCATTTCTCTCATTTCTGCCATTTTTCTACAAAACTCTCCAAAAAAATTTCGCCATTTTTGTTTCAAATCAAGTTTTTGATTTCTTGTTTACATTTCCACCGATCGTCTTTTTTATTTTGAAAAGCAAATCATTGATTTTCCTTTAGTTGATTCTTCAAATTTTTTTGTTTTCAAAAATCGCGTAAATGAAAAAAAATCGAAATCCTTGAAAACATTTAGAAGTTAGTTTTCAAAATGTAAAAGGATTTCGAACAAAGAAATCGGTGGAAAATACGTTTGTAAAGTATTTTTTTTTTGGAAAAATAGGCAAATATAAAAAAATATTTTCAGATATCCTTCAAAAAAACCATATTGAAGTCAGTTTTCAAAATGAGTAAAGGATTTCAAACAAAAAAATCGGTAAAAAATACTCCTCCAAAGTACTTTCAAATAATCGATTTTTTCGTATTTTTCTTTTTTCAGTATTCTATATTTTTTTATTTTATTTATTTTTTGTATCTATATTTACAAAAAATGACCAGATCCATTTGAATCTCATATTTTTTTGAATAAATATTTTGCGAAATAATACCGTTAAACTATACATATGAATATTTTTTGAGATCTATGGTTTTTTTAGTATTGTATAATTTTTTTTTCGAACAATATTTAGAAACGATAAACCTTATCAGATCTGCTTTTTTTTTCGTATTTTTATTTTAATATTTTAAGAAATAATAAGTCTAAGCTAATGACCTGCATGCGTTCGTATTTAAAAATAGAATTACTGAATAAATTTTCTTGAATTGTTTTTTCGCCCAAAAAATCAAAAATCGGCCGTTTTTTATGATAAGATTTATATTTAAAAATTTAGAAATACAAAAAAACCTATAAACGGTTTGGCAGAAAAAAGGAAGAATTTTCTCAATATTTCTTTTCCAAATATATTTTTCTTTAATTTTTGCCTTTTTTTTTTTAGATGAATGTCGACGTGAGAAAGAAATTGTAGATCGATGTAACTTACTCTCTTAAAATGCGATAAGTATTATTTTATTTATTTTAATTTATTTTTTGAATTTTCTTAATCTTGGTTTACTAACCAAAATATTATATCTTGTTTTGCGAGGTATTAAAATATCAAATTTCTTTGTGAATACCATAAGAAGATCAAGAAACGATCGCTTAAATCCAAAAAAGATAAGTTAATATTTGTAATATGTTTTTCTTTGATCAAACCATTTTTTGCCTTTTTAATTACACAAGATTCATCTTTATTGGTAATTTTTTTCAACCTCGATCTCAAATCCATTTCATTATTGGTAAAATATTTTTCTTAGCATTTTATTTACACGATCCAATACAATATTCTGAATTTTTTTTAGCCGATTGCTACAACTTTAAGGTTGCAACCCCAAGTGCAGGTTATCTCAAGTAATAAATTTCGGGAGTCCGAGGTCGATCCCTGAGGAAGTTGATGGAAGTTTACAGGATATTTCTTATTTAAAGGATGAGTAAATGGGTTTTTTTTACTAGTAAGAATATTTTTTTAGTTACAAGAAATTTAATTAATAGAAATGTTGAGGATTAGGGATCCACTCTTGATTTCGGATAAAGGAATGATTATATTTTCTTACCTCTTAGATTGCCACTATTGGAATCCATACACAAAAGAAGGTTCCAATGGGAAGATATTATACATATAAATCATGCAATGAGGTAATCATGTTATATCATCAATTAGAATTTATCTTATAACATCAACACTTGTTTATGGGATCAAGTATTTATGTATTCTTTTGTCTACAACAAATCAAGGTATCCACATTAGTAGTCGGTTGAAATAAAACCAGACATTTAACTAAATGGAACCAAGTATTTGTTGTGCCAATAGATATACATAAATCAAGAAACACCACCAAACAAAAATGTATAAGCTAAAAACAAATTGATGATACAAACAATGAAATTTAATATGAATCTACAATCATTCCTTATCCTTCATCAAGAGTTTCACCCCATTTCCTCAACAAAATAAACTTAGAATAACATGAAAAAATAGAGAAAACAAAAGATTGAAGAAAAACTAAAGCAAACATTTTATAAAATACTAGAAATCTTACTATAATTTAAGAAAAGCAAGAAAGAAAAATTCTTTTGAACTTTGTAACTCTAACTTCTCTACATAAAACTTGCTCTTGGCTAATGCTAATGACCTCTATTTATAGCCAACTAAAAATCAATTTACAATTATTTTTTTCTTTATTTTTATTACAAGTAAGAAAATAAGGAAATCAACACCAACTTTGCCACCTTCTTTGACTGGTCATTTTGTCCATGATATCAGCCATCTTTGCTCAATTTTCTTCCACAAATCAATTATCACATGAGTTGGCTTGAATTTCCAACTGATTTCATTGAATTTGAACAACCATGGGCCAAGATATGGTTGAATAATTGAGATGTGGTTGGCATACGGGATTGACTAGTGCAGCAGCCTCTTGGATTTTTTATAAATTCATCCAATACAAATCTGACTTTGGGGTCTTCTTCAATGTTGTAGCTCTATGATTTGTACATACTCAGTAAAAATTTCAGATACGAATACCTTGTATTTTTCGAGTTATGTCCAAAATACCAAACTTGGTCAAGTCTGGAAATTAAATGAGCACCCTTCAACCTTCATTTTATGATGAATTTTTTTATCCAAGAAAATATCATTCCAAACTTTGATTTTTGGTTTCAATCTCTCTGAAAACTTGTAAATGAATGGATTGTGAATCCACATCTTCAAGAATCATCCCAAAATCATGTCGGAAATGAAAGCTATGCTCGTTGATCCAAACCTGCACTAAAAAATGCTTCCAAATACAATTCTATGTTGATTTCTATTTTATTCCTAACATATTAATAATACTATAAATTCATTTTATTAATAATATTAATAAGGTAAAATAATAATATAAGCCTAAAATAATTATACATTTTTAACGTTTATCACACCCCAACGACCTTATTACTAGTCCCTAGTAATTAAAGCATAAAATAATACAAAAGAAATTTTATGAATATGGCACGTTGATCATTTTTAAAAAAAAAACTTTATGAAATAGTCTAACAATCAAAAAGTTTATGGTCGGTCATCATAGATGCTATCAAGAATAAATATTATAATTTTTTTATATTATTTTTTAGAGAAGAAATATTGTGTATATATGCACAAAACCACCGTTTCATTTCACAAACCAAAATACATTAACTTCAAACTTGATCATGAAAAAGCCTCAACTCCATATCCTCACAAAGGTTAGTGTTTGTTGTGTAAATTGGCGAGGTGTTCACTCTTGGAGTTGGAAAAAAGCAGTCAAAACTCTCAAGGAAATGACCAATATAATTTAGGACAAGCATTCAAACTAAAATTGAGCATAAGATAGGTAGTTATAAAATTTGAAACACCTAATTTTTTCATACCAAATTATGTCTCGAAATTTCATTGGTTTAGAACGCAAACAAAATGATAATATTTTTTATATATTTTTTTCTTTTTCTTTTCTTTTTTTTTTTCTTGTTTTTTTTTTTTTTTTTTTTTTTTTTTTTTTTTTTTTCTTTTTTACAACATGACTAGCTATGAACAATACTCATCACAAATTATGTAATGGAGTATTTTTACAACATGACTAACAATGATAACATAACAATGAAGAATACTCATCACAAATTATGTAATAGAGCATTTTTAAAGTAAATTGACAATGTGGGTGTTAACCAAATCATTTCTCCACATGTAAGGTAGAATATTTAAGTATTTCAAATCACAACATAACCATTTCAAACGACCAATTAAAGTTCGGAATGCTTGTTTTCTCAAACTCACCACTCATTCACAAAAGATGTGTGAATATTAAAAATAAAATACTTTATCATGATCAAACTTTCAGTTATATGTATCACAACCAATCTTTCCACAAAACTTAGAATGTGCACAAAACACTTTCTTTTCTTCTTTTTTTTTTTTTTGTATTTTTTTCAATTTAATCAAGATAGCATCGTTGAATTCAACAATAAGACTATTTTCATGTTTTGACAATTCACAATTTTTGTTTAAAAAAATTCACAACATGCCATATTTTGCAAAAGGAATTATTAGAAAGATAATAAAAATAGGGATGCGTCTCAAGAATATCAAACCGACATTCTTTACTCGCCATCATCGTGTTGTTTTTTTATTTTAATTTTCAATTTTCAAAATCACACATTGTAAATTAGGAAAAATAATATCAATTATCCCTTCCCCCCAACTTATCTAAAACATTGTCCTCAATGTAAAAAATAAATAGGAAAGTAAGGTTTAAAAGATATTACGATGTATGGCTTTTTGAAATGAAAGTAGAAGAACACAAAGAGTAGTTATACCCGTGAAAGATAAATCTCACAACGTCGAGAGACAAATCCAATTTGCGTTTTTACTTCTATCCTCCGACCAAACAACATGAGCCACTTTTGGATCGGGTTCAAGAACAAATGCTTGGAGTTGATCGATTAGTTCACTTGGTGTTGTTGCACAAATTATGATTCGCCTGGCGAGATGGTGAAATAAAACCTTTCGACGGCAAAATCTATAAAAGACAATAAACCATCAAAGAAACCATTAACATTAAGAATACCTATAAAGCTTACGGTGAATGTTGAGTTGTGCCCAGGAGATCACTTGGAATAACTCCTCCAAAGTGTACCAAAACCACCAGGTAAGGTGATAAAGGCATCTGCATTATGCATCATATTCACCATTCTGTCTTGCATGTTTGATACTCTTAACTCATCTCCAATGGTTTGCCTGTGATTTGTCGGACAACTAAAGGTTTCGGATAACTCCTAAGACTCGACTCCTCCCAAATAGGCGAACAAAGAACACGCCCCATTAACCCAAAACTACCTCCTCCGTATACTAAGTTAATGTGCTTTTCGCTAGAAATTTACCGAGATTATCACCGCCTCAAGAAAACAACTGTCTTTCCCAGGATTTGCACCACGTATCACAAAGAACACTGTTAATTCTACGGGAAGAAGAACTCTCCATTTTTTTTTTTCTCTTTTTTTTTTTGCTTTCTCGATATAGTCGAATGGTGTAAATGAGAGGGTGAATGCAACGCTATTTATTGAGGTATGAACAGGGGAATGCAACAAAGAAATGTAATTATTGGAACTTTTATTTTGTCAAAAAGTTTGAAAATAAAGACAATAAAGTCAAAAAAATGCTAACATGTGAAGGCAGAAAAGTAGTTGTGATTGTGGCTCACATCTTCCTCGGTTTTACGTCCGTAAACGGCTTAAACGCCTCTACATGGTCGGGGATATGCTTCCCATCCAATTTTCTTATAAATTGGCAAACAGGGTCTTTTAATGTCGATTCCCAAGACAAAGATCACGTTCTTCTCGAAATTGGAGCCATAATCGGAGAATTTCACGATGCACAAATCCACAAGGATGCGTATCAAAAGTCCATAGAATGTTATCTAAAGACTCCTTACTCAGTCCATCCTTTATGAATTGAATTTTGTCCTCTCGATTTTGAAACCATACCTAAAAACGACATCTTGTGTCACAAGTCCATCGAGCACATTTGTGACACACTTGTAGTCTTTTGGCCCTTCGTTTTTGAATATGAACTTTTTCCAAGACAGCAAGCATTTAGTAGGAGAAAATGAAAATTCTCCTGCTAATCTTACCTTTGCTTCAATTATCCAACGTACATCTTCTGGAATGCCTTTATTCATAAACATTCTTAACCTTTCTAGCCTGGCTTTGTATATTTTCAAAATTTCATTTGTAGAAAGAAAATCAAATCGCTTTTTGAGAGTGGGGGGAATTCTTTTATCCATTTTTTTTTAAAAATCTAAATCAAAGAGAATAAGAAAACAAAATTATGTACAAATATCAGTGTTTGTGGGAAACTGATGAGTCCGACTTAATCGTCACGGAGTACCGTTATCCGCCATTTAACCGGGAAAATAAATAATTAAACACTACAAAACACACACATTTATAAGAAACAAATATATTCACTAATTATAACAAGGATTATAAAGAAAAAGAACTTCCTCTGGAAGGAATTGATTTTCTAGAAACAGTTTAAGTCTTTGTCCATTAACTTTGAATACATTACCATTTCTAGGATTCTCAATGTCAACAGCTCCATACGGATATATATTTTTCACAATAAAAGGACCACTCCACCTTGACCTTAATTTTCCAGGAAATAAATGCAATCTTGAATTATAAAGCAAAACCTTTTGACCAATCTCAAATGTTTTTCTTGTAATTTTATTATCATGAAATTCTTTGATTCTTGCTTTATGAATTTTTGAATTCTCGTATGCATCATTTCTTAATTCTTCAAGCTCATTGATTTGCAATTTTCTCAATTTCGAAGCATCGTCAAGATTGAAGTTAAACATTTTAATTGCCCAATAAGCTTTATGTTCAAGTTCCACTGGTAAATGGCAAGGTTTTCCATAAACTATTCTATAAGGAGACATTCCCAATGATGTTTTAAAAGCAGTTATTATGTATGCCCAAAGTGCGTCGATAAGTCTAAAAGACCAATCTTTACGATTCGGGTTAACAGTTTTTTCTAATATTTGTTTTATCTCCCTATTTGCAAGTTCAACTTTGTCCATTTGTCTCTGTGGGTGATAAGGGGTTGCAACTTTATGTGTGATTCCATATTTTTCATTAAAGATGCAAAAACTTTGTTGCAAAAATGTGTTCCCCCATCACTAATAATGACTCGAGGAATTCCAAATCGACTCAAAATATTTTCTTTTAGAAATTTTATCACAGTTTTATGATCATTGTTTCGACAAGGAATTGCCTCGATCCATTTTGAAACATAATCTATTGCGACTAAAATGTAAATAAAACCAAATGATACTGGAAATGGCCCCATAAAATCAATACCCCAACAGTCAAATATTTCAATCACCAAAATAGGATTCAAAGGCATCATGTTTCGTTTTGAAATTGATCCTAACTTTTGACAATTTTCACAACTTTTGCAAAAAGCGTAAGTATCTTTGAAAAGGTTTGGCCAATAAAATCCACATTGTAAGATCTTTGCCTTTGGTTTTTTTTTTGAAAAGTGACCACCACATGCTTCGGAATGA
This sequence comes from Rehmannia glutinosa, assembly GCA_016081115.2. Lineage (NCBI taxonomy): Eukaryota > Viridiplantae > Streptophyta > Magnoliopsida > Lamiales > Orobanchaceae > Rehmannia > Rehmannia glutinosa. The sequence goes on along the minus strand of CM071927.1, from coordinate 90,438,376 downwards.
CAAAATTGAATAATGCTACCTACCTCATTGTCGGGTACACATCTACGAAAGATTTGATCTGGACAATATTTGAAAAGGTAGGGATCGTCCCAAAGAAAATTTTTTACCTCGTCAAAAACTTCTTTTTATCTTGTGAATTCCAATTTGATGGCATCATTCTGTCACAAGAAAATTAACAATATCTCGCAAACCAAGGTACTACAAAGAACATTGAATAGTTGTTCATCGGGAAAAGTATCATTGATAGGTGGAGTTTGAAATGAATCATCACAAATAAGTCTTGATAAATGATCGGCTACCACGTTTTCTACACCTTTCTTATCACGAATGGTAATATTAAACTCTTGGAGTAAGAGAATCCACCTAATCAATCTTGGTTTGGAATCTTTTTTTGATAAAAGATATTTCAAAGTCGCATGATCACTGAAAACAACAATTGGTGAACCAACAAGATAGGATCGAAATTTTTCCAATGCAAATACTACGACAAGTAATTCTTTTTCGGTGGTTGAATAATTGATTTAAGCACCATTCAAAGTTTTACTTGCATAGTATATCACATATGGTTTCTTTTCTTTTCTTTGCCCTAAAAACGGCTCCAACGGCATAGTCACTAAAGCATCACACATTATTTCAAAAGGTAAAGTCCAATCGGGAGGTTGGATTATTGGAGGGAGATGTAAGCATGCTTTTAAGTTTGACAAAAGCATTTTCACAATTTTCGGTCCATTCAAAACCAATATCTTTTGTTAGAAGATTACACAAAGGTTTAGATATTATACTAAAATCTTTGATAAATCTTCTATAAAAGCCAAAGATGCCCTAAAAATGATCTTACCTCCTTCACAGATTTTGTACGGGTAGATTGGCAATTAATTCCACTTTGGATTTATCTACCTCAATACCTCTTATGAAATAATGTGTCCAAGAACAATACCAGTTGTTACCATAAAATGACATTTTTCCCAATTAAGCACAAGGTTCTTTTTCTTCACACGATCAAAACTTTTTCTAAGTTCAACAAACAATCTTCAAATGATTCACCAAAAGCGAAAAATCATCCATAAAGACTTCAAGAAAACGTTCAACCATGTCACTAAAAATGCTAAGCATGCATCGTTGGAATGTAGCTGGTGCATTACATAATCCAAAAGGCATCCTTCTATATGCAAATGTACCAAAAGGACATGTAAAAGTTGTTTTCTCTTGATCTTCAAGTGCAATTTCAATTTGGTTATACCCAGAATATCCATCTAAGAAACAATAGAATTTATGACCTGCAACTCTTTCTAAGATTTGATCCATAAAAGGTAATGGAAAATGATCCTTTCGGGTAATCGAGTTAAGTTTCGTAGTCAATGCACACACGCCAACCAAGATATGATTCTAGTTGGAATTAACTCATTATTTTCATTTTTGACTACAAGAACACGGACTTCTTTAAGACAACATGAATAGGACTTACCCATTTATGTCGAAATAGGATAAATTATTTCATTATCTAAGAGTTTAATAATTTCATTCCTCACTATTTCTTTCATATTAGGATTTAGTCTTATTTTGCATTTCTCTAGATGGTTTTGCATTTTCCTCTAAATAAATATTATGTGTGCAAATTAGAGGACTAATACCTTTAATATCAAAGAATGGTCCACCCTAAGGCATTTTTATGCATTTTCAAAATATCGATCAACTTACTTTCCCGAGATGCATCAAGTTTGGAAGAAATTATTACAGCAAAGTTTCACTCTCACCAAGAAAAGAGTATTTCAAATCAGATGGTAAAGGTTTCAAATCAATTTTTGGAGCTTTTATGCTTGAAGGAATAGGTTGCACTTCTGACGATGACAACTCTTCAATTTTTGGTTTCCAAAAATGGTTTTCTAGTGCTTGTAAAAATCCATTGGAGACATCAAAACATTTCATATCACAAACTCTCTCATTTTCAAAACATGTTTCAGTAAATTCAAAAGAATTATTGTGTGAGTGAAATTTTCGTGAACAATTTCTTCAATTAAATCAACTTCGTGTAGTTCGGTATCATCGTTGAGGTTGTTTGCAAACATTGAACACATTTAATTCCAAAGTCATATTTCCAAAAGATAATTTCAAAATACCATTTCTACAGTTAATCAATGCATTTGAAGTTGCAAGAAATGGACGACCTAAAATGACAGGAATTTGTGTTTTTGCATCTATAACCGGCTGAGTATCCAAAACAATGAAATCAACAGGAAAATAAAACTTGTCAATTTGTACCAACACATCTTCTACTATTCCTTTTGGAATTTTAATTGATCGATCAGCTAGTTGGAGTACAATTGGAGTTTCTTTAAGTTCACCCAAACCTAGTTGTTCATACACTGAAAAAGGTAGAAGATTTACGCTAGCACCTAGATCAAGTAAAGCACGTTCAATTCTAGTGTCTCCTATAATGCATGAAATTGTTGGACAACCTGGATCTTTGTACTTAGGTGGAGCAAATTGTTGTATAATTGAACTCACACTTTCGATTAAAAATGCTTTTTCTTCACATGATGTTTTCTTTTAATTGTGCACAAATCTTTCAAAAATTTTGCATAAGGTGGGACTTGTTTGATTGCATCCAACAAAGGAATGTTAATTTTGACTTGTTTAAAAAGCTCAAAAATTTTAATTTGAGTTCAATTTTTGAGTTGGTTGCAATCTTTGAGGAAAAGGGGCAGGAGGTGAATATGTTTCATCATTTTCAAACTTACCTTTATTCAACTTACCTTCTTCATCATCACAATTTTCATTATTCATTTCTGAAGATGAATTTAGAACTTTCTTAGGATGAATTGTTTTATCAACAATTTTTCCACTTCGAAGTGTTGTGATTGAATTGGCCTCATTTATTGGATTTTCACCTGAAGTAGAAGCACAACACTGCGTAGAAGGATTAGGTTGAGGTTGAGCAGGAAACTTACCCTTTTCTTGAATTCGCAAAGAAAGTTGTGAGTGTTGAAAGTGAGTTCTTGATCTCATTGATAGCCGAGAAGTTTTATTATTGATGTTTGTTTGTTCATTCATAAATGCTTGCAAAGTCTCCTCAATTGATTTTACATGTGGGGATGGATATGAAGGAAAATTTGGTGGCTTTTGTGAATTTATTGGTTGAGCTTGATTATTATCACGCCAACTGAAATTAGGATGATTTCTCCATTGTGGATTGTAAGTTTAGAATATGGAGATTGAAAAGGTTTTCTAAATCCATTCATGACATTTGCTTCAACAGGAATGTGAGGACAATCATTAGTTGAGTGTTCTTTAAGTCCACAAATTTCACAAACTTTTTTATCTTGCCGATTTAACTTCTTTTACTTTTTTAACTTCCATGTCATCGATTCTTTTAGCCAAAAGTGCAAGTCTAGCACTTAAACTATCTTCTTGAGTAAGATTGAGTTTTCCTTTATTTTCATCAACACTATGCCAAGATTGAGAATTTTTACGCCAAATAGTCAAGATATTCTAGCGCTTCATCGGGTTCTTTATCAAGAAATTGACCGTTACACATTGATTCAATAAATTGCTTAGTTTTGGATTTAAACCTTCATAAAAGAAGGTGATTATACGCCAATTTTCAAAACCATGATGCGGGCAGAATTCAACAACTCTTTAAACTTTTCCCAACATTCAAAGAAAACATCTTTAGGATTTTGAGAAAAATTTGAATTTGTCTTTTCAAAGAATTTGTTTTATGAGTTGGAAAGAATTTTTTCAGAAATTCATTTGCATTTCTTGCCATGTACCAATTGATCTAGGTTTTAACGAGCTAAGCCAAGTTTTTGCTTTATCTTTTAAAAAAAAGGAAACAATTTGAGCTTAACAATTTCGGTCGTGCAATTTTGATCATCAAATGTGGCACATACTTCTTCAAATTCCTTTAAATGTAAATATGGGCTTTGAGAATCCATACCATGAAAATTAGGAAGTAAAGGTATCATCCCTGGCTTAAATCGAAAGTTGTTTGCATTTAGTGGAAAAATGAAACAAGAATGAGTAAAATTTCGAGGAGGTTGCAAATAATAACGCATATTATGCACTTCTTGATTTTCCACTCTTTCCATCTCATTTTGGACAATTACTTCTTCAGCCATAATTGGTGTGTGTGGAGGTGAATCAAAAATTTTATCAAAGTTTCTGAATTATATCTAATTAAACGGCGAGAATTTGGACTACGACACCATGTAAGCATATAAACACACAATATTTACAAATGATATATATACAAACCTGGAAACCTACCTTGCCTTCCCGCAACGCGCCAAAAACTTGCTACAACTTTAAGGTTGCAACCCCAAGTGCAAAGGTTATCTCAAGTAATAAATTTCTCGGGAGTCCGAGGTCGATCCTGAGGAAGTTGATGGAAGTTTACAGGATATTTCTTATTTAAAGGATGAGTAAATGGGTTTTTTTTACTAGTAAGAATATTTTTTTAGTTACAAGAAATTTAATTAATAGAAATGTTGAGGATTAGGGATCCACTCTTGATTTCGGATAAAGGAATGATTATATTTTCTTACCTCTTAGATTGCCACTATTGGAATCCATACACAAAGAAGGTTCCAATGGGAAGATATTATACATATAAATCATGCAATGAGGTAATCATGTTATATCATCAATTAGAATTTATCTTATAACATCAACACTTGTTTATGGGATCAAGTATTTATGTATTCTTTTGTCTACAACAAATCAAGGTATCCACATTAGTAGTCGGTTGAAATAAAACCAGACATTTAACTAAATGGAACCAAGTATTTGTTGTGCCAATAGATATACATAAATCAAGAAACACCACCAAACAAAAATGTATAAGCTAAAAACAAATTGATGATACAAACAATGAAATTTAATATGAATCTACAATCATTCCTTATCCTTCATCAAGAGTTTCACCCCATTTCCTCAACAAAATAAACTTAGAATAACATGAAAAAAATAGAGAAAACAAAATATTGAAGAAAAACTAAAGCAAACATTTTATAAAATACTAGAAATCTTACTATAATTTAAGAAAAACAAGAAAGAAAAATTCTTTTGAACTTTGTAACTCTAACTTTCTCTACATAAAACTTGCTCTTGGCTAATGCTAATGACCTCTATTTATAGCCAACTAAAAATCAATTTACAATTATTTTTTTCTTTATTTTTATTACAAGTAAGAAAATAAGGAAATCAACACCAACTTTGCCACCTTCTTTGACTGGTCATTTTGTCCATGATATCAGCCATCTTTGCTCAATTTTCTTCCACAAATCAATTATCACATGAGTTGGCTTGAATTTCCAACTGATTTCATTGAATTTGAACAACCATGGGCCAAGATATGGTTGAATAATTGAGATGTGGTTGGCATACGGGATTGACTAGTGCAGACCTCTTGGATTTTTATAAATTCATCCAATACAAATCTGACTTTGGGGTCTTCTTCAATGTTGTAGCTCTATGATTTGTACATACTCAGTAAAACTTTCAGATACGAATACCTTGTATTTTTCGAGTTATGTCCAAAATACCAAACTTGGTCAAGTCGGAAATTAAATGAGCACCCTTCAACCTTCATTTTATGATGATTTTTTTATCCAAGAAAATATCATTCCAAACTTTGATTTTTGGTTTCAATCTCTCTGAAAACTTGTAAATGAATGGATTGTGAATCCACATCTTCAAGAATCATCCCAAAATCATGTCGGAAATGAAAGCTATGCTCGTTGATCCAAACCCGCACTAAAAAATGCTTCCAAATACAATTCTATGTTGATTTCCTATTTTATTCCTAACATATTAATAATATTATAAATTCATTTTATTAATAATATTAATAAGGTAAAATAATAATATAAGCCTAAAATAATTATACATTTTTAACGTTTATCAGCGATCTATATCATTATTCTGATTTTTTGTTTTTGCATTTTTTTAATGAAAAATCATAAAAATTATTTAAAAACATAATTGTTTTTCTTTTTTTTACTCGAAAATTTTTGCGTGTAATTAAAACTACAAAATGCCTATTGTTAATGACTGGAATATGATTATTACTCACGATATGATATTCTCTCGCATCTATATGAATTATGATGAGTATTAACCTTCAAACTATAAATTGAAAACAGAGTAATATATATAGATTTAATAAATAAATCAATAATTATAAATGATATTAAAAAATAGAAGTTGTTTAAATAATTAAAAAAACTTGGAACAGAAATTACCTTGATCATCTATGCTAGAACATTTACGTTTATTGTAAATTACACTATGACCTGTAAGCTTCCTCATTCTGTAGAATAAAGTGTATACTATGTTATGGCTTGGGCCTTGGAGTGTTTTTTTTTGTGATGTTTGATTTGAATTGATAGTTAGTCGAGATATGCAAACATAGAAGATGTCACTACTTATACAAATGACAATGAATTTGTTTTTGGTATGTGATGATAATTAAAGGAGTGAATTTCGTAATATATACAATACGATTCATAATATATACTTTTAAATATAGATTACGAAAAAGATTAACATAAAAATAAATTAGGGAAGCAAAATAAAGAATATTATTTTGTAAGATATTTTTCTGAAAAACACAAAGAATAAAGATTGACTTGAGCAATATATTAGGAATGTAAATTATTTTATATTATTTTTTGGGATATTTATCTTGAAAAATATAATAAGAATAAAGATTGACGTATGATTATATTTGTTAGTCAAGTGGCTACGATAATCTAGAGGGGTGAATAGATTATCTCGCTTTTTTGATTTTGCCCTCTTTTCGAAAAACTCAAGCAAAGATGAAATGCTAAGTGCGGAATTTAAACAACACACTCCGATTTAAAGAGGTTCAACCCACCAGGGCCTAATCCTCTACCACCCCAAAGATATCCAGGGATGGGTTTCGAAAAAGAAAAGAAATTTTATTAATTACCAAAATTAATACAACACCTTGAGGATTACCACAATCCTCTTACAACACCTTCAAGGAGATTACCACAATCTTCCTTCACCACCTTTGAAGAGTACCACACTTTCCAAACACCTATCACCTAGATCACCCAAGTGTATTCTTACCACAAGAATACTCACAAGCATGTCTTGTGTTGAATGATGACCAAAATCAAGATTACAACTCAATAATGATTGATACAATATGAGTACAAGTGTAATCAAGAATTGAAAGCCTAGACCTCAAATTTGTGCAAGTGAAAGTGCTAAGGCTAATACAACAAGATATATGAAAGTGTTTGCTTGATTGCTCTTTACTTGTGTAGAGTGTGCTATTTTTGTTGCTTGAATGAAGCCTCTATTTATAGGAGGAGGTCTTGGCTTTGATATCCAGGACATAGGCTCCTCCTTGGGGAGTGATTTGCTGCAAAAGAAACCATTTAAAATCATCAATATAGTGTTAGAAATCAATCCCACAAAATAGGGAAAAGTCATTCGAAAAATCTGGCGGATAGTTTTGATAAAGCAGTGCGACCGGTCGACAGAGATAAGATTGAAATTGAATTTCGCAATTTTTACACGGGGGCCTGCTGGGGGGGGTGCGGCCGTGCCGCCTTGATATTGACGGTTGGGGTTGATAAAAATACGAAACAGAGAAGATCAACAAAAAAGGGACTCCTGTGTCGGTCGCCCTCCTCAATTTTTCTACGTCCCTTTTTCTCGTTTCAAAACTCAACTCAGTGCACGGGTTGCCCTATGGGACGACCGGTCGAGCCTGAAACAAATGTGTTGTCCAATTTTGTTTATCGAAAATAAACTCCAAAAAATACTCCGAAAATAGTAAAAACATTTTAAGTCGATCGGAAGCATTTAGACAACATTTAGGGATATTGTTTTGATTTAAAAACTCAATCGAACAAAATCATCAAAATCATGATAAAAATATTTATCTAACAAACTCCCCTTTTTGATGATTACAAACCAAAACAATTTTCTCGATGACGATTTTGAAAACAAATAAATTTTTCGGTTTTACGAGTAAACTATCCGTTAAAAACATTCCATACAATTCTCCCCTTATCTATTAGCATATCAACAAGAGATATTGCATAAGCTAGAAGCACAAACTATAACAAGCTTATATAAGATGCATATAAGCATCATAAGCTAGGAAGCTCCCCTATCACAATACTTATAATCTTTTGCAATTGAGTCCATAATACAAGCCATGGACTAGGTATACTTGGCTTTAGGAAGCCATAGCTTATAGCTTTTATTACGAGCTTTTATTAGATTCTTTTGGCTAACGAGCCAATTTCTGTTTCTTCCCCTTTGGAATCATAAAAAGAATTTTAGGATGATAAAAACATCATACAATTACATCAAAGTGTGCAAAGAGACGGTTTATCAACCATTGAGCAATTTAGGCTTAAAATCCAAGGAAAATGGGAGAAATGTATCATGAAGAGTTCATATGCTCGTTTTATTTGCCAAAACATGATCGCAATAAGTATTTAAGACTTTTGGAAGCAAGAGAATCATGTAGAAGTTGAAATATTCATTGTGATATTTCATCGAACACCTTGTGGGCGTAAAAATTAAAAGAAGTTGTATAGAGCCCTTGTAAATGAATCAAGCAAAAAATTTCATCACCAATTCACATCAAACATCATACAATATAATATAACAATTAAGCTCAACATGATCATAAGATAATTTCATCAAAAATATACAAGAATGCCACAAGCTCAAGGGTTCAACCCAATTGAGCAAAGAAAGGAAAATTCTTACTATTCGATCGGTAAAAATGAGCAATGATGATGATAAACATGCTATATAAGGTCAAGATATAAATTGAATGCATGAAAATCAATTTTGACTAAAATTTGTTTGAATTTGGCAAAGGGGACGAGAAATGGCAAAAATAAGTTAAAGCGTCGAATGTTGAAGACAGAACGGTTTTAATCCAAAAAATAACTCAGGCGGCACAGGTCGTGGTTGAGGGCGGCCGTCGCGTTGAGGGAGACCGGTTGCCCTCAACCTCTTCTTATTTGTTTTGTCAAGTTTTTCAAAATCCAAATTTTTAACCAAAAATCTGATTTTTCGCCCCTAAGTTTTAAAAATATGCAAAATGTAAATGTAAACCTCATTCGATATGCATTATGCCTAACCGAGCTCGTATGGATGCAAAAGTCTTGGAAGATAGCGGTTTTGTAAAAATATCCGCTAATTGATCTTGAGATGGTACAAAAGATATCTCAATTTTTCGTTTTGAAACACAATCCCTTAGAAAATGATGTCGAATCTCAATATGTTTAATACGGTTATGATGAAGCGGGTTTTGAGCAATATTTATTGCGGATATATTATCACAAAAGATAGGTACGTTTTCAAAAGAGCATTTGTAATCCGCTAAGGTTTGTTTCATCCAAAGAAGTTGAGTACAACAAAAAGCGGCGGAAATATATTCGGCCAGCCGTTGAAAAAGAAACACGATTTTTTCTTCTTTGAAAACCAAGAAACTAGGCAATCGCCTAAAAATTGACATGATCAGGAAGTACTTTTCCGATCATCAAAATTTCCCGCATAATCCGAATTGCTATAACCTTTAAGAGAAAAATTTTCATTATTTGGATAAAATAAACCATATTGAATATTGCTTTTCAAATATCGAAAAATCCTTTTAACGGCACTCATATGAGATTCTTTGGGATTGCTTTGAAAACGAGCACATAGGCATACGGCATGAAGAATGTCGGTCTACTAGCGGTTAAATAAAGTAAAACTACCAATCATACCTCGATACTTTGATTCATCCACGGACTTGCCTTTTTCATCTTTGTCAATTTTGACATTTGTTGCCATGGGAGTAGAAACGGTTCTTCCTTCTTCAATGCCGAACTTTTTCAAAAGTTCTTTTGTATATTTTGATTGCGAAATGTATATGCCTTCTTGACATTGCTTAATTTGGAGTCCAAGAAAAAGTTGAGCTCCCCATCATACTCATCTCAAATTCACCTTGCATCAATTTAGAGAATTTCTTGCACAAAGAATCATTAGTAGCACCAAAGATAATATCGTCAACATAAATTTGCACAAGTAAAGCGATCTTGCCCTTTTTCAAAAACAAAGAGAGTTGTATCAACTTTACCCCTTATAAAACCATTTTGCAAAAGAAAAGAGCTAAGTCTATCATACCATGCACGGGGTGTTTGCTTTAAACCATACAAGGTCTTTTTAAGTTTATAAACATCATTAGGCCTAAAAAATTTCAAACCCCGGAGGTTGTTTTACATAGACTTCTTCTTGAATAATACCATTTAAGAAAGTGGATTTAACATCCATTTGGTAAAGTTTGAAATTTTTAAAACAAGAATAGGCAAGTAAAATACGAATAGCTTCTAAACGTGCTACGGGTGCAAAAGTTTCATCATAGTCAATACCTTCTTCTTGACAATACCCTTGAGCTACTAACCTTGCCTTATTTCGAACAATGTTGCCTTGATCATCAAGTTTGTTAGGAATACCCATTTTGTACCAATAATAGTTTGAGATGGAGGACAAGGTACCAATTCCCATACAAATCAAGGTGAAGCAATTGTAGGGGTTTGGTTGTGGAAATTTCATTTTGGGCTTAAAACTACTTTTAACTAATTTGTTCTTTTGACAAGTGTCACATAAGCCAAAATTTTCAAAATTTAATTTGGGTAGTCCTTTCACATGTTGGTTTTTGTAAATATTTTTCAAATTCTTGTATCCAACATGTCCAAGTCGCCTATGCCATAAACTAGTTAAATCATTATTGGCGACTAAACAAGAAACATTTTGACTAACCAAATCACTTGTACAAATTTTGTAAAGATTGCATTTTCTATTTGCTTCACAAATAATTTCACCATTTTTAAGTATAAGGCATTTTTCTTTATTGAAGGAAACATCATAATTTGAATCACAAAGTTGGCTAACACTTATCAAATTAAACTTAGGCCCTTCTACTAAAAGAACATTACTAAGAGAGAAAGAAGAGTTACCAATTTCTCCATTTCGTGAATTCTTCCTTTGCCATTGTCGAACATGACCATACCCTCTTCTTGGAGCTTGATGTTGGTAAAAGTTCTCTCCTCCCGGTCATATGGCGTGAACATCCGCTGTCCACGAGCCATTTTGAATCTTCCATTGTTGTTATAGCCTCTATTACCTACAAAGGAATTTCTTTTAGGTACCCTATAATTTTGGGGTCCATGAGGGTTAGTCTTGAGACCTTTGGGTCTCCAAACATGTCTAGAGCTATTTCTCAATTTGCAATTATTAGCATAATGTCCAACTTTGCCACAATAAAAACAAGTAGGAGTATTAGTATTATTAGCACGTACAAAAGTCGGACCTTGGTTATTTTTCTTAAAAACACTTTGAAATGATTTATAACCAAGTCCCAATTTGGAATGCTCACCTCTTTGTGCATCTAAAATTTTTGTGACTTTGTCCGTGCTTATGTTGAAACGATGCACATCATTTTTCAAACAATCAATATCTTTTGTGAGCAATTCCTTTTCGGTTTCAAGAGAGTGAACTATAGTAAGAGTAAGAGTATGAGCTTTGTCTAGAGATTCATAAGAGGTAAATAATTTTTCTTTTTCAACCTTAAACTCCTTATGCTCCTTTTTCAAATTTTTGTATTTAACACTTAAATTTTGAAACTCAATTTGCAATTCATCAAAATCACATTGCAAATCATCAACTATGGAGAAGTAGAAGAATTAGAGCGTACCTCATTATTTTCATCGTCTATGGCCATGAGACCATGTTCGGTCTCTCCTTCCTCGTCGGTTGTTTCAAGTAGTTCATCCCACGTTTTGACCTCCGCATTTAGAGCCTTCTTTTTCGTGAAAGGCTTCCTTTTCTTTTGCTCCTCTTCATCGAGCTTTGGGCAATCGGCAATGAAGTGCCGGGTTTTTGCATTTAAAGCAAGCATTATCTCTTGGTTTTCTTGCTTTATTTTTATTCACAAATTTTGCAAATTTTCTAACAAGTGCGGCCGTCTCCTCCTCATCATCATCATTATCATAGTGTGCATTATTAGAAGAAGAAGCAAGACCTTTAGGAATAATTTGCATACCCGATTGATTTATGGATGGTTTGGAATTTTTCTCTCCTTGAGATAGACTTCATAGATGAGGAGATTTCCAATAATCTCGTCAATCTTGAGTGTCTCAAGATTTTGTGCCTCCGTGATTGCCGTTACTTTTTCGGACAATGAGCCGGGAAGAGCATTCAATACCTTAGTCACCTTGTCTTCTTCGGAGATGACTTTACCGAGGGCCACAAGAGGATTGACAATATTGTCAAGCCTTTCCACCATCTTGGAGATGCTTTCACCATCATGCATGTTAAAGTTTTCAAAGTCTTTAACAAGCATGGTCTTTCTTGCTTGCTTGACCTTCTTGGTCCCTTCATAGATTGTCTCCAATTTTTCCCAAACCTCATGTGCCGACGTTATTCCTCTTATGCGATTGTACTCGGTGGCGGTAAGAGAACCATGCAAAATATTTAAGGCCTTACCATTTAGAGAGAAAGCCTTTTTGTCGTTTTCATCGAACTCCTTGAAAGGTTTAGGAGCCGAGGTGCCATCCTCTGATTTCTTGGTTGGTTGATCAACTCTTTCAATGACCATATTCCAAATGTCGAACCCACACCCTTGTAGGAAGCACTCCATACGGTCTTTCCAAAATGCGTAGTTGTTGGCGTCGAATAGTGGTGGCTTGTTGGTGGAGGCGTTGGTGGTGAGATGAGCATCATTTGTAGCCATGGATCTTTCTCTCTTTACTCGGAGCGAGCTAGCCAAAGAGTTTGGCTCGATACCACTTGTTAGTCCAGTGGCTACGATAATCTAGAGGGGGTGAATAGCTTATCTCGGTTTTGATTTTGCCCTCTTTTTTCAAAAAAAAACTCAAGCAAAGATGAAATGCTAAGTGGCAGAATTTAAACAACACACTCCGATTTAAAGAGGTTCAACCCACCCAGGGCCTAATCCTCTACTACCCCAAAGATATCAGGGATGGATTTCAAAAAGAAAAAAAGATTTTATTAATTTAGCAAAAATTAAACAACACCTTGAGGATTACCACAACCTCTTACACCACCTCGAGGATTACCACAACGCTCTTACAACACCGTTGAAGATTACCACAACCTTCAAACACCTATGTATTCTTACCACAAGAATACTCACAAGCATGTCTTGTGTTGAATGATGACCAAAATCAAGATTACAACTCAATAATGATTGATACAATATGAGTACAAGTGTAATCAAGAATTGAAAGCCTAGACCTCAAATTTGCGCAAGTGAAAGTGCTAAGGCTAATACAACAAGATATATGAAAGTGTTTGCTTGATTGCTCTTTGCTTGTGTAGAGTGTTCTATTTTTGTTGCTTGAATGAAGCCTCTATTTATAGGAGAGGTCTTGTCTTTGATATCCGGACATAAGCTCCTCCTCGGGGAGTGATTTCTTTGCAAAAAAACCATTTAAAATCATCAATATAGTAGTTAGAAATCAATCCCACAAAATAGGAAAACCTCATCTCGAAAATGCAACGGATAGTTTTCGATAAAGCAGTGCGGCCGGGGTCGCAGCAGAGATAAGATTGAAATTAAATTTCGCAATTTTTACGGGGGGACCCGGTCGGAGGGTGCGGCCGCCCTTGATATTGACCGGTTGGGGTTGATAAAAATACAAAACAGAGAAGACTGAACCAAAAAGGGACTCCCTGTGTACCGATCGCCAGTGGGTCGACGGCCGCTCTCCCTCAATTTTTCTACGTCCCTTTTTCTATTTCAAAACTCAACTCGGCCTACGGGTTGCCCTATGGGGAGCGACCAGGTCGAGTTCTGAAACAAATGTGTTGTCCAATTTTTTTATCGAAAATAAACTCCAAAAAATACTCCGAAAAATAGTAAAAATATTTTAAGTCGATCGGAAGTATTTAGACAACATTTATGGACATTGTTTTGGTTTAAAAACTCAATCGAACAAAATCATCAAAATCATGATAAAAACATTTATCTAACAATATTAGGCATGTAAATTATTTGTACCAAAAAAATATACAACGAATAAAGTTGGACTTAGGAAAAAATTAAGAATGTGAATCAGTAAATATGTAATTTGTAAATGAAATCAAATAAATTAATAAAATAAAATATTTAATAATATTTGTATACACAGAGTTATGTATACAAAGAATATATCTTTTCGATGCTATTTTGTATGTAACTTGTACTACAGGTTTCATCATTGTTGATCACCCATTTGTTTATTCATAGCTCTATGTTTTTTTTTTTTTTCTCAAATATGTTTTTCTTATACGTTGTTCTTATTTACTTGCTTCAGAAGTTTGTTTTTCATGTCCAGAGATTTCATGATAAAATTAGAAAACCACTTGACCGTACACAGAAAGTGTATTGGAATCCTGTTGGTTAAAAGTGTTAGATTTTTGTAAACAGTTTTATTTTTTATTCTTCTTGTGTCTCAAAATTAATACCACTTGCCCTACAACACGATTGTAGTGGAATCTGTTAGTTAAATTAATATTATGTGGATGTGGACATAGTTTGGGAGTTCATTTTCGCCAATTTCTTATATTTTTTTTTCAATTCGGTATATAAATACCGAAAACATGCCTTAATCTTCTATTATTGTTAACACAAACAACAAAAGAAATAAATAAAGAATGTTAAACTAAAAACTTAAAAATTAGAAAACCCACTTCCCAATATACATAATTTTCATGTATGATAATTTGATTACGAGAACTATTTTTGTTTAGGTACAAAATGTTCATTTACATAAAAAAACTAAAATATATTTTAAGTTACATGGGAAAATTAATAAGTGATTTATTTAAAATCACATAACTGAAACATTTATATGACCATATAAAATCCTAAATAAAAACACTAATTTCGATTTAATAAAACAGTTTATTTAAACTTATTAAATAAAATAAACACAAACAAAACAATAAAAATCCATAGATAACTAAATACTATTAATTGTGGGGGAAAAAACTTTATTAAACCAATAAGGAACTATTCCTTCAAAACAATAGAAAAATAAAAATAATGACAACTATTCTTGAAAAATAAAAAACCCTACAAACTCAAGTAAAACCAATTAAAAATTATTCTTCTAAAAACAAAGAGAAAAAAATAACCACAAAACTGTGGTGAAAACATCCAACCAACTAAAATTAAATTTCTTTGTTCGCAAAAAACAACTATACTACGAATCACAAAATGCTCCTTTACCCGTCCTTCTTCTCATCTTCAATCTTTATAACACTTTTAAACTTCATAGAAGTGCTTGATGAAGAAAAATCTTCACACAATCTACGTATGCACATAGGAGATTTGGACGTCGATGGCCTCTTCTTAAGGTTCTTAATCGGAGTATTAACTTTGATTTCGACGAAGATTCTTCCTACAAACAAATAAAAATACATTATTGTGTTAACATTTAAACATATACAACAATACTAAAATTTATTTAATCCCATTAAAAAAACAAATAATGTAGTATTACAAATATAAAAAAACAAAGTAATAATAATAAGTTACAAAATCCGACTCCTAAACACGAGTAAAATTAAATTATTGATTTATAATAATCATTTGTAATAAATATTAATAAAAAATTAATATTTAAATAACCCGACTCTCGAGATTCATCACTCCATATTTCCAAATCAAATATGGATCTACCATAAGCTTAGCAACTAAAAGATACTGAGAATAATTATGGAGTCATTGATTTTTATCGTACTAGTTTGAAAAGAAGCTTACCGATGAGTCCAGATAGTTCTCGGGCAACTCCTCACCTCCACACTACAAACATTCGTACAATTATATTACAATAATTCCTAAATATTATATAATTTTTAAAAAAGGCAACATGTAATATATTTAATAAGTTAAAAACCTCAAGATGCTCCTCCTCAAATCCGTGCAAGACTTTCCAATAAGATTTTCTCAATCCCTATCCCAACAAAGTAAAGTGGCGCTTGCACTTTCATCAACAACTTGACAAGTAATCATGTACTTAGTCAAATTTTTATTCGAAAAATAATATTAGACCAACTAAATAAGAAACTGGTTATATTAGAACCTAAATAAAAATAATGTAAAAATTTACCTCAAAACCCCTGTGTGAAACAAATCATCACACTTCACACAATAAAAATTGTCCACCGCTTGGTGCATATTCTTCCACAGTTAGTACACACAAGATACCACAAATCTTCCGAAATTGAAACGACTCTTGCACAAATCCAAAAACTACCAAATTTATTCGTACAATTATATTACAATAATTCCTAAATATTATATAATTTTTAAAAAAGGCAACATGTAATATATTTAATAAGTTAAAAACCTCAAGATGCTCCCCTCCTCAAATCCGTGCAAGACTTTCCAATAAGATTTTCTCAATCCCTATCCCAACAAAGTAAAGTGGCGCTTGCACTTTCATCAACAACGGGACAAGAATCATGTACTTAGTCAAATTTTTATTCGAAAAATAATATTAGACCAACTAAATAAGAAATGGTTATATTAGAACCTAAATAAAAATAATGTAAAAATTTACCTCAAAACCCCTGTGTGAAACAAATCATCACACTTCACACAATAAAAATTGTCCACCGCTGCTTGGTGCATCTTCTTCCCACAGTTAGTACACACAAGATACCACAAATCTTCCGAAATTGAAACGACTCTTGCACAAATCCAAAAACTACCAGCCTATATAGATTATATTAGTAAAATAGAAAAAATATATACAAATAACTATTTATTATTTAATTAAAATTATTATTTAAATAAAGGGATTATAAAAAATAAAATTACCTTTTCACAATCATACAAATAATCGACGTTTTTTACCGATGCATCCGGAGCTTCAAGTTCATCTTTAGCCGTCCGCGGAGGGCAAACTAACATGACTAATAGAGAATGTAGGATTGTTCTTTGCTCAAAATCCCGATTTAAAAAATAATATTGTTAATAAACGTAGATAACATATTCAATATTCAATAATTGAAAATTGTCAAATAATATTACCTCTTCTTGAACTCTTGGATCTCGGCAACTTTCTCATTCATAAGCAATTTTGTAACATGAAAGGTATTGGATACCTTAACTTGTCCTTCAAAATAAAAAAATTATTAAATAGTTAAATTACGTAACAAAATCAAAAATAAATTTGAAGAAAAAAATAAAAACACAAATAGAGCGAGAAAAAGTAAACAAATATTAAATAGTTCAATTCTTTGAAATCTTTCAAAAAAAATAAAAAATAAAACATTATATATATTTTTTTATTAGAAATTTCGAAAACATAGTTTATTTATGCTAATGGAGATAAATAGAGCGAGAAAAAGTAAGCGAGATATTACAAAAATTTAAATTGAGAACAAATTCGACATAATTTTTTAGAAAAATATATTATATAAAAATTAATAAAAAAACCGTACCTTTAAAAACTTTTGCTCGTCCCATCCGCAAAATTATAACCAACGGCTCAAATAATTCCGCTCCATGTGCGGCTTAATGCATTCGCATAATTCTCCCAAAGCGTACATGTGATGCGATTGTTTTCTAAAATAATAAAATGATATTAAATTTACACTTAAAAATATATAAAACAAATATAAAAACTATGAGATCTAAAGTAATATAATATAACTTACTCTAGATCCTCCAAAGTTAAATGCAAAAATTTGGTAAGGCGTCCATTGATATTTTTATTTTGTGCCGAGTGCATCGAAATCACCTTTCCAATAATATCTACAAAAAAGCGTTCACTAAATTAAAATCAATGTAGCAAATACATTTACTATGAGAAAATAAATGAAATAAAAACATACATATTAGCATTGTGTCATCAACCTTATTAGTGTCGGCCAAATCACTAAATTTTGTGAAGTTGTAAATGAATCTAGGAAACGTTTCATCAAATATTTCAAAAACGTGTGTCTTTCCATAGAACATAATCTTAATTTGGCCGAAGTCGTCTTGTATTTATCAGTTTGCTTTTCAACAATAAAATCTTTTATTGCATAAACATGGCCTTCTTTTAAACTTTTTCGAAAATTGGGAATTTGATACTTTTCGATGGAACCATGAATTCGATCACCTGTAAATTATAAAATTAAAATAATTTAGTTATTGAGAATAATTTATAAAAAAATTGCAGAAAAAAATTGCAAAATAAGCTTGTGAAAGAATCAATTCATCAGAAGCATCATGAAAAACGCATTCAATACTCCTATTTGTTTGTTGTCGTGGAATGATGGCTTTTCGATTTCCGCACGAGCCTTAACTTTATTGCCCAAAGCGTTTGCTATCGTTCAACTCTCGAATCAGTTGAAAAGCTGGTGCCATTTTTTTCTCGAAAACAATGAATCGATGTGTAGAAGATATTATTCTTGTTGCTTTATCGCTTTTTTTGAATGTGTAAAATCAACTAATGAGGATTCTAATATTTATAGGCGGTGAATTTCCTTTTCGTCCATTATTAAAATTTCAAAATATTGCATAATCCATGTAAGACCACGTCGACTAACCGCGGAATATTCTAGGTATTTATCTTATTTGGAGTATACTTTAATTTTTGTAGCTTCATATATTTTTTTTTATGATTAATTTATTTAATTTTATATAATTGTTATATGTTATGTATACATTTTTGGGGACTTATCTTATCATTAAAGCTCTAGCCCAAACCTTTGGACCCATGGGTTTCTTCATTTTCAGATTTTTAAAGCCTTGTTAATTGTCAAGCCTAGCCCATCTCTTAAGCCCAACCCAAGCCAAAAGCCTACCCAACTTAGACCACTATATATACCCTCAACTCTAACCCTAAAACCATTTTCAGCATTTTACACACACTTTCACACAATAAAAGGTGAAGCCTCTCATCTCTCTCCTCTCTCTTCTTCTTCCCCCTGCGCACCGACCGCCACCACCGCGCCACCACCACCGCCACCACCACCCGCCCCGCCACCATAGGAAAATCTCCCCTATATATTTTATTTTTTTTACTTTCTTTCTCCTTTCTCCTTTCTTCTTAAATTTCGGCTTATTTTTCCGGCCCATGAGGAATGTTGCCCGGGACAACCGTCTTCTCGGCCGAGGCGTCTTGGACCACCTAGGAAAAGGCCACAAAGTGGATGTTCTTTTCTTTATTCTATTTTCCTTCATTGTTTTTGTTTTTTTTGTTTTTATTTTGAGTTATTATTTAGTATTTTTGGAATTTGGGTTAATGAGGCTAGAACCAACACCTCCTTGAACATTTGGTTCGAAATGGATGAGGTCAAGCCGAAAACCCATTTGCATGTGCTATCTTGTGATAGATCTAGGGATTTATATAAATTTTTAATATTTTGTTTCATCATTTTTATTAAAAAAGCCTAAAACCGAAAATAAGATATATGTATATATATAAAAAAACAAGTGGGTAAAAATTTAGCCAATCTTAATTCTATTTGGGTAAATTTTATTTATTTATTTTCTCTTAAAATGATTTAAAGTCATGAAGTTGCATGAATTGATGTTACTTAAATGAATAGTCAATATGATGGTTTGCATGTTTAATTTGAATTTACTATGGTTAATTTTGGGAATGGTTGCATGACAAGAAGAAAAATATCCTTGTTAAATTCTTGCTTAGTAGGTTTTAATTTATTATTCTTTGCATTTTAAAAATATTGATGGATTAGCTTGATTAAAAATATAGAAAATGATGGATGGAAGATATAATCACTAAAGAATATATTTGTGCAAAAATTGAATATTGATTAAATAACATCACTTATCTTATGAATCACATTACTTAATCAAATTGTTGTATTGTGATTGTTATATTAATTGTACACAACGTAGATTAGTATAGAAATGATACGTGCATTCTTGGTAATTATAGATGTCTATCAAGTCATGTCGGCATGTGTAGGTCGGGCAAATAATCGAATAGGTTGCTGTTGATGTTTGCTCGACTACACATGGGCCTATTCCCATTTTTTCGGTCGGACCAGGAGACGGCGGGAATTTGGGTCGTAGTATTGGTATATTCAGGAATATAACGGTCTCGGGTTTAAACCCACGTTAAAGAGCCGTCAAGCCACTCGGGAGGAATAAGGAGCCGGAGGCTTCGGCCAGTGAGTTGGAGAACGCAATGGGGTGCGGTGTTATTCCACATCGGCCTCGCGTTCTTGTTATGTTATCCCGATCGTTAGATTTTAAAATGGGGCATAGAACTCTTGTCCGTTTTAAAATCAATATGAACGAGGAACATTAAGGTGCGGTGTGAATTCCACATCGGCCTTGTGTTTTCATTGAGTAAGCGTCACCATTATATGATTTTCCTTTTAGAAATTTTTAATGACTTGTCGTAAATTGATAAAAATTTGGGTTCGTCTTTTGAAAATTCTATTTACTCAATTTAACCTCCATTGTGCATCTAACATGCATTACACAAAAAGATTTCATAAATTGTTTTCTTAAAACTTTTCTCGCATTTCCCAACCCCACTCACCGGGCTCGTTTAGCTCACCCCACGTTTTCTAAACTTATTTACTGAGAAAATAATGAAGATGATCAGGACACCCCAATCCAAGAGTAATCCAGGACATTGGCTGGGCCGCTTATATATGTTTAATTTTCTCTAAGTACTATGATCATGGCATGTAATAAGCCATTTTGGTATCTATTATCAAAACCTACTTATAATGTTAGACTTATTTGTTTTGGCTTGTAATGACGATAAGTAAGCATTTTGTATTCGACATCCTATAACCGTGATGGAGTTGATTTTTATGACCTCTACTTATGTTTTATTAATATATTAGTTTGGATTATTATTATTCGGGCGTGACAATCCAAATTTCTATAAAAATAAGATATGTTCGAGCAATTATTGAAAATGAATTTTGTTGAAATATAAATGGTATGTGCAATATCAACAATACAATTAAAAATATATTTTTTAAATAGGCAATCGATATTTAATATCATCAATTTTGTTTTGATTGTAATTCATTTTGCGGGAAAGAAACGATTTCTAGAATCCAGGATCTTTACAATTATGAGACAATTTGTTAATTACGATATATTACAATTTTGTTAATTGTATTATTCTGTACCATTCTAGAATCTGTTTGATATGAAAAACTCAACAACAATAAAATTATTTATGGTATTTTTTTCTTCCGATCGAACGCTTTCGATATACAACAAAAACAACAAACAAAATTTTTATCGAAATTATTTATGGTATTTTTTTCCGATTTGAAACGTTTGGGATATACAACAAAAATAACAAACAAATTTTTATGGTATTGATTATATATGATCGTAAAATTTCATAATATTTTCCATGTCAATAATAATACAAAATCTGCATACAAATTAGAAATTAATGAAAAAAGAATCCGAAAATTATATCAAGTCAAACTTTCTTATTTTATATAAATTGTACATGCAAACAAAGATATTAGTTCATTCCATCGATTAAAACAAATCGAAGTTTTTAATAAGGTCAAACTTCCATTTTATCACCCAAAAACGTAAATCAAGACTTAATAACAAATCATAAGGTCAAAGTTTATATTTTATCAGCCCAAAAACATAAATCAAGACTTAATAGGCTCAAATATACCAAAAATTTTTAGAAATAGCGTTTAGGTGGGAAAACATTATAGAAATCATTTTGCTATTATATATATATATATATGGATCGAGTGAGTCCTCATATCCTATGTGAGTACACGAGACCAAATCGAGGCCTTGATTTAATTTTTAAACGGTTGAGATTAACTGATTTTACTATTTTTTAATATATAACTTAATATAAAAAAGGGTTGTTTAGTAATTTTAATTAAAATCAGTTTTGGGAGGGAAGTTATTTTTGGGGAGTGGCTATAATTTAGGAGACGGTTTTATCTCACTAATATCTTCCAAATCTTTTCTTTCTTGGCAATGAAGAGTCACAATTCCATATTGAATCAAACTCTCTTCTTCTCATCCGTCTCCAACCCTTCTCCCCGCAGAATCGTGAAAAATCAAACTCCTTCTCATCCTTATCCTCGGCCGAAAATCAAATCCCCGGTGGAACCCAACTCCATCTCCATCACTCACCCATCATGAATTTCCGCACAAGAAGTGGTTTGGAAAATCCTAATTTTTTTGTAAAAACCCCATACCAGGCATGAAAAATCCAAAATCGACGGTTGTTATTCACGCGGCAAGCGGCACCACTTTTGTTCTTAGAGACGACAACAATTTTCCCATCGTCTTTGACACCGACATTGTAGGTAGAGCAATTTGTTTTTTTTTCGATTCTTCATTTTTTTTTTTGATAATTTCTTGATTTTTTTATTGTTGATGTTATGAAAAATATAGAAACTATGGGTTTTCTATTTTCTTGTTGGTTTTGTTAGGGTGTATTGTAGTGTTTTTTTAGGACATTGATAGGGTAGGATAAATTCGGTTCATAAGTGGTAAATATAATTTTTTTTGGTCGATATAAATTTTTAGTGTGGGAGGTTATTTTATTGAGGTTGTAAACTGCATATTGTTGTTGATAATATGCTTATGATTGTTCTCGTATTATGCTTACATATATTTTATATTATGCTCTCAAACAGGGGGTAATTAGTATTGCCATGTTTTTTTCTAAGTATTTGGAGATTGCTTTAATGAGGCAAAAACTCCTTATTGTTGTTAATAATTATGCTTATATAATTATGCTCTCAAATGGAGGGTAATTAGTATTGCCATGCTTTTTCTATGTTTGGGGATTGCTTATTGATGTTTTCAACCGCTTATTGTTGTTGACAATTATGCTTATATGTGTTTTCTATCATGCTTATGTATGTGTTATAGTATGCTTATGCTTGGTTGGTTTTTATGCTTATAAATGTTTGTCTGTTAATAAATGCTTTTATATAAATGACTAGTCACTTTTTTTTGATAGATTTTGTTAGATAAATGTTTTTATCAAGATTTTGATGATTATGTTTAAATGAGTTATTATACCAAAACAATGTTTATAAATGTTGTCCAAATACTCCTAAATGATTTAAAATGTTTTTACTAATTTTTGGAGTATTTCTTTAGTTTTTAATTTGATAAAAATTGGACAACACTTTTGATGGTTTTGTTTAAATCGGTTTTTACACCAAAACTATGTTTATAAATGTTGTCCAAATACTCCCAAATGATTTAAAATGTTTTTACTAATTTTTTGGAGTATTTCTTGAAGTTTATTTTTGATAAAAATCGGACAATATTTCAAATTGGAGGTCGACCGATCGCCCAAAGCGTCGGCCGGCACTGAAGGAAAGAAAACACGAAATGAACATACATGTCTTGAAAAAAGAGGGAGGGGGACCGGTCGAGGGAGGGCCGTCGGTCGCACTGGCGGCCGGTCGACCCCCTTCCGACCTGGCCGCACCCCCGCAACCCCTACCTTGATCGCACTATTTTTTTCAAACGGTCGAAATCTTCAGGGCAGGCTGGGTCATCTATGCTATTTTGTGACAAATGACAAAGTTATTTCATTTGAAATGTTTGAATGACAAGCTTTACTTTTGATTTTTGTACAATATTTCTACATCTTGTGATCTTGATTTTTGTAGACAAAAGTGAAGATAGAGGAGCCTATGTTGGGAGCCTATGTTGGTGAAGACTTCCCTATAAATAGAGGATGAATTGAAGACACAAGACACAACACATACAAGCAAAACACACAACAAGAAATCTGCAAATTGTTCAAGCTTTCATTTTTACATTCTTGTTGTAATATCCTAAGTACTTTCATTTGCACATCTTTGAGGTCTAGGCTTTTTGATTCTTGATTACACTTGCACTCAATCTTTGTATTGGTTTCATAGAATTGTAATCTTGAATATTGTCCATCATTCAACACAAGACATCCTTGTGAGTATTCTGTGGTAAGAATATACTTGGGTGATCTAGGTGATAGGTGTTTGAAGAGTGTGGTACTCTTCAAGGTGGTGAAGGAAGATTGTGGTAATCTCCTTGAAGGTGTTGTAAGAGGATTGTGGTGATCCTCAAGGTGTTGTATTAATTGTGGTAATTAATAAAATCTTTTTCTTTTTGAAATCCATCCCAGATATCTTGGGGTGGTAGTAGATTAGGCCCTAGGTGGGTTGAACTATTATAAATCATCGAGTGTTGTTTAATTTCCGCATTTACATTCTTGTCAATTACTTGTTCACTTGAAAAAGAGGCGATTTGCGAAAAATCGGCATAATCTATTCACCCCCGCTCTAGATTATCGTAGCCACTTGGACTAACAAGTGGTATCGAGCCAAACTCTTTGGCTAGCTCGTTCCGAGTAAAGAGGAAAGATCCATGGCTACGAATGAAGCTTATCTCACCATCGGGCGCATCCACCAACAAGCCACCACTATTCGACGCCAACAACTACACATTTTGGAAAGACCGCATGGAGTGCTTTCACAAGGATGCGGATTTGATATTTGGAATGTGGTCATTGAAGGAGTTGCTCAACCAACAACAAAATTGGAGGATGGTACCCACGACTCCCAAGCCGTTCAAGGAATATGATGAAAATGATAAGAAGGCTTTCTCTTTAAACGGTAAGGCCTTAAACATTTTACATTGCTCTCTTCTTACCGCCACCGAATATAATCGCATAAGAGAGGCATACGGTCGGCACATGAAGTTTGGGAAAAATTAGAAACCATCTATGAGGGCACAAAGAAAGTGAAGCAAGCAAGAAAAACAATGCTTGTGAAAGACTTTGAAAATTTCAATATGCATGATGGTGAAAGCATATCAAAAATGGTGGAAAGGGCGACAACATTGTCAATCTTCTTGTGGCTCTTGGAAAGGTCATCTCCGAAGAAGATAAGGTGACCAAAGTCTTAAATGCCCTTCCCGGCTCATGGTCCGAAAAAGTGACGGCAATCACGGAAGCTCAAAATCTTGAGACACTCAAGTTTGATGAGCTTATTGGGAACCTCCTTATTTATGAAGAATATCTCGAGGAGAGGAAAAATTCTCAACCATCCACCTTTAAACCAAGCACGCAAAATATTATTAAAGGCTTAGCATCTTCTTCTAATAATGTTTATTATGCTAGTGATGAGGATGATGAAGAAACGACTCTTGTTAGAAAATTTGCAAAATTTGTAAAACAAAAATAAAGCAAGAAAGCAAGAGACAATTCTTATTTCAAATGCGGAAAATCCGGGCACTACATAGCCGATTGCCCAAAATTAGCGGAAGAGGAACAAAAGAAGAAAAAGCCTTTTCCGAAAAAGAAGGCGTTAAATGCGGATGTCAAAACTTGGGATGAATTACTTGAAACAACCGAGCGAGGAAGGAGAATCCGAACATGGTCTTATGGCCATAGACGATGAAAATACCGAGTACGCTCTAATGCTTCATCTTCTTCCTAGTTGATGAATTACAATGTGACTTTGATGAATTGCAAAATGAGTTTCAAAATTTAATTGTTAAATACAAGAATTTGAAAAAGGAGCATAAAGAGCTTAAACTAGAAAAGGATAAATTATTTACTTCTTATGATTCTCTTGATAAGGCTCATGCTATTACTCTTACTATGGTCCGTACTCTTGAAACCGAAAAACAAACGCTCACAAATGATATTGAAAATTTGAAAAAGGATGTGCATCAATTCAATTTAAGTACGGATAAAGTCACAAAAATTTTAGATGCACAAAGAGGTGAGCATTCTAAATTAGGACTTGGTTACAAACCTTTTCAAAATGCTTTTAAGAAAAAAGACCAAGGTCCAACCTTTGTACGTGCTAGTAGTCCTCGTATTATTACTTGTTTTTATTGTGGTAGGAATGGACACTATGCTAGCAATTGTAAATTGAAGAATAATTTTAGCTATTATTGGAGACCTAAAGGTCTCAAAAATTAACCCCATGGACCCCAAAATTATAGTGGCCTAAAAATAATTCCTTTGTAGGTTATAGGGGCTATAACAACAATGGAAGATTCAAAATGGCTCGTGGACAGCGGATGTTCACGCCATATGACCGGAAAGAGAGAACTTTTTACCAACATCAAGCTCCAAGAAGAGGGTATGGTCATGTTCGGCAATGGCAAAGGAAGAATTCTTGGAAATGGAGAAATTGGTAAATCTTCTTTTCTCTTAGTAATGTTCTTTTAGTAGAAGGGCTTAAGTTCAATTTGATAAGTGTTAGCCAACTTTGTGATTCAAATTATAATGTTGTTTTTAATAAAGAAAAATGTCTTATTTCCAAAAATGATAAAATTATTTGTGAAGCAATTAGAAAAGGCAATCTTTACAAGATTTGTACAAGTGATTTGGTTAGTCAAAATGTTTCTTGTCTTGTCGCCAATAATGATTTAACTAGTTTATGGCATAAGCGACTTGGTCATGTTGGATACAAAAATTTGCAAACTATTTACAAAAACCAACATGTAAAAGGACTACCCAAATTGAATTTTGAAAATCTTGGCTTATGTGACACTTGTCAAAAGAACAAATTAGTTAAGAGTAGTTTTAAGCCCAAAAATGAAATTTCCACTACCAAACCCCTACAAATGCTTCATCTTGATTTGTATGGGGATATTGGTACTGCTAGTCTAAGTGGAAAACATTACACTTTTTGTTATAGTTGATGATTTTTCTAGATATACTTGGGCTCTATTTCTTACAAATAAAAGCGATGCCGTTAATGAGTTTGTTAAGTTGTGTAGACTTATTGAAAATGAAAAGGAAGATACTATTAAGTCTATTCGAAGTGATCGAGGTGGAGAATTTGATGGCGAATTTAGAGTCTTTTGTGAAACCAAGGGATATAGTCATAATTTTTCGGCTCCAATGACACCTCAACTAAATGGAGTAGCGAAAGGAAGAATCGGACACTTCAAGAAATGAGTCGGTCCATGCTCAATGAATTTTCACTTCCAAAATATTTTGGGCGCGCCGTAAGTACCGCTTGCTATGTCATTAATCGAGTTTATATTCGTACTAAAATGAATAAAACTCCATATGAGCTTGGAAAGGAAGAACTCCAAATATTAGTTATTTCAAAATATTTGGATGTAAATGTTTTATTTTGAATACTAAGGATCAATTAGACAAACTTGATCCTAAGGCCGATGAAGGAATATTTATGGGGTATTCAACCAAAAGCAAAGCATATCGGGTTTACAATAAGACTAGTGGGGTTGTTGAAGAATCCATCCATGTCAAATTCAATGAAGCTTCGGGTGTTGAAAGGATACCCAATGATGAAAGTGATGAAGAGGATATTGTTGAACCCATTGTTCAAAATGAAACTCAAAATGATCAACCTTCAAGCTCAAATGTTCCCCCAAGAAGATAAAAGTGATACTTGAATCTTCCCGTAGCGTTGAAATTTAAGGGAGATCACCCAAAAGATCTTATTATTGGTGATCCCTTGATAAAGTAATGACTCGAGGAAAATTTGCCGAGAAAACGCTTATTTCTCAAAAAGAGCCTAAAAATGCTAAGGAAGCCATTGAAGATGAGGATTGGTTTTTAGAAATGCAAAAAGAGTTGAATCAATTTGAAAGAAATGATGTATGGGAATTAGTACCTTGTCCTCCATCTCAAACCATTATTGGTACAAAATGGGTATTTCGCAACAAGCTCGATGACCAAGGCAATATTGTTGAAACAAAGCAAGGTTAGTAGCTCAAGGTTATTGTCAAGAAGAAGGTATTGGTTATGATGAAACATTTGCACCGTAACACGTTTAGAAGCTATTCGTATTTTACTTGCCTATTCTTGTTTTAAAAATATCAAGCTTTACCAAATGGATGTAAAATCCGCATTTTTAAATGGTATTATTCAAGAAGAAGTCTATGTAAAACAACCTCTGGGGTTTGAAAATTTTCTAGGCCTAATGATGTTTATAGACTTAAAAAGGCCTTATATGGTTTGAAACAAGCACCCCATGCATGGTATGATAGACTTAGCTCTTTTCTTTTGCAAAATGGTTTTACAAGAGGTAAAGTTGACACTACTCTCTTTGTTTTTGAAAAAGGGCAAGATTGCTTATTAGTGCAAATTTATGTTGATGATATTATTTTTGGTGCTACTAATGAATCCTTGTGCAAGAAAGTTTCTAAGTTAATGCAAGGTGAATTTGAAATGAGCATGATGGGGAGCTCAACTTCTTCCTTGGACTTCAAATTAAGCAATGCCAAGAAGGAATTTATATTTCTCAATCAAAATATACAAAGGAGCTTTTGAAGAAATTTGGCATTGAAGAATGAAGAACCGTCTCTACCCCAATGGCAACAAACGTCAAGATTGACAAAGATGAAAAAGGCAAGTCGGTTGATGAATCCAAATATAGAGGTATGATTGGTAGTTTACTTTATTTAACCGCAAGTAGACCGGACATTCTTCATGACGTATGCCTATGTGCTCGTTTTCAAAGCAATCTCAAAGAATCTCATATGAGTGCCGTTAAAAGGATTTTTCGATATTTGAAAGGCACTATTCAATATGGTTTATTCTATCCAAAGAATGAAAATTTTTCTCTTAAAGGTTATATTGATTCGGATTATGCGGGAAATATTGATGATCGGAAAGGTCTTCCGGATCATGTCAATTTCTAGGTGATTGCCTAGTTTCTTGGTTTTCAAAGAAACAAAATTGTGTTTCACTTTCAACGGCCCAAGAAGCCAAATATATTTCCGCTGCATTTTGTTGTACACAACTTCTTTGGATGAAACAAACCTTAGCGGATTATAAATGTTCTTTTGAAAATATTCCTATCTTTTGTGATAATATATCCGCTATAAACATTGCTCAAAACCCGGTTCATCATAACCGTACTAAACATATTGAGATTCGACATCATTTTCAAAGGGATTGTGTCTCAAAACGAAAAATTGAGATATCTTTTGTACCATCTCAAGATCAATTAGCGGACATTTTTACAAAACCGCTATCTTCCGAGACTTTTGCATCCATACGAGCTCGGTTAGGCATAATGCATATTGAATGAGGCTTACGTTTGCATTTTGCATGTTTTTAAAACTTAGGGGCGAAAAATTGGATTTTTGGTTGAAAATTCGGATTTTATCAAAAATGTCAAGACAGTGGGCTAAACGGGTTGAGGGCAACCGGTCGCCCTCAACGTCGGCCACGTCGCCTAAGCCTAAAATTGGATTAAAAACCGCTGTCTTGAGATTCTTCATTTTCACTTATTTTGGCCATTTTTCTTCCCCTTTGCCAAATTCACACAAATTTCACTTCAAATTTGTTTTTGTGCATACTTTTTACATTTTGGACTTCATTAGGCTCGATTATTATCATCATTTCTCATCTTTCAGTATAAATGGTAAGAATTCTACTTCATTTGCTCAATTAGGTTGAACCCTTGAGATTTTGACTTATTTGCAAAATTCTTGATGCTAGTTTCATATGAATGTGATTAGCTTAATATTTATGATGTATTGAATGTTGTTTGAACTGAATTTGTGATGAAATTTTTGGCTTAAACGAATCCCAAAGGCGTTATATTCTTCTAGTTTTATTCGACGCGACGCCAAGTGTTTAAATGTTTCAATGAAAAATTCATCACCTACATGATTTTCTAGATTTGAAAAGTCTTATAAGTTTATAGAGATCATATTTTATCAATCAAATGAGCTTTTGCAAGTCAATTGATCAACTTTTCCTTTTATTTAGAATTTAAGCTTCAATTTTTTTTAAAAGCTAGATAAATCGATAAAATTTGCGCACTTTGATATGAATATATGATGTTTTTATCATGCTAACATTCTTTTTGATGATTCCAAAGGGGAGAAACGGGAAAAACGCTCATACGCTCAAAGAAGCGAAAAACTTGCTAGAAAAGCCATAAGTTTGTGAATATTGCTTAGTCCATTTGATGTATTGTGGACTTTTATGCTTAACTAATGATGTCTTGTGACAGGGGGAGCTTATAAACTTATGAAATTCAAGCTTAAGTTGTAAAAGCTAAGCTTTAAGTTTTAGTTGTTGCTTGTATACTTGTTCTTGATATGCATATTGATAGGGAGCTTGTGCAAAAATGATTTTGAAAAATCTTTGCTCTATACTATACTTGTGTGTTTGTACTTATGATGAATCTTGCTTGCAATGGTTGATGTTTTAAGACCGGAAAATTGGTTTTGTTTTAAAATCAACTTCCTAAAATTGTTTTGGTTTGTAATCATCAAAAAGGGGAGTTTGTTAGATAAATGTTTTTATCAAGATTTTGATGATTATGTTTAAATGAGTTATACCAAAACAATGTTTATAAATGTTGTCCAAATACTCCTAAATGATTTAAAATATTTTTACTAATTTTTGGAGTATTTCTTTAGTTTTTAATTTGATAAAAATTGGACAACACTTTTGATGGTTTTGTTTAAATTGGTTTTACACAAAACTATGTTTATAAATGTTGTCCAAATACTCCCAAATGATTTAAAATATTTTTACTAATTTTTTGGAGTATTTCTTGAAGTTTATTTTGATAAAAATCGGACAACATTTCAAATTGGAAGTCGGCCAAGTGCCCAAAGTGTCGACCGGTGCACGAAGGAAAGAAAACACAAAATGAAGATACAGGTCTTGAAAAAGAGGAGGGGACCGGTCCGGGGGAGGGCCGTCGGTCGCGCACTGGGCAACCCGGTCGACCCCCCTTCCGACCGGTCGCACCCCCGCAACCCCTACCTGGATCGCACTATTTTTTTCAAACGGTCGAAATCTTCAACGGGGCAACTAAGCGGTCGCCCTATGCTATTTTGTGTGACAAAGTTATGATGTTTGAAATGTTTTGACAAGATTTACTTTTGATTTTTGTACAATATTTCTACATCTTGTGATCTTCTTTTTGTAGACAAAAGTGAAGATAGAGGAGCCTATGTTGGGATTCTATGTTGGTGAAGACTTCCTATAAATAGAGGATGAATTGAAGACACAAGACACAACACGTACAAGCAAAACACACAACAAGAAATCGCAAATTGTTCAAGCTTTCATTTTTACATTCTTGTTGTAATAGCCTAAAATACTTTCATTTGCACATCTTTGAGGTCTAGGCTTTTTGATTCTTGATTACACTTGCACTCAATCTTTGTATTGGTTTCATAGAATTGTAATCTTGAATATTGTCCATCATTCAACACAAGACATCCTTGTGAGTATTCTGTGGTAAGAATACACTTGGGTGATCTAGGTGATAGGTGTTTGAAGAGTGTGGTACTCTTCAAAGGTGGTGAAGGAAGATTGTGGTAATCTCTTGAAGGTGTTGTAAGAGGATTGTGGTGATCCTCAAGGTGTTGTATTAATTGTGGTAATTAATAAAATCTTTTTCTTTTTGAAATCCATCCCAGAATCTTTGGGGTGGTAGTAGATTAGCCCTAGGTGGGTTGAACTACTATAAATCATCGAGTGTTGTTTAATTTCCACATTTACATTCTTGTCAATTACTTGTTCACTTGAAAAAGAGGGCGATTTGCGAAAAAACGGCATAATCTATTCACCCCCTGACAGATTATCGTAGCCACTTGGACTATGATTTTATGTTGGAAATGGCAAAAGAGAGTAAGAAAAGGAAGGCCACAACTATTGACGATCGTGCGGATGCGAGTAATAAGGAGGCGGGGAAGGATAAGGAAAAAAATGGTAGATGGTAGTAAGGGTGCTAAAGAGTCCAAATATCCAGGTTTTCGATTAGTGCCATAGTTTATTTCATTGTTTTTAGATTGTAAGCGAGAATTCAATTGCATTTGTAAGCAAAATTCAATTACTTTGTAAGTAGAATTCAATTGCATTGTAAGCAATTATTTTCATGGTATTTTATCTTGTTAGCGTAATTCAAATGCTTTGTAGCGAGGATTCAATGCGTTGTAAGAAGAAGTCAATTGCTTTATGCGATTATTTTCATGGTATTTTATCTTTGTTAGCAATTATGTTCATGTTTATGTATTCATCCCTTCTTTTGGAGTCATATTTTCGTCACATTTCATTATCCGATTCGGAGATGAATCCGAGCGTTATTTTCAATCATTTCTTTGGCACATGTGTTATCCCAATTGATTCAAATAAAAAAAAAATAATTAAGTATCATTTAGAATATGCATAAGCATACAATTATATGCACATGTAAGCAAATGTATAGTCATATCTAAGCAAAATCTTTGGGTTAGAATAAATGGGGACGTAATAATTTTTTTGAATACATACAAGCTAGCAATAGTGCATACATAAGCAACATCTTTGTCTAACCCAAGCAAAATTACAACATGTACATAAGCACAAATAAGCAACATGCTAAACACGCATAAGCACTTGTCTGGGTAAACAAAAAATTGGAATGATGAATCGAATGCTTGTATTAAAAAAATGCGAATCAAATTTTAATTGGATTCAGTAAAAATGGACAAGTATAAACAAAAAATTGGAATGTTAGTGGGACGATTTTTGCAATAGATTCGGTGGATTGTGATTGCCAAGTTGATGGTAACTCATCCTATTTTAATGGGATTTACTAGATTTAGCCAAACCCCTATTTTTATGTGGACTAATTTGCCCCCATTTTGACTTTATCATATATTTAATTAATATTAATCGGATTTAATAATAACCATTGAAATAGATAGATCGTATGCGAATTTGGTCATGTACTTTCATATAATAAGGGTCCTATATAACCCTCCCCTATAATGGTTGAAAAGTTCTTTTCGGCAATAAACCCAATTCAACAAAAAACTTTATTATCAATTTTTTTAGGGAATATAATGTCTAAGTAGTTACACGGTTTACATTCTAAACGCTAATAAACCAATCAAGTAGATATATTTAAACAATTTTCTTGAGTTTATTGAATTAATTTACAAGCTTTTCGAGGCTAATGATAATTTTAACCCAATTCGAAATATTATAAATCTCGAGTGGAGCTTAAATTAGTACAATTATTTATATACTTTTTTTTTTTTTTTGCCCTTTTTCATATTTACATTTAATATTATTATAAATCTATTTTATTTTCTTAGTCATATTTTCCTTTTGACTTGGACTTTCCCTACGGTTGTATTCCTATTTGTCTTCTCAAATTTCTACTGAAACCAAATATTCCATGAGCGACTCTACGTATCTAGATCACCATTTATGCGATTCAAGTTCAAAAAGCAGCGCTGTAGAATCGACAAGTAATCCTCCGTTAAACCCCTAAAACTCAAATAAACAGAGGCATTCAGCTCCACTGCAAGCAGCCATTCTGGTTGAACCCAAATTTATTTCTTTTTACTTTCAGATATTTCTGCAAGAAGAAAATAGTGAAAAGATGGGTTCTTTATCCTCGTTAAACACAATCTGTATTGATCGAGGCTGCTTTGCTAAATGTCAGGTAAATAATCACAAATGCATGATTCTTTCTTCTTGAAATCTAAATTACGTCATTCTTTTGTTTCTTATTTTTTCAATTTTCGTTGTGGGTTTATGAAATTGGTGAAAGTTGACATCTTTTGAGCATTTGGGTCGTGGGTTTTGGATTTGGTGGTGAATAATACGATTTAATGCTATCAAGCCGATTGAAGTTGACGGCTTTTTGAGATTTTAGCTTATGGGTTGTGCAATTCTTGGGATGATGATGAAAAATGACAGTAATCATTTAAACATTTTATAGGACTCAATCAAGAATTCAAAGGTAAAAAAGCTTTGCACTAGAGCTTCTGTTGCAATATCAGCAACACAGAGCCTACGGTCAGAAGAATTTAAGGCCCAAAAATTCGAAAAGTTTCGAGTTGGGGTGCTTGGAGCCAGTGGCTACACTGGCTCTGAGGTATGTGCATTTGTTTTTATTATTTATTTGATGTTATTTTGCTGAGATTTAGCTTAAGCGGCATTTCGTTTTTCTTGGTTCAGATAATTAGGCTACTTGCAGCTCATCCCAACTTTCAAATAACTCTGATGACAGCAGATAGGAAAGCTGGCCAATCGATTGAATCAGTGTTTCCTCATTTAGTCAAGCGAGTATGTAATGTATCATGTTTACGGATGAAAACCGCACATTTTTATTTGTTAAATCTTTTTTCCCTTGTTCAGTCATTGTCCCGAGTATCTTATGTTGACATAGAAAGATTACACTGGCCAAATTTTGATATCTCTTTCTCTAATATCCTAAAGTTTTGTCTCAAACTCTTCGTTATATGTAATTTCACAGGATTTGCCGGATTTGATTGCTATCAAGGACGCAGATTTTTCCAATGTGGATGCTGTGTTCTGTTGCTTGCCTCATGGGACAACTCAGGTCTTTTAAATAATCTCATCACAAACTACCACCATTTCAACCTGCAGACCTAATTGAATTAAATCCTAGTTTGTGTGTTTGTTTCCTTATTATTCGGACTTTTAATAAGGATATTATCATATTCATGGTTATTGCACCACGTATCTTGAAGTCATAATTCTCCTTTTGGCAGGAAATTATCAAAGGCCTCCCAAGTAGTTTGAAGATCGTTGATCTATCTGCGGTATTTATTAAATCAATGTTACAACACACGCTGTCTTGCTTTTTACGGCAGGTGTTATACCTGTGGTAATTTTTGTTTCACTTATTTACCTTTATCGATGATGGTTGTGTAGGACTTTCGGCTCAGAGATGTTGGTGAATACGAGGAATGGTATGGTCAGCCTCATAGGGCACACGAATTACAGGTTGAGTGTTTCTTGCATGACCCGAATTGTAGATACACTATAGAAAAAAAATGGGAGAGATAAAGATGTAATGCTATACTTTTTTCCGCACCTAAATCTTTTTTTTGCTGGTAAATGCAGAAAGAAACTGTATATGGCTTGACGGAGATATCTAGACCCGAAATCCAAAGTGCGCGCCTAATTGCAAATCCTGGTTGTTATCCAACTTCTATTCAGCTTCCTCTTATTCCCTTGATAAAGGTTGGTTTTTATTTATCTTTTCAAAATCTGTGTATATAATCAGGGGTGTATGTAATGAATTCAAATACTGGATAGTTAATATATTGTATGGGAGCAGTAAACCATTGGATGAATCTTGCACATTTAAACAAAACGGCCTGACCACAATGTGCAGACCCCTACGGGCTGAGTTGTCTAAACATAGAACATTAAGTATAATACAATTTTTAGGAAAAGTAATCTGCTTTTCGTTTTTATATTTTCAAGATAAAGTTGAAAGTTATGTTAGCTCGGTTTCTCTGTCATTCTTTAGAGGACAGTCTTTCTTCACATTTTGTCATATTCCACTCGTGGTCTTTCTTCACATCTCATGGGTATTTGTGTATGAGTTAAGGCATACGAGTCTATACAATGATATTTTTGACACAACCGTAAGACTGATCATGCTCTCTTTCCTTTTCACTTATGTGCTTGCAGGCTAATCTCATCGAAGTTAAAAATATCATTATTGACTCAAAATCTGGTGTTAGTGGAGCAGGTTTTGAATTAATATTCACATCCTTTAGCAATAAAATTTACTATTGTTACTCCGGATAGCTGATTAATTTTTTGTACTTATTATGCATGCAGGACGTGGAGCTAAGGAGGCAAATTTGTACAATCGAAATAGCAGAAGGAATACATTCTTATGGTGTAACCAGGCATCGTCATGGTTAGTGATTGGATTTGCGACAAAGTATTCCTGATTTTAAGAATAGAATTTTAGGGCAGTACTTTTTATAAATTGATTTACTTTCTGTTGCGGGAATGTAAAGCAACAAATTATGAGGGTTCTGGCGAGATTATTTATTTTGAGGCTAAAGATTATTATAATAATTAGGGATAATTACAAAAGGACCCTGAGGTTTGGGCTAATTACAAAAAAAAAACTCGGAGGTTTTTTAAAATTATAAAAACCCCGTTGAGGTTTAATTTCGTCTTACATGTTCCCTCTTCATAAGCGAAAAACATTTTAGAAACCCTCTCGACATTTATAGAAATACTACAGTTACCCCTTAAATTTAAGACAAAATTAAACCTCAGGGGGCTTTTTGCAATTTTCAAAAACCTCTGGGTTTTTTTTAATTAGCCCAAACCTCAGAGGTTTTTTTCTAATTAACCCTAATAATAATTTTCCATATTTTAAGTGTAACATGGTTTTCATTGGTGACTTTCAGTGCCAGAAATTGAACAAGGATTATCAGACGCTGCGAAATCGAAAGTTACTGTCAGCTTCACCCCACATTTAATGCCGATGGTAATAGCTGCTCTCAAATTTATGAAGTTTGATACACCAAGTTATCATCAATCTCTAACTTAAATCCATTATATTCAAGAGCCGTGGTATGCAATCAACTATATATGTGGAAATGGTCCCTGGAGCATCGACTGAGGATCTATATGAGCATTTAAGGAGCTTTTATGAGGTAAACGGCCGATTTTTCCGCTCACTTGTCTATTATCAGTTGCATTGCCCGGTGCATCATGAGCAGAACGTAGTG
Source organism: Rehmannia glutinosa (assembly GCA_016081115.2). NCBI lineage: Eukaryota > Viridiplantae > Streptophyta > Magnoliopsida > Lamiales > Orobanchaceae > Rehmannia > Rehmannia glutinosa. The sequence continues at coordinate 90,401,871 of CM071927.1, read as the reverse complement.
TCTTTTCAAATCTCCTTTTTCTCAATGTTTGGACTCATGCTGACAAGGCTTCTTTAGGGGTTGAGAATGTGGAAGAAACTACATGAACTTGTCTGTGAATACCTGAAATTTATAGATTCTTAGAAAAAAAAAATAACGTCGAAAAAAATTATGCTTTTCCTTCTGATGCTTAAAAAGAAAATTATTAATTAAGAAATGAATTTGAAAAGAAAAAGAAGCAGATAATAATAAGAGAATTGAGAGATCTTAACATCTCATTATTTGGTACTCTAAATTAAGAAAGTAGTGGCATACCTTCCAAAATGTGGAAAATTAAATGTGCTATACTTTCATGCTTCTATAATTTCAGTGATAACTTTTCTTTTATCTAAGGAATAATTACAAAAACACCCCTGAGGTTTGGACTAATTACAAAAAACCCAGAGATATTTAAAAATTACAAAAAAACCTTGATGTTTGATTCCTTCTTATATTTTCCCCTTCATAAGCAAAAATAAATATCAAAAACCCCTGATATTTATAAAAATACTACAGTTACCCCCTTAAATTTAACACAATCAAACCTCATGGGTTTTTTTTATAATTTTGAAGCATCTCTGGATTTTTTCGTAATTAGCCCAAACCGCAGGGGTGTTTTTGTAATTATTCCTTTATCTAATGAGTGTAGCTGATGAGTTAAGTAGAATTAATGGGCTTCATTTTCACAGGAGGAGGAATTTGTGATTTTGTTAAAGAAGAATGAAATTCCTCATACTCGACATGTTAGAGGATCCAATTATTGCTTGATGAACGTATTTCCTGATCGTATCCCTGGAAGAGCTATAATTATCTCTGTTGTAAGTTTGTCTTCCCCTTGGCAGTATCTGTTGAACACTTGATGTATTTGGATTAGCTGTAAATTTTTTTTTTTTTTTGTCCTAACGTCTAAGGAACCATGTGCAGATTGATAATCTGGTTAAAGGAGCTTCTGGTCAGGCATTACAAAATCTGAACTTGATGATGGGAATTCCAGAAAACACCGGGCTCCTATCTGTGCCTTTGTTTCCTTAAAACGGTACTTCAGTCGATGCTTCACAAGACACCTTATTCATGAATCTTGATTTATCGCAAAACATGATGGATTATTCTGCTGTTTCCTGTGTTTGATGTGATTTTGTATGTTTAAGTTCTGAAGAAGATTTTTATTGAGTGGATCTAATGGAAAAGCTTGAAAGCTGTATACCATATTCCTGAAGCTATCCATCTTTGCCTTCAGGTGGTTGAAATACCAGTGGAAAAAGCCGCCAGATGCCATGCTATCCTACCAGTTGAAGTGTTTTTTTGAGCAGCTGAAATTTTGAGAAGATAGAAGTTAAACTATATTCACTAAACCTGATTTTTTTTTTTTGTAATTTAAGATATATATTGCTGAGCCACCATTTTTCTTTTGAATCGATGTTGCAAATGTATTTCCCGAATTATGATGTGACAAAATAAGTTTCCTTGAAGATAATTGCCAGAATTATAACTTAATATTTAAATTCACATTATGCCTATTGATGTTAGAATTATAATAGCCATGTTAATTACATTAGATGAAATAACTAAATCAGTGTTCTAAAAGGCGGTAAGCGCTAGTCGGGTGGCAGACTGGGGCCTAGAACTTAGGCGGGGCCTAACCAGAAGAATAACGTAGACGGATAAGAGAAACCTAGCGCCTAAGTGGGGACTAATCGGGTATTGACGGGGATTTTTAGAACAGTTACTAAAATACAGCAGTAAACATAGTTGCAAATACAAAACAGTAAACAAGTAGGAAGACAAAACAACAGTTCATTCAGAGATCAAATTACAGAATGCTATTACACAAATGACAACTCCACCAATTTTCTTCTATTCTGCAGACTTTTAAGGGCAGCAGCAGAGTTGGAAATAAAACTATCTTTGAAAAACACAGGCAATTTTTCACTTGCAAGCGAGTAGCTTATACGATCACATAGCGTAAACAATTTCTCCACTGCTATCAATGTCAAGATCGGGATCGCTCTCCAGATCTTCATCCATGTCATCATCAATGTCGAGGCTACCTGTGAGATACTGATTTAGGCTGTTTGTTCCAGCAGGTGGGATAGTAGCCTCGGTTATTATTTGCATAATTTCATCGTCGCTCTGCATAGGTTGCTCTGGCTCTTCAAACTGATTGTTCGCCATGCTATCGTCCATGAGGTCTGTCGGAAGGTTCTTTAGAAACCATTCGTGGTTCTTAATTTCTGGGATTGTAATTCTCTGTCGAACATAATACATGGAAATGAATGAATCCAAGAACTTACGAAGTCTGTCTATGAAAAGATGAATAAAGAACTACACTTCAAATTATATGGTGAATTACAAAAAGTACCCTGAAGTATAGACTAATTAGAAAGTTGATTTTGTTTTACAAATAGTCCTATTGATGCAATTTGTTAACAAAACCAATTGTCAAGGGAATATTTATAAGGGATAATTACAAAAGAACCCTAAGGTTTGGCTAATTACAAAAATCTTCAGAGGTTTTTGAAAATTACAAAAAGTCCCTTGAGGTTTGATTCCGTCTTAATTTTCCCCCTTCATAAGTAAAAGATATTTCAAACTCCCCAGATATTTATAGAAATATTACAGTTACCTCCTTAAATTTAACACGTAATCAAACCTGAGGATTTTTTCTCTGGATTTTTTTGTAATTAGCCCAAACCTCATGGTGTTTTTCCAATTATCCTTATTTATAATTTTGAAAGATAACCACGGCTTTTGGAATAATACTAGATCGCGGGATAGTTTTCATTATTAGCCCTAAATTATATTAGAAGACAGCAAATCTACACATACACAATCACTTGCCAAGAAAGGGTTAAGAATTGACCTTTGCAGGGTCTGCCACGAATATTCTTGAAATCAAATGACGGCATTCTGGAGATATATGCACATAATCTGGGATCGAGTACTGGACATTCAAGATTCGCTGTCGACAAGCCAATACACGAGTAAATAAATAGAAGAAAGAAAATAAATAATATCCGAATATACATTATACAATAAATAGTACCTGTATCGTTTTTCTGAAGTTTTTGGGTTCCTCTGGGTCCTCAAAAGGATATGCACCAACCAACATGACATATAAAGTTACTCCACAGGACCAAACATCTGCAATCTATACAAGTAATGACACAGAAAACATATAATTAGCTATATGATACATACTGCAAAAGAATTTGTTTGTTATATTGCACCATTTTAGGCAGGCCAACATCTGGGTCATGCTAACCAAGTTTCACACGGTATAAGACGATGATGAAAGAAAAAATTCAAGCTCGAGGTTTGCAGTAAAAATACGCGGCATAACGGCTAACCAACTTACCAAAAAATAAATGAGTCATAACAAAGGACTCACCTTTCCATCATATTCCTTTTTTAACAACACTTCAGGGGCAATATACGCAGGGGTACCAACTGTTGACTTTGGTTGCGAGTGAAGCACCGAGGACTGAAATAACGCAAGCACATTTGTTATCCAGATGAAAGGGTGAAACAAGGCTCCATTTGGATGGATGGATTTGGAGATATGAATTTCAAATCCATCGAGCTTGTTTAGATGATATCATTTTTCAATGGATTTTAATTCCTTCCCTCCTATTTTGAGTTATTTTTTGAGTCATTTTGGTAGATTTAAAATCCAACGAGTCATTTGAAAGCTTTTCCACAAATCCTCCCCACAAATCCAAATACATCAGTCCAAATGGAGTCTAAGGGAAGATGGAATGTTGTGATTACTCTTCCATCAACTAATGGTGCTCTTGGGCAAGATATTCTTTGAAAAGCTATAATTTTGACTTCTCCATTACGACCTTCTAAAAAATCCATGAATTAAATGTAAAATTCTATTGAAGTTAGCACAGAGCAAACAAAATTGGGCAGCAGAGAGGATGATAGCTCAAAATTGAACGGCACAAGATGATATACCTTGGAATACCCAAAGTCACAAATTTTTAGCCGAGGAGCTGGGCTTCCGTCCAATAATGTATTCTCCAGTTTCAAATCACGGTGACAAATTTGCTTCACAAAATTACACAAATATGAGACAAACGTACACCAGAAAATACTTCTAATGGTACAGTAAACACAATGACTAAAAGAGAGAGCTCAATCAAGTACCATAGAATGACAGTAGCTGACCCCTGATATAAGTTGCTGGAAGAAAAACCTTGCCTATAGCACAAGTTAAAACAGGTACACCATTAATATAAGATGAACACTTTAATTTGACCCCAAAAATATCTATACATTGAAGACAGTACCTCATCCTCACTAAATCGCCCTGCATTGCATATCCGTTCGAAAAGCTCTCCTCCAGATGCATATTCCATGACAATAGCCAAATGGGTTGGAGTAAGTATGACCTAGATTAAAAATGTATGCAAAGAACACTGTTAAGTTTCACAATTTTGAGAAACATTAGTAGATTTTGGAAACAGATTTTTACCTCTTTAAATCTGACAATATTGGGATGCCTGAGAGACCTGTGATTAATGATCTCTCGCTGCACATTTTCATCGATCTGTCACGTGTACGCAAAAATAAGGAGTTAAACAACCCTGATATCAGATGGTGATACGGTAGACTAAAACTCAAGAAGCCAAATTAATTAAATCACATTTTCTGAAATCTGCTGGAAACAGAAGTCTTTAGTTGCATAATATTTTGTCTGCCTAGTAAATTAAATATAGACTTGGAGAATAAGGAGACAGAAGACAACCAAATTCATTAATGGTGAGATTAACACAAACAACTCATATAAAGAGGGTATAAAACAACAACACATTATTATACTGTCTTTACTACAGTGCACAGAAATCCCAACCAGAGCTCATTTCCAATTTCCAACTACCACAATTTTCGCAGTACAACCCTCCTTCCTTTACTCCAAAAACATCTCAAACAGAAAACTTAAAACACACAAAATTACAACTCCTGCAGATAACTTGAAACAATCCCCTGATCAAAAAACCACGCAATAAGGCAACAAAGAGTGATAGCAACACAAAATTACCTTCTCACCCCTCTCGATATACTTAACAGCAACAAGCTCATTCGTCTGCCGATCCCTCATTAGCCGGGCCACCCCAAAATTACCAGACCCAATATCCCTAACCAGCTCATACCTATCACTATCATGCATAATAGGCATATCCATACCCGGCGGCCCCACCGTCACCGGCGGTCGATCCATCCACAAAATTTCCCCCACCCCAAACAAAACCCCCTTAGCTCCCAAACAAACCGATCACCACACCATCAGCATAAAACCCAGAAGCCCAATTAAAAAAGAAACCCAAAATCTCAAGTTAAGCTCACGTGGCGAGAAATGAATCACGAAAACGATGAGTTTCAGGTGAGTGAAGATAGAGACGGTTGAGCGCACGCCCCCGTGAAGAACTCACTTAACTCATTCACACCTCAGCACACCACCAATTATTTTGGCCACAATTTCTGGACTTTCCATAATCGTAGTGGCGTCACTTTAATGAATGCATATAATATAATAACTGGTATCAGTTAAGGGTTCTGATTATTTTATGCATACTTTATACGTGTAGAAAGATGAAAAGATAGAGAAAGTGGCTCGTGAATTAAAGCCGCCTTTTTTAAGTTTTTGTGCCAAAGGACAGTTGGTTTTTTTCTTTCTTCTTCCAGAACCACAGAGATTTTTTTTTTTTTTTTAACCCCTTTTCCCAGACAAGAGGCTATTATTGTTGCGGTGCTGGCATTTAAATAAGCTTGGGAAATGACGTAACTAGCCCTAGAAGTTTCTGATATTACTTGAGTGGCAGATTGGCCGCACGGGAACAAAATGAATTGGGTGTACACATGTAATTACTAATTAGAGTTGTCAAATGGTCCGTGGTCCGGGTGAGTTGATTCAATGCCAACCCGTCGGCCAAAGGAAGAAGTCAGGTCGAGCCAGGCAAAATAGTAGACCATCTCTAATTTTAGAGCCAAGTGCGGTCAAGAGCACAAAATACACTGAAAATTTTGGTATTTATTTGGACCGGCCCGATTTTTTGGGCCTATCCGGACGGGGTTTTGAGGCTCGGTATTTTTCGGACTTGAATACTAGAGCCCAATCCAGACTTTTCTTGGCCAAGACCAAAATTGATAACTCTACGTGTAATGGCCCGATTTGGTTTTTGTTTCTTCCGGACCTAGGGGGTGTTAAGCTAAGGGGTTATTGGGCTGCGCCGTGATTATCATAGCCCAGTTCGCTTCGTTGGACTCAAGGTCTCAAAAGCCTTGTTGAAGAAAATGGTTATAATTATTGCATTTAGCAAAATTTAATGAAACTGATGTTCTTTTAACAACAAATTATATGCATATTTAAAAAACAAAAATATTTATGTTAATGGGATCTATAGTAATTCAAACAAGCATATAACCAGTTCCATCAAACTTAGTAGAGTTGGTCAGTTGGCTATCTTGATTCCAACTCGTAAGGAGTCAACTGAGATGTCAGGTGAGAATCTGCGAATTGGGGGCAATCCTTTTTTTAGCTGCATGAGATTATTGGGCGAGTGTCAGTCACAGTATGTGACATCTTAGCTTTTCATTGTTGCTTTGCTCTTCCTCACAAGTTTATCCTGTAAAAGACGTCTCTTAACAGAGAGAGGTTTGATTTTGACTAGGGTTGTTCATTCGGTTAATTCGGTTAACCATTAACCGAAATGTTAAAAACCGAATTAACCGAATTTGCTAATTGGTAAAACTATTAATCGAATCGAATTATATTTCGGTTAATTCGGTCGGTTAACCGAATTAACCGAAATTTCTTTAAAATACAAAAAATATAGTTTTTTATATTATATATGATATAAATAAATAAATATAATTCACATAAATTTATTTAAAATAAAAATATAAAATTTTATATATAATATATGATATAAATAAATAAATAAATAAATATGATATATATTATATATAATTATAATTATATATAAAATATATGTTTAATATAATATTTTGGTAAATCGATTAATTCGGTTAATTTGAATTTTCGAACCGAATTAACCAATAATCGAAATTCTTCAAAACCTTTAACTATTCTCCGAACCGAAATAATTCGGTTATTAACCGAATTAACCGAATTGATTCGGTTAACGGTTAACCAAAAAAAAAATTGGTTAATTGAACACCCCTAGGTTTTTGCCCTCGCTTATAAAGCGCACAATCCACCCACACGCTTTCAATCAATGTGAGATATATCACTCCACAACATAAGCCTCCAACGTATGGGTGGTTTATAGACGAGGTCAAACCCTCCTCGTCAAAAGATACATTTTTAAGACAAATCCGTGAAATTTAGGTAGCCAAAACAAATAATACTTCTTGGCGGACTCAAGTCTTCCGTACCACATCAATACTCAAGTCATACAGATTTAAACAAACCAAAAAATTTCTTCTTCCATTTTTCTTCTCAAAATTTTGTTGGTTCAAATCAACTAGAAGAAAATCTGAAAATTAACTTATATATATGTGAACTTTTATAATTACGTAATAATAGCAATTGGATAGGTGAATTTAAGTTTAAATTTACTTGAGCATGTTCGGGTTATCATTTTGAAACCCGTCACCATTATCTATTCGATAAAAAAAATAACTTACCAGCATATCAGTAAAATATTAACAGTCGGAGCCACCAGTTTCCCCTCGGCGGCGAGCCGTTGCCATAGCTTTTCTCCGCCTAAGCAATGCTTCTGAGCTTCCGTTACATCAATTACCAAATTACACCTACGCAGAGCCAGAGTTCCTGCCCGCACCTCCACCTCCACCTCCACCTCCGCCGCCTCTCCACTGTCTCCCTACCATCGAAACCGTACCGGAAATTCCCCCTTCCGCATCTATCCTACTCCGCGGCCGCCGTTTCCACCGGTGCTATAGTATCCCACAGTCCAGAAGAGGCGGAGGAAAATGAATTTGGCTTCTTAAGAGATGAGGAAACGGAGAATTACAATTTTGATGGCTCGTTTGAGTTGACCGATTTGAAACGGTTTGAGTCACCGAAGGTGGAGGTGAAGGAGCTGGAGGATCTTCCGGAGCAGTGGCGGAGGTCGAGATTGGCGTGGCTGTGCAAGGAGCTTCCGGCGCATAGGTCAGGTACATTTCTTCGGGTGCTTAATGCGCAGCGGAAGTGGATTAGGCAAGATGATTGCACTTATATTACGGTCCATTGTATGAGAATTCGCGAAAATGAGGCTGCATTTAGGGTAAAGTTTTCTCTGCCCTTTTTGAATGTTTATTTGGTGTGATTAATTGATGATGGGTATTGTTCCTAGCTTTGCATACTTTTTTGAACTCACACAATAGAGAAACAGGTGGTAGGGTTGTAATTTAGTCCGAATATCCATGAAATAGTTGCTGCTGGTTATAACAGATGCTCAATTTATACATTTGTTGGAGTATCCATGAAATAGTTTAAAAATTATTGATATGAATCAATTATCAGCTATGAGATACATTGTACTGGTTACAAGAAATACTATTTACTAGTAGTCCCAGTAGTACTCTTTGATTGCTTATATGTGTCTCTGTGTGGCGTCCTTTGGTTTTCTCTGGCTAATTCGGCACAAGTGCAGCTTAAAATCGAATTATGTGTTAAAAAATCAAAGCACTATGTTTTACAGTCTCAATTTGGGTATTAGTGTAGGATACAATTACAATTTTTTTGCAAGAATAAGATATGGAAAAATATTGGTGTGATTCCTTTTGTTATTCACATCATCACTTAGTTTTGTTCCATAAGGTGTTACCATGTTGGACCCTCTTGTATACATATTGCTAGTTGATTTGTTGTGCATTGGCTGTTTAACATACTTTTTTTTTCCTTTCTGAAATCTGATCTGGAGATCAATTGAACTATTGAAGTATTGAATTACCGATTTGTGCAGCCCAGTAGTTCTTGTTCTTATAGAGGGTCCGTAATGTATGGAACTCCAAGTTAATTAATGTTCCTTTAGTGACAATGCCTGATTTGCATACTTTAGGTGTACAAATGGATGATGCAGCAACGTTGGTTTCAATTTGATTTTGCCCTTGCTACCAAATTAGCTGATTACATGGGTAAGGAGCGAAAATACTTGAAATGCCGTGAGATATTTGATGATATAATTAACCAAGGTCTAGTTCCCAATGAATCCACATTTCATGTTCTGATTGTTTCCTACCTTAGTTCATCTGCTTCGAATTGTTTAGAGGAAGCATGTAGCATCTACAATCAAATGATCCACTTGGGAGGATACAAGCCTCGACTAAGCTTGCACAACTCTCTTTTTAGGGCTCTTGTGAGCAAAACAGGACTCTCTTGTAAACAACATCTTAAACAAGCAGAGTTCGTTTTTCACAATCTGACAACATGTGGACTAAAAATACATAATGATATTTATGGTGGGCTTATATGGCTCCATAGTTATCAAGATGTAATAGACAAAGAAAGAATTGCATCATTAAGAGCAGAGATGAGATCACTGGGGATTGAAGAGGGTCCAGAAGTGCTTGTGTCAGTGTTAAGAGCTTGTGCTAAGGAAGGTGATCTTGCAGAAGCTGAAATAACTTGGAAAACAATTCTTTCTTCCAATAGTAAACCTCCGACTCAAGCATATTTGTATCTAATGGACGTTTATTCAAGAGTTGGGAAACCAATGAAATCCCTGGAAATATTTAGAGGTATGCAAGAACGGCGTTCACCAAATGTCGTGTCATACTACAAAATCATTGAGATATTATGTAAAGCTCAAGAGACAGAACTAGCAGAGTCTCTCATGATAGAGTTCATAAACACTGGCATGACGCCGTTGATGAGATCTTTTATTGATATGATGGGTATGTACGCCAATTTAAGTCTGCACGATAAAGTGGAGTCCACTTTCCTCTGGTGCCTGGAGAAATGTCGTCCCAATCAGACTGTTTACAACTTGTACTTAGATTCTTTGGTGCAAAATAAATTTCTTGACAGGGCAGCAGAAGTCTTCAACGAAATGGTTGCTGATGAGGCAATTGGTGTCAATACTAAATCATGTAACACCATCTTGAGGGGCTATCTCACCTGCAGTCATTATGCCAAGGCAATAAAGATTTTCAATTTTATGCGTGAGAAGAGATACGAAATCGAATCTTCCTTGATCGAGAAGCTTGAATACGTCCTGAGTCAGGAAGAAGTGAAAAAACCAATAAGCTTGAAGCTCAGCAAAGAACAGAGAGAAATCCTAATAGGTTTACTTCTAGGTGGCTTGAGGGTTCAAATAGACGAGGAAAATAAGAGTTACGCAATCCATTTTGTATTTAGAGAGAATTTCAAAGTCCATTCCTTTTTGAAGAGACACATATACAACCAATTTCACGAGTGGTTAACTAGTAAATTGCCTGTTGATGACGAAGACGCTGATATTCCGTATCAGTTTACAACCATATCCCACACTTACTTTAAATTCTACGCCGACCAGTTTTGCCCCCAGGGTATACCCGTAATTCCCAAGCTAATCCATAGATGGTTAACGCCTCGTGTGCTTGCTTATTGGTATATGTATGGGGGTTACAGGACGTCATCTGGGGATATTTTGTTGAGGCTGAAGTTCGGTAAAGAAGACGTCCTGAGAATTGCCAAGGCATTTAAGGCAAAATCGTTGAATTGTCGCGTAAGAAGGAAAGGGACAGTTTTTTGGATGGGTTTTCTTGGAAAGGATGCGGTGGCATTTTGGGAACTAACTGAACCATTTGTACTTGCAGATTTGAAAGAATCTCTGGTAGCAGGTGTTGAGTCTCCAAATGGAAGTTCTGGAATCAAGAACATGAATTTAAGTAGTGATTCAGATACTGATGGGAATGTTTCAGTTTGTATGGATGATTACAATTCCACTTAATATGTTATGGTGGCTTTTTTGTATCCTCTTTTTGTTCGTTTGCAGCAGGATTTTGGACAGGGGTTTCATAATGTGGGAAATAGGGATTGAGTTTTCATATTCCACTTTCGTTATTCTACTTCCTATTCTATATATCTGATGAATGACATGTCTACATGATGATATCATAATTGTACACATGTCATTCATCCAATATATATGGAATAGAGAGTGGAATATGGAAAATGGAATAAGAGATCTAATCCCGGGTGTCAGAGGATTTTTTATGGTGTTGTCATCTAAACAAGGTTGAGTTGTCCATGGCCTTATTCATTATGTAAATTAAATATTTTGAAAAATATGCTTGTACAAGCTTTTTTCCTATACTATGTTTTTGCTACATTTTAATGGTTGGTACTGCAATTTTACTGAGAAAAAGGAAAAGGAAAAGCACAGGAAATGAAATTCATCACATTTTACTTTTGGATGAAATAAGTTTCAATTTTGAAGAATTTTTTAATACTAATTAAAATATATCTTACGATTATGTTCGGGCAACTAATTTCTTTGCAATTTCATTCATTGTGGATCAACTTTTCGTAGTCTTTGTTTGCCATATCAATCAAAGTAGGAGTATTCAGAGTATTTACAAACTACAATCTAAAATTCACAGAAAATCTAAGAATAAATATTAATTTGTAGAAAATAAATAAGAAATTGAACAAAATAAGACAAGTCATTGTAGCCAAGGAATAAATGTTTTAAGGATAGGAAAAAGATATATGGCCCGTTAAAATTGGGTTCCATGCTCTTTAGTGTTGGAAGAAGCCCAAAGATTTTTAAATAATTTCAATTTGAGCACAAGTTAACAAATTCCCTCTCTTCTTTCCCTTTTACATTTGGAAGCAAATGAAACCCTAGAAATTAGGAAGACATTTTAAGGGATGAAATTATCCTCATTTCCAATAATACCCTTGTACTTCCACTGGTTTCAATTTGACGACCCTTATTTCTCATCTTATTCTTTGCAGTTTGCATGCAACCCCCTCAACCTCACCACGTAACACGCACTCTACACACACAGTGGTCTGCAATATTTACTTCAAAAATTGTTTTCAAAAAAAAAAAAAGGCATGGTCTCCGACTCCCAGCTGGTGAATCGCCTCCAGGAAATCCTCCGGCCCTCCGACCTTGAAACCACCACCGCCGCAGGGGTCCGCCGCCGCCTCGAGGAGGAGTTCTCCGTCGATTTGTACGGCCGCAGGGCCTTCGTTAGGGAACAAATCGACCTTTTCCTCCATGGTAGGGCCGCCCAGAACGACGGTGCTGAAAAAGAAGAAGAAGTGGGTGAGAATGCCCAAAACGACGCCGTAGAGGAGGAGCAGCGACAAAGGGAATCTGGGAGTGACAATGAGGGTTCTCAAGAAGAAGAAATTTCGGGAGAAAAAGAAGAAGAGGAGGAGGAAGTGAGCGATGAAGGGAGGAGTAAGAGAAAGAAGAGGTGAGATTCTCTCGTTCTTGATAATCCCCTTTCCTAATTTGCTTGGCAATTTATTCGGCGAGGCCCGAGGGAGATTTTTACTATTATAAAGAATATTCAATTTTTTTCTTTCGGTTTTCCTTTTTTGGGTTTGTTAAATTTTTAAGCTTTTGGCCCTAGTGGACTGTCCCTGTGAAAAATAGGTAATAATTACTAGGTTTTAGTAATTTTTATTTTGTTTCTGTGAGAGGTGGATGGTCTTGTAGCTGTGGAATAATAGAACGCGTGATTATTTGGAACTATGGTACATTTGAGGACTGCTGATGATTATTCATATATTTGGCCATTTTTGGTGTTAAAATTATGGAACTAATAATGCATAAACTTTTATTTGCGCCAAAGAAAACATAGAATGGGGAAATTTGTTTCCATTGTGACTGCACAATCCACTTTAGGTGCACTAAGGCAGCACACTACTGTACCATTGCAATGTTGATGTTGGTTAGTTTCAAAACAGGAATGTGCTTTTAATTGCAATTGGCTTTGAGTGTCTTAACTCTATCCCTGCACCGGTATAGCTGTTGTGCGTGCTGGTATGATTGTATTTTGTTTCTGTGAAAAAATCATCTTCTAGTTTGCTGTTTGTTCCCATCTTATCACCAAAAAGCCTTTTTCTGATTATTTATGCATGCTCTTTCAACTTCCTCCAGTATGAATACAGATGTAAAGAAGAAAGGAGGGGGCTTTAGTAAGCCATGTGCCCTTTCTCCACAACTTCAGGAATTCTTTGGGGTGTCCGAGCTAGCTAGGACATGTCCGAAGTATGTCATGGATGATTATTTTATAGTACGGCCCAATGTCATAAAAATAATGAAATAAGCATGATCTTGTGTGGTCTTCCAGGTTGTAAAGAAACTTTGGGAATATATACGGGAGCAGAATTTGCAAAATCCAAAGAATAGGAGAAAAATCTTATGTGATGAATCTCTGCATGGGATCTTTCGTGTGAAGAGTATTGACATGTTTCAAATGAACAAAGCATTGTCCAAGCACATTTGGCCCCTGGATGAACTTGCAGGTACGTCTCATTATAAGCTTTAAATTCCAGAGTTTATATTCATATCAGGATGGGGTTTATCTTCATGTCAATTGTAACGGGCCCAAGTCCATTTTGTTTGTCTGCCTTAAGCTAGACGTAAAGGTATCAATTGGAGAGAAAATTAGGTTATCTTAAAAAGGTCAGTCTCAAACAAGTTTTCTGTGTTCACAATCAAAATGTTATTAGGTTGTTGAGCATGATAATACCATTATTTATTTATTGCGATTGTGGCTTTTTTAGTGATGCAGACTACAAATTTAGAGGATGAGTGCTAACTGCCAAATTTCTTTTTTGGTAAAAAATTGCTATAAGGTTATCATCAGTAACTGCACCTTGTTATCTCTATATAGCTGTTGAACGGATTTTATATTTACGTTTTATGTTTCTGGAATTGGTATGCTGACATTTTCTGGATTTTGGGGATTACCTATCTCTTGCTGTATCTAGGGCTGCAAACGAGCCGAACCGAGCCGACCAGGAACAGGCTTGAGTTCGGTTCGTTTAGTATTTGGATCGGCTTGAGTTCGGCTCGAGTTCGATTCGAGCTTTCATAATTGAGTTCGAGCTCAACTCGTTTGAAAATTATTAGGTTCGCGAACAGTTCGAGCTCGGCTCGTAAAAAGCTCGTTTAATATTTTCAATGAGCTTAGCTCGAGTTCAGCTCGTAAAAGGCTCGTTTAAGCTTCAATGAGCTTAGATTGAGCTCGGTTCGTAAAAGGCTCGTTTAAGCTTTAACGAGTTTAGCTCGAGCTCGGCTCGTAAAAGGCTCGTTATATGCTCGAATTTGAGCTCGTGAAAGCAAACTTGAGTTCGTTAAAGATCGAGTTCGAGTTCGAGTTTGAGTTCAAGTTCGCGAGTCAATGAACGAACATGTTACGAGCCAAGTTCGAATATAGGCTCGCAAGCCTATAAAGGAACATGTTCGTGGACTTCCAAGCCGAATATCTGTAAGCTCGAGTTCGGCTCGTTTAAAAGTTCAAGCTTGAATTTTAGGCTCGAGTTCGGCTCGTTAAGCCTGACGAACGATCGCGAACGAATATTTTTTCGAACCGAGATCCGAATAGCTCTTGAGCGGCTTGATTCATTGCAGCCCTAGTTGTATCTTTGTCATCGAATGGGCTTGCTGGTCATGAAGAGTGTCAGGTCAAATGATGTCATGTCCTGTATTACAGTTGAATGTTATCAAATAAAATTGCAATTGACGAGTAATAGTTAATTAGCAAGCATTTTAGAAATATTTCAGCTTCAGGAGTTAACCATCTACAGAGACATATTTGATAAAAATGTTAAGGTCAATAATCTGAAACATGCTTTAGCATGATAAGAGTTCTTGCATTATACGGTTCAAAGTTTATTTTCATCCGGTGATGAGGGAAAATGTGTTTTAAAACAATGCCAAAAACTATGTTGCCATTATGCCATTGATTGTGAACAGCTGCTTTTATACCTCCGATGCTTGCGGCTTTTTTTTTTTTTTTATCTTGTTCAATCTTGAAATTTCAATCATGTACTCCTTAATGGTTCAGCCACTCCAGTCAAATCTTCTCAAAGGGAAAGGCAACGCAAACAAGGCAGAGAAGAAGGTGAGACTACCCCAAATCTTTTAAGAAAATCTTTTATCCTTCACCAATTTCCAGACAGAAACACTAAGGCACACAAATGATTGATAAAAATGCTAAGGTCAATAATTTGTTTTTGCATGATAGAGTTCTTGCATTATACAATTCAAAGTTTATTTTCATCTGGTGATGCGGGAAAATTAGGTGAATAAAGCAATGCCAAAAGCTATATTGCTATAGATTGTGAACAGCTGCTTTTATAATTTCAATGCTTGCGGCTGCATTTTTTATCTCTTCCAATCTTGAAATTCAATCATTCACTCCTTAATGTTGCAGCCACTCCAGTCAAATCTTCTCAAAGGGAAAGGCAACGTAAACAAGGCAAAGAAGAATGTGAGGCTACCCAATTTTATTTAATGTTGCCGGCTTTTTTTTACCTCCCGACTGGTTACGTGGATATCGTAAATGAGTTAAAATGATTGGTTGCATTTCCAGGAAAGAAATGTTTGAATGTTTCTAATATTTCAGGTTCAGATGAGCCAAAGAGGAAAGAGAAGCCCAAAAAGGGGGGAGGTTCAGGGCTAACCGCACCACTTCCTTTATCAGATGCTCTGGTGAAGTTCGTTGGTACAGGAGAACATGAATTATCGCGAGCCGACGTTGTCAAGAGGATGTGGCAGTATATAAAAGAGAATGAACTCCAGGTTTGTTACTTATTTTTGGATCACAGTGTAGTTTCATTATTTTTGTCGCCATCCAAATTTAATTGACATTCATCGTAATCATGTATAATTGACCTTCACTTTTACTTATTGAAGTTTTGGCAACTCTATAGCAAAGACTCCATACTGTTCATGATTGTCGAGTTCATGCCCTCCCATTTTATTTTATTTTTCTCCTGCAATATGATAAAACTTTTGACTGCTCATATATTTGTTGCTTATGTTTAACCAAAAGGGGATTGGTCTGTCAAACTTTGCCGGAGCTCTTTGTGTCATTACCTGACAGTGCTCTTGCCGCATAAAACTTTTACTATTAGTCTTTCCGAATATAGATGCACAACCGTAACATGTCACTATCACCAAAATGCACCCGTCAAAATTTGACTAGTTTACCTCTTTCAGGATCCATCTGATAAGAGAATGATCTTATGTGATGACAAGTTGAAAGAACTCTTCGGAGTCGATTCCTTCCATGGATTCACCGTTTCAAAGCTACTCACATCGCATTTCATCAAAACTCAAGGGTGACTCGGTTCGGCATTCTATTTTTCTTTTTAAGTCCACAAAAAGAGAGAGCTTGCGTCAATTCCAGAGCTGAAGCTGCCTCTACTCTGTCTACTTGACACGTCAGTACTCGAAGGTAGGATGCTGGTATGTATTCTGCCACTCTCAAGACAGCACCAACATGATCGCATTCTTCCATTTGTAACACAGTTCAGCTAATATGGATCGTGTTGGAAAAACGTATAACAGGATGCTATTTGCATCGTATGCAGGTATCATTCCATTGGAGATACACAATTATGCTTTTATTTTAATGTAAATGACATGTTATGATATGGTAGTTAGCATAAACGTTGCTTCAAGTTCTTGAATTTTGGAGTGTTGTAACATAGCTTAAAGCCTCGGATGGAAAGACTGCAAGTTAAGGTAGAACTTGAAGCTTGGAAAGTTGACATTACATTCTTCATTGTGTTTAAGGTATGATTTTGTGGAATACTTGCTTTGGGATTTCCCTATTGTAAGACTTAAATATTTCTAGACCTTTTGAGATGTATTGTATTCTTGAAAAGTGTTGTGCTTTCCCAAAACATTTTTGAGCAGGACTCTTGTAAGCGGTCGCATTGTGCGGACGGATTGCACTTTTAGTGTAAAAAATGATACTTTGTGTGAATACACTTAATTTTAGTTTATTTAGACAAGATATCACTTTCTACACTAAAAGTATCACACGTCGCACTCTGCGGCTGTCTTACACAAGTTTTTGCCTAAACATTTTTTTCCTTTGTTTTGTTAAGTTGATGAATATTGGGTTTTGTTAGGATAAGACCCCCATCAACTGAGAGAGAGAAGAAACTAAACTCATCGAGTTTTATATAAGGTGAAAATATTTCTTGATTGTTTATGAGGTCAGTGGGGGGAGGAAAGCATTATAATGACTTCAAATCAATGATAAACAACTTCTATTAATTCCATCTATTTATATTTTCCCTTTTGGGCCGGTGGCCGGCTTTTGTTGTTATTGGACCATGAATTTCGAAAGGGTCCATAAATCATCACAAAGGCCCGAAATGGTTCTCAGACAGCAGCAAATTCTTCGAAATAATTTTATATTATTTTTTTTTCCAATTAGTTGTAATTAACATAATTTAGATTCCGAATAATACCTCTATTTCGTTCCCCTTTTAATTTCTCCTTGAATCATTTGGAATAAACAACTTATTTTACAAGACTTCTCTATGCAATACGTTTAAGGTGATAAACAAAGTTTAAATATGTGATCCAAAAAATACTAGTAATTATAGTAATAATCAAACGATTATATATACATTGAGTTCTATAATTTGATCGAACCAGTAAAATAAACAAAAAATAACAAAATGTTTTTGTGAACAAAGTTGATCCCTAAACAAAAGTTATTTTAGTAACTATAATAATAATAATAATAATAATAATAATAATAATAATTAAAGAACTATATATATGATGTGCTATCCATATAAATGGGCTTTTGCCAACTAAAAGTGAATATAAAAGGAGGCCTAAGAAGCACATGGAAAAAGAAAATGTTAAAAGGCATGTGGTAATTTCCTGTGTGGCAAACAAGGACCAAATGATGCTGGCGTGAGCAAAAGTAGTTTGACGAAAAGTAAAAGAAGGATGAAAGAATCTGTAATTTTTAGTGTTTGATTTTATGATGTGTGTATAATATGATGTCATGTGATGTTATAATTGTACATTTATCGGTCATTCGTGTATGGAATATAGAGTGAAATAGAAAAAATGAAACAAGAAATCTCATCCCAATTTATGAGACGATTGAGTGTTTATATTGATGCCGATGCATGTTTTTATTTAAGACAAATTCGGTAATAATTCTTTGGATTTTATAATCTACCATTATTATTTAAAAAGATTTTCTTAAATATTATTGTATAATTTTAGGTCTCTAAGTTTTGAAGTGGAACACTTTTTTTTCCAAAGGTAAAGTGTAACATTAAACATATATAAATTGAGTTTTTAGCATAAGAGTGATAATGGATTGGGTGGGCCGAGTCACCAACTCATGTGTAATTGGGTCAATCCAAAATTCCACCGATTGTATTTTTGTGGTCACCCAACCCAACACGTATAGTTTTGGTCAAGCCATTCCGACTTTTCGTGCTTCAAACAGTTTGGGCAGGTCAAAATATGTCAAATCCTTTTGGGACTTCTAAAAATAAAGTCTACCTCAACCCTATATACGGATTTGGTTGGATATATTCATTTAGCCGGACCAATAATTTAGTTAATAAAATAAAGAGAGATTAACCGGTGGCTTAGTCCACCCGCCACCACAAAGTGATTGTGGGTGGAGGTTACACCGCTTTCATCAAATTGCTCTCCGGAAAGATACGCGAGTTGGTGAAGATTTGGTAAGCCTCAAAGGTTGAGTTATAAAAAAAAAAGAACAAAAAGATTGAGATAATAGAGAATGTTGATAGGGTTGGGTCCAAAGAATATTTCGATTCGGGATAGATCGTTATTAGTAGATTGGGGGTCGAATATAATTGTTCTCTTTACCCAGGAGGATCTGGTTTCACGTCACAGACCCCGTCGAACATTTGCCAAAGTCGTCGTGCAGACATCCGCGCTTACCTTGGCAAAGAATGAGTAAAGCGAAGTTCGAGCTTATAAAAAAAAAAAAAAAAAAAAAATGGTAGAAAGCAGAGCCGTTTAATATGCGGCGAATGGATTCCACCGACTCCTCCCTTACTCAGTACTGCCACGTTTCCGCTGGTCCCCACCACCATTGTACGTTTCTTCTATTTCTTTATTTGTTTTGTCGTGTACAATTAGCCCGATTAGGTATCAAATGAACTTAAAGGTACGTTTGGAATACTGTTTATAACTTTTTCTTTTTTTTTTTTAAAGAAAGGGAACATAGTTGTCCAGTCCTGGTAGAGAAGGGGATATAATTTGAACTTAGGTCAATTACGCCAGTAATACTTTTAATCCCATTTTGTTATATTATTTAATTGGAAAACTTGTTTTTAGGGAAATTAAAAGTATTTATAAGTTTTTGTTTTCAATTATAATTCGATGTATGTACAACGCTTCATTTTAACATAGTAATATTTATAAAATAAGTAAATCAAATTTATGTATTCTGAAAAAATAATATATCAAAATAACATCGTGAACTCCTTTGGGCTTTGGCCAATTACTACAAGAAAATTTCAATTTATCTACAAAATTTAGCGACAAAAATAATTTTGTCACTAATTTTTATAGTTCCTTACATAATGCCCGATTAAAAGTTACCTAAAAATTTTCAATTTACCAACATATTTTCCGTAATTACCAATGATTTCAGATTCAGGCAGATATTTTAACTACAATAATTTTATGTATACTTTATAATTTTTTAATATTTGCCAAATGATTTTTCTGTAGGTAAAATAATTTTTTTATAAAGGAATTTTTGCAGCTCACGCAAGACTCTTATCCAATAATCACTGTAACCATTTTGTCTTTACTTATTTTTCAATAATAAACATCTTATTGTAGGAAAAAATTTCACATCACCCGGGATATATATTGAAAAAAAAATCATACCCATCGGTTTCAAATCCCAAAGAATCATATCTCAATCCAGAGACAACAGCCTTCTCAAGCAAGAGTTGAAATTTTTGAAGGGTCATATAAATTCATTCATTAGGGAGAAATAAATCATTATTATTCATTGCCCCAAGACAAACAATGATCCAAGCCTTGACTCTCGAGGGGCCCAATTTAAAGTCCAAAACCACCACAACCCAACAACTCCCACAAAAAGTAGACAAAGACCACAATTAAGTGAAATGACAAGAATGCCCATGCGAAAAATCCAACCAAAATATAAAAAAAAAGTTATTGATATTTTAGTACTTGAACTAGAGACAATTTGCCGATTTGGCACCTCACATATCGACACTTTATTGATTTGATAAAATGTTACCTATTTCAAATTGAAAATACGAAAAATCCTCAAGGAAAACTCCCACAACTTGACCAATATTAATTTTCTTGTGGGCTTTTTGTATCCTTCAAGTTGAAATTAGGGATGACAATCTCTCCCGCCCGATCAAGACCTATCGTGCCCGTCATATTTGGATCGCCCGTCCCGTGACCCAAACAGTCGAGATGGTCCAGGTATCACTTCCACCCCGCGCATTTTTTTTATTTTTCGTAATATATTTAATATATATTTTGCATGTATATTATATAAGATAATATAGTTTTATGTATTTAATATTATATTTAACATATATAATGACAAATTTTATAAATAACATGCATTTATAATACAAAATATAAGAATAAGAATTATTAATAAAATAAATGATAAAAATATTAAAAAAATAAAATTATTTTCAACACGGGGTGACCCGTGGTGGGTTGCCTTGTCCTGTCCCGTGGAGATGTGGCGAGTCTGGGTATTGAGATACCCGCCCCGTCCCGTCCCGCTCAATTGTCATTCCTAGTGGAAATAGGCATTAATTTATCAAATTCAAGAAGTATGAGTACTGAATTGGTCAAAATGGCAAATGCGAGATATCAAATCGGCAAAATATTATAATCCAAATACTAAAAAAACTAATAACCCAAATAAAAATTGTGAGAGAAAGATTCCATTGGAGAAGGTGGGAGAATAATGGGAACAAAGAGATACCCTTTGATGAGAAGGGTCACGCAAATGCCATGAACAAATGAGCTTGTCCATCACGTGGTAGATGCTTTTGTAGTGAAAGTGAATAAGTGATTATGATGATTTTAGGGACTGTTTGGTTTGTCCTCTTTCAAACACCACTCATTTAGGTATCCCATACTTCATTTTATTCTCTCTCTTTAAATTCCCTAATAAAAACATGGGTTCAGCTCTGTGTGAATGACAAGTGACGACCGTTCAAACCGCTGAATCTTGTAGGGGACTACATTGGCAAAAAAACAAAAAGATTTGAAAATTACAAAAAAAAGGATAAATGTGAGAGGTAGTTATAATATTTTTACGAATGTAAAAAAGTATTTGAAATGTTTTTGCTTATAAATGGGGTAAAATATAATGGGAGTAATTGCAAAAATTTAGTTGAGAATCAGAAATTCGTAGGATTAGAAAATAAAATCAAAAAGTTGAGAAAGAGAAGTTGATGACGTTTGGTGAAAAAATTGTAAAAATACTTATTCGTTTGTAAAATTCAAACTAAAAAGGAAGAGAAAATCTAAAGCATCATTCTCCCAACTTTTAGATTCTGATTATATGAAGCATAAACATAAATTAATTGGTACTTGTAAACACTAAAAAAATTTTTTTTAAACAAAAAATGAGAAACATTTTTTTTAGTGATAGCACACACTCCCAATATAGAATCAAATCTAACGGATTTTTTTGTAATTCTCATAAATCTGTGGTTTTTTTTGTAATTAACCCAGATCTTAGGGGTAATTTTTGTAATTATCCCTTATTTATAAATCAAACAATACCTCATCGACAAAATTTACAATGATCAACACTTGCTCATTGAACCCTCAAAAAAAAAAACACTTGCTCATTGAAGAAAAGTGCAGTTTGATTATTGGCTGAGGCAGAGAGTAAGTGGAAAAATCTGAGTGTAAAGTTGAAAATTGTCAAAATCAAAACACGTTCTTCCTTTTCTGTTTGTTGGATTCTTGAAAAAAAAGCATTAAAGTTGTGAAACAGAAATTTACAGAGCCTAGATACTAGTTCTTCTTGGATTCTGGAAAGAGTATCTTCCAAGGAGAAGAGGGTTAAATATGGTCTATTTTTCTTGGACCTGATTCCTTACTTTTCTTTCAGTAAAGGTATCTTTGTACAAAATGATACCACATGCTGCTTGTCTCAAGATTATTTTTTTTGCTATGGGGACCTTCTAAAAATAAAATTATGTTTTTTTTCTAAATATTATTAAAATTAGTAAAGTAAAGTTGTCACCTCATTAAGTCAAAAGGTGAATAAACATGAAATAATTAACATAAAATCAAATAGTATGGGGAAGAGAGGAACAGTACGGATGCGATTCACGTATATTGATTGTTGTTAGTATTTAAAATTTCATTATCAAATACAAAATTATTAAATGTCATTGTCGAAAAAAATTCAACGATAAAATTCTTTGTAGGCTCAATAATTCGCTGAGTATTACTTTTTTTTAGTACAATTGGGATATTAGGTGAGGAGACACACTCACATGGGTTTGAAACAAGATTAATATGAAGTTTACTCATAAAATTAGTTATCTTTCTCTTAGCTAGGAGAAAAAAAAAAAAAAGAAGCAATGTTCATGCCGTTTCATTAATTATAATACTTGACTTTGTACGGATATACATATGCTAAATGCTGATTATTTCACTTAAACACAAAAAATTGGTTAATTAAATCCCTCTGCCATAACATCTAAACTCTGAAGTGTTGTAGTACTAAACTAAGACTTAAGCTAATATTCATTG
Source organism: Rehmannia glutinosa (assembly GCA_016081115.2). Classification (NCBI taxonomy): domain Eukaryota; kingdom Viridiplantae; phylum Streptophyta; class Magnoliopsida; order Lamiales; family Orobanchaceae; genus Rehmannia; species Rehmannia glutinosa. The sequence goes on along the minus strand of CM071927.1, from coordinate 90,379,123 downwards.
ACTTTACAAGCTAGTATTTAAAAAGATAAAAATTATACGATGTTAAGTAGTTTTAATTAAATCCCTTTAATTTGAAATATAATATTAGAACAGTACTATTAATAATATTATATACATCCCACAAACTTAATAATATACAATTATTTTACCACATAATTTTTAAATTAAGATATGAAAGTGCATGTCATTGGAATAAGGTTAAGTGGAAACCCAAATCTTGAAAGAGGAGAAAAGATTCCTAGAAGGAAAGAAATGATTGTACATCTAAATGGGTCAACTGAAACCCACAGTAAAGTGAGTGCACCCACGCACAGAGAAACCCGCAATTTAAGAAAAAAGGTACATGAAATAAAAATACGGAAATGATTAATTAATCTAATAAAATAATTTACGGGGGGATTCCCCTAATAAGATGGAATCTAACGGGTGAAGAGCCAATCCATCGGCGGGTCCCACCAGATTCCCAAAGAGCGTGGTCGAGTTTGCACCAATTTATAAGGGAAAAATGCAAAATTAGTCTTATATTTATAGGGGTATTACAATATTAATCTTGTAACTTTTGAAATTGCGATTTTAATTTTGTATATTTTGTCTTTTTTGTAATTTTGGTCTCGTAACTTTTAAATTTGTGTAATTCTGGTCCTATAAATTTTAAGTTGATGCAAATTTAGTCCTAAGGGCTTTTCAAAATATCAATTATTCCCAAAATGCCCTTGAAAACCAAAATAATCAATGTACCCAAGATCAAGTTTAAAATGATATCATATCACAACCTATATTTTATTTAATTGAGTAGAACTTATTTATCATTTATATTATAGATTGCCTAATGAAAGAAGCATTTTAAATTTATGAATCCAGATTAAAATCTAAGATACGAGTTCAATATGTATTATTTCTTAATTATGAAAATACAAAAAACACACAAAAATATGCCAAAATGGCTATTTTTATAATAAGACCGAAATTATCACAACTAAAAAATAAAAGACTAAAGTTATCAAATCTTAAAAAATACATAATTAAAGTAGTTATTTTTGCTAGGGGTAAAATTGTCACAACACTAAAATTGCAACTTCAAAAATTACAGGATTAATTTTGCAACACCCCAATAGATACAGGCCCAATTTTGCAATTTTCCCAATTTATAATACCAATTTATTCCATTGATGCAAGTTACATAAAAATATAAATTGTAAATATTTAATTATTTTTCTAAATCGAACTATTTATTTTGGGGGCAAGTTTTATTTATACTTTTTTATAATTTAATTTATTTGTTGTACTAATTAAATATATAACAAGAATAAAAAAAATTTAATCAAATAAATAAAAATAATATTAAGAAAAAAGAATCTACATTAATGAGTGTGTATGTGAGAGATAGAGAGTGAGGGTGTTAAACAAAAAAAAAAATCTTATGATTGGTGTGCTTGAAGTTTTTTTTTTATAGTCATTGAATATAAAATGAATAAATGCAAATGTGCTATGGGGGTGTGTATTTATTATGTTAAAAAAAATTATGGGTTATGTATATGTAGTGGTGAATTTATTTAGTAAATATATTTTACAATAAAAAACTAGAGTTTTCAATATTACTACATTTAACATTTCTTCTCTCCCTTAAAAAAAATATTCATTATCTCGGGAAGTTCGATACTATCCAATTAGGTAGCAGCCAATTCTATTGAGATTTGTACATGCATATGTTCAATTATGACATTTGCATGTGTGTTTTTCTATTAAAAAAAAAGAGTAGAAATATGTAAAAATATCTAATGAAGTTGGATAGCATCTAATTAGGTTCATTGCATCACTTATATAATTAACTATTGGATGCGCCTTGCGAATCTTTGCCAACGAGCACATTCAAGATAGAATTTTCTTCTATTTTTTTTTCAAATTTAAAGAATCCTTAAAATACATGGCCTATTAATTCAACTAAAAAGATTCAATCTATTAAACCTTTCGTATTATTAATATTATTTTATGGGCCTGTCTTGATTGTATCATATCTTATAGGTAACATCTATTTATATTTTTATAATCCCATGAATAAAGTTTATGATAAGATTTATTTAATCTTTTGAACAACAAATGAGGTTGTTAAAGCTTGCAAGCAACCATTTGAGGCATTCAACCCAAGACTTTAAATTACACTTTCACCCATCATGTGGTTTGTATTTATGTTATATTTTTAGCATTATCATTTCAAATTAAGTTGAAAAACCTTCTTATAGCAGAATAAATGCATAAAGGTTTCATGGCTTGTGGCTTTCAAATAAAGCATGATTATTTAATGTGGTGTAGGTGAAACTTCAAAGAGTTGAAGAAATTAAATTATTTAAAGATAACAATGCCATGCTAGAGTAATCTTATCTTTTTTTTTTTTTTTTATAACTCAGCTTCCAGGCTTACGCTTCACTATGCTTGAGGACAACAGCTCCGGCCCCTCATTGTTGCAGCCAAGGTAAATCACCTACAGAGAACAATTATGTTCGATCCCCCAATCTAATAATAATGATCTCTCCGCATATGCCCCGGGAAGCAATTTGACGGAGTAGGGTTTAAACCTCTTACCTCCACCCGACAATTACTTGTAGTGGCCAGGTGGGCTAAGCCCTTGGTTTAGAATAATCTTATCTAACAGAACAATAGGTGTACATATATGGTGATGTGTACCTTTTTCTTGTATTGGATTAGAAAGAAATACCAAATCAAGAAGCAAATGATTAAATATTCCATAAATAAGGTGTTTGTCAAAATTTATTTACAACATTTTATAAAATCCACTATTTTATAAGATGTTATTGAAATTTATAAAATGTTTGATTTTATTTTAAAATAAGATACTGAAATGTTTTTATAAGATAAGACATTATGAATTTTTAAGCTAAAAGCAATAACTTTTTGTAATTAAGCTTAGAGCATGTCTCTTGTAAGACGGTCATACGGTGCGATGGATTGCACTTTTAATGTAAAAAGTGATACTTTTAGTATAAAGAGTGATATTTTTGATGTAAAAAGTGATACTTTGTCTGAATACACTTAAAAAAGTCCATTAAATATTATAGTCTAGAGTAGTATATATTTTATTAGACGATGAATTGTAACCATTATATTAAATAAGTCATAGTCATTAGTTAGAGGATTATCTTAGTACAAATATATGTTGATCGTTTTGTATGAAGCCAGAATTGAGAAGAACTAAGAAAAGAGCAAACACTCTCTTTTAAATAGCCTAATATTCTTGTTTAAATATTTGAATTGATTCGAATATATTTTTAAATAAGAATAAGAATCAATATTTGTATTCAAATATTAAAAGAACTCAAATCACATGTACGATTAATATAAGATTCTATTTAAAAAATATTTCTTTAATTTTTGATAAGTTTAAGTCAAAAATTTGTGTAAGACGGTCGCACGGTGCGACATGTGATACTTTTAGTATAAAAATGATACTTTTAGGGTAAAAAGTGATATACTGTCTGAATACACTAAAATTAAGTGTATTCAGACAACGTATCATTTTTGCACTAAAACTATCACTTTTTAAACTAAAAGTGTTCGCACCGTGCGACCGCCTTACAAGAGACCTGCTGTAAAGAGAATGCGTTTTCTTGAATCTTCTCAAATTTGGTTTTGGTACAAAATGATCAAACACTTATTTATATTAAGACAACTATCTAATGAATGATATGATTATGATTTATTTGATCATACGACTACAATTCATTCACTAGAATAGTATAACAAAATATATATTACTCTACAATTATCTACTATTTTCTTCTGTAAATAAACTAAATATTTTCTTCAGATATTTGATATTTTATAAATAATTTTTAGAAATTGAGCTTATTAACTCTAATATTTAACGGATTCTTTTTTATTTTTCTACTCAAAATAAGCTCGAAATTCACTAAAATACGAGAGCATGATGAATTTCTTGCTTCTCAATTATAATTTATTTTTAATTTACTCAATTTTCCCGATAGAAAGAAAAAAGAAATAAGACGAAATCAAAAGAGGATGTAGAAATCAAAATAAGACCAAATCAAGCTCATTTATTTGATCTGGTTACGATTCCTCAAATACATAGATACTTGACTATTCTTTTGAATACTCGAATCGGTTATATTTAATGATATTTATATTCATATTTATTTTCATATTAATTCAGGATGAACCAAATCTAATTACACCCTACCACATCAATATAGGTGTTGGCCTGCTTTTCGGATCTACGAATATATTTTTTCCCCACCAATACAGGTATTAGCATGCTTTTCGGATCTACGACTACCGAGAGGGTGTTTGTTGAATTTATAAGTTCTTCAAAATATTTTTATTAGATGTTTGAAAGATTATAAGCTTAAAGTCTCAAAGTGTTTCGTAAACTTTTTTTTTAAAATATCTATAAGCTCCTAACTTTATAACTGTTTTTAGCGAAAAAAATTGGGATCTTCCAACATATTCTCAAAATAATATCATATTTTAACAATTTTTTAATTTTGATCATTGTCTTTCAACATTATCAACCCTTATTTATATTAAAAATACCCTCTAATTAATGCATTGGATTTATTTTAATATGATGACTATAATTCATTTACTAGTCTAACAAAATATATATTACAGTACAATCATGTACAACTTCTCTTTCCCAAAGAATCTAAATATTTTCTCAAGACATTTCTAAAGAATTTTTATAAATCGGGCTTATTAAGCTCTAATATTTAACAAACTCTTTTTTAATTTTCTACTCAAAATATTAATCAATCCTAATATTATTTAGGTCAAATCAAGTTATTTCCAACATATTTATTATATATTAATTACATAAATAAATATATACCAATATATATAAATAATTACATATGAGTGTTTTTTAATTTTCTACTCAAAATATTAATCAATCCTAATATTATTTAGGTCAAATCAAGTTATTTCCAACATATTTATTATATATTAATTACATAAATAAATATATACCAATATATATAAATAATTACATATGAGTGAATTGCACAAATATAAATATATATATATATATTATAATATTCTTATTCATATTCACATAATTTACAAATCTGAATAAATATTATTATTTTTTCTTAATTATATAAGATAAGACGAAATCAAAAGAAGATGTAGAAAGAAAAAAAAAGAAAGAAAAAGAGAAAATTCCTCACTCACAAAGGTTAATTTCGACCAGAAGAATAAATTTCAAAATGTTTTTTTATAGGAAGAAAAAAATGACGACTTGAAAAAGAATTTTCCATATTTTTAAAATAATATTATATTTTAACAATCTTTTTTAATTTTGATCATTGTCTTTCGATCATTATCAACCCTTATTTATATTATGGCAACTCTCTAACTAATGCATTTGATTTATTTAATCTGATGACTACAATTCATTTACTAGTCTAACAAAATATATGTTACTCTACAATTATCTACAACTTTTCTTTTCCAAGGAATATAAATATTTTCAAGACATTCTAAAGAATTTTTATAAATCGGGCTTAGTGAGCTCTAATATTTAACACACTTTTTAAATTTTCTACTAAATATAATCAAGCCCAATATTATTTGGATCAAATCGAGTTTATTTTCAATATATTTATTATATATTAGTTACATAAATAAATACATATAAATATTATATATGAGTGATTTGTACAAATATAATATATATATAATAATTATTAATTTTTTACTTAATTATTGAAGATAAGACGAAATCAAAAAGAGGATGTAGAAAAGAAAAAAAGAAAAAGAGAGAAAATTCCTCACTCACAAAGGTTAATTTCGACCGCAAGAATAAATTTTGAAAAGCTTTTTCCCGATAGAAAGAAAAAAAGAAATATGTGACGACTTGAAAAAGACTTTTCCTTATTTTTACACATTTAAATAAAATAAAGAGAAATCTCTCTTCCACACGCAGCTGAAATATCGGGCCTCACCTGTGTCAAAACTCGGCGTTGTTTAACAGAATCTTCTTGCCTTTAAATCCTTTTCATTTTCCTTCCATTCTTTCTCTCTCTATACTCTGTTGTTAACAGAATCTTCGTCTTTATATAATCTCCCACTCTTTCTCTCTCTATACTCCCCATTTACACTGATTTACAGGGATAATTATTGATCAAGCAAGAAAAAAAAGATAAAAAAAGTGAAGATCTAAGATCCGGCGGAGAGATGGGATCGTTAATTCTCCCGGAACTCAGCTTGGATTGTGGATTTTCATCGGAAGCATACGTCCGGAGAACAATGGGCGAGATTTTTACAACAAAAGCCGCGTGGTGTCAGCACGGCGTATCTGAGAAGATTTTGCAGCTTGAAGATTACGCTAAAAGGTTGCGAGATGAGATGAAGAAAATCGAGGCTTTCAAACGCGAGCTTCCTCTTTGCATGCTCCTCCTCACCGACGGTTAGATCCTTTCTCCGTTTCGCATTCGTTACGTTTTTGATACAGGTTTATCTCTTCTTAAAATTTGGAGAGGGTTTAATTTTCCTTGATAATGTTAGGTATTCAGATTATTTTTTCCTTGATAATGTTAGAAATCAATTTATTATCAACGTGTTTTGTTCTTATTTAAAGGTTGCGTTGTTGTTGTTGTTTTTTTTTTTTTTTTTAATACAGCGATTCTAGCATTGGATGAGGAGTTAGCTCAGTACCAAAAATCAAATGTGGAGCCGGTTTTGGAAGAATTTATTCCATTGAAGAAAAGCTGTAAAGATGAAAAAATTGATAAAGTTGAGGTTAGTCCTGAAAAGGATGTCAGCTGCAGAGATAAGATGAATTGGATGAGCTCTGTCCAGTTATGGAACTCGAATAATCATCACAGTCCTGATTCTGATTTAAACAACAACAAACTTACCTTAAAGCTCGATGACAATAAAAAGGTATAAGAAAAATTGTATAACAAGGATATGCTGCTGCTATCATTTCTTGGTTGTGTGTGTACTTATGGATTTCTTGTGTTTTTCTGTTTGATGAATAGAAAAAGGAAGAAGAAATGAATGAGCCTGTGATGGATAATTTATTTCAGAGTAGTAAGAACAGAACAGTGGGAACGGCTTTTGTACCCTTTAAGGGGTGTAATAATTTTCCGGTGATTTCGGTAGGGAAAGAGGAGAGGGATGAATTGCCAGCTCCAGGGCTTTCGCTTTGTACTCCTGCAATCAAGAATGCAATGGAGGGGATTGATAACTCTATTGGTTTTAGCCTAAAATCCAGTTCTTGCAGATCAGGATCATCTTCGGCAACTAATGTTCAATCAACTTTTAAGGCTGGACATCAGCAGACTGCTAGGAAGCAAAGGCGATGCTGGTCACCGGAATTGCACCGACAGTTTATCAATGCCCTGCAGCAGCTTGGGGGTGCTCAAGGTTTGAAACCCGGAAATTTGTTACTTCTTTGTGACTTCTGTTTACTCCTAGGTTGCATTTGGATGAGAGGATTTGGATTTGGGGAGAGGATTTGAGGGAATGATTTCAATTGATTTCATCTAAGATAGATTTGATATCCTACCAAAATAGCTTCAAAGGATTTGAAATCCATTATAGAATGATTTCATCCAAACAATCTCAATGGACTTGTTATTATGGATTTGAAATTCTTAGCTCCAACTCCATCAATCCAAATGGAGCCTTAGTTCAGATCAATAGTTATTGCCTTATTGGGATATAGCATGGTTGAGTTTATGATGATAGATTAGCAAAGTGTTTGTAAGTTTTGATACCATTAGTTTAGGTCTGCATTTTGGACAAACTTGTTAGCTAAGAATTTGTGCTGGATTTTTCGGATTTGGTCTTTGTTCCAAGACTCAATTGAATTATCAATATTGGTGGTAGGAGGGAAAAGGACAGCATTGATTCAGTATTGATCTTCTTTGAATTAGCCTTTTTGCATTATCTGCTTTTATAGTTTTTCTTGTTTCGCCTCTCATTTGGTTTTGTTCTATGTTTTACAGTTGCCACGCCAAAGCAGATCAGAGAGCTTATGCAAGTCGATGGTCTCACAAACGATGAAGTGAAGAGCCATTTGCAAGTGCGTTTTAATCTTAAATTCTTCATTTTATTCATATATTTAGTCAATAACTGATGGTCATGCTTTTTGATGTTGCTTAATTTCAGAAATATCGCCTTCACACTCGAAGAGTCGCAAATTCTCAATCTATTTGTTTGTCGATGTCCGAAGAACAGTGCAATGATCCAGAGTCTGGTTCACCAGACGGCCCTCTTCAGTTAGGCGGATCGCCTCCTGGAGGCAATGAGGATGACGATGAGGATGATGAAAAATCGGAAATCCACAGCTGGAAGTGTGACATTCTCTTATCTGGGAGGGTTCGTGTATAATTAAATTGTCCACCATGAGTTTTGCAGATACTAAGAGATATACATGGGAGGACTTTGATCACAGTAATAAACTTAATACACAATGCATATAAAAAGATTTTGAGGCAGAGTTGTATGAAAATTTTGCAGGAATAGACTTCCTGGTCGGCTTTTTAAATTTTTTGTAATAAAATGAGTTCTTGAATATTTACTTTATTTGTTCTTTCATCATAAGGAACATCAAGTTAAGTCAAATTTGGAATACCCTTATCTCCAGGAGAATTATTGTTTGATGTTTGAGGACATCTAAATTTGCCTTTGAATTGAGTTACATTTGAATTAATTCTTTTAAAATATATTTTGGGTTTAAGTAGTTTTGTGCTTTTCTGTGATCTGAAGAATGAAGGGGATAATTTTGGTTGGTAGACATCAGAATGAAAGTGCCTTCTAAGATTGGGCAAGAACCAACCATTTGCTTTTGTCTACCACAAGGAAAGGTCATGGTCCACTTAAATAACCATTAATGCTATTAAAACCAAGTAATTCTGGGTTCATTGTACCTTTGTGTTAATTTTTATCAGTTTTTATATGTTGGAATATTCCTATAATTAGTATATAACTCATACTCCCTCCGTCCCAATGTATAGTCCACCATTCTTTTTGGGATGCCCCAAATATATACCACTTTCTATATTTAATTTAATACTAATTTTTCTATTCTTTTACCATTATAACCCTATTTAATATGCATTTTCTAATTTACATTATCCATTAAATCAGGGCAAATCAAGTAAATATTTTGCATATTTATAATTTTCAATACTTTTCTTAATATGTATTTGAAAAGTCAAATTAGTATATATTTAGGATGAAGGAAGGGACTAATAATAAAACCTATCATTCAACAACATGTGTATATATCAAGAATACCATGACAGACATATTTTCAGCCCCATTTGCATGTAGCATTAGGAAAATATCTCAATAATACAATAAAAAAAAAATCAACCCCTTTTGAACTAGTTACATTCGGGAAAAAAGGGGGAAATAAAAAACCAACTCATGATGCATATTGCATGGCTTGGAGAATCCATTATTTAACCTTTTCAAAAGGTTAATGGACAGTGTTTTATGGACCAGAGCTAATATTGGAAAAGATTTGTACTTATCTCTAGTATTATTTTGGTAAGATTTGATGTTCTATTATTTAATGCCGCCGCTTAATAAAGTAATCAATCAGTAGGTATTAGTCAAGGATATAGGTTTTTTAACAATTTTTTTACAATTGTTTGGTTGGCTGTGTGTATATATAATATTAATATAATAATAAAAAATAGTAGTAATATATTTAGCCTATCGGAGGACTCAATTTGCTTTAAAGGAACTTTTTATGAATCAATTTTTAAGAGAATTGTTGGAATGAGAATCTACATACCAACATATAATATAAGTGAAAAGAATGGTTCACAGGTAGACAATGAAGAGAATCTTAACAGGTGGCTTAAAGCGCCACCACAAAGAATTGTGGGGTGGAGTCGGGGTTCAAATTTCTCGCTCCATCAAATTGTTTGTGGGGTGGAGGTCGGGGTTCATATCCTGCTCCATCAAATGCTCCCGGGGCATACGCGAAAGTGAAGATTTGGTGGGAACTCATCTTGAATAACATCCGTGTGGGTTCGATTCGGGAGAGATCGTTATTAGTAGATTGGGGGTCGAACATAATTGTTCTCTTTACAGGAGGATCTCGGTTGTCGTCGCCAGACCGTCGAACATTTGGCGAGTGCGTGCACATCCCGCGGTTTACCTTGGCGGCAAGAATGAGGAAATGAGTTTGTTGTCCTCGGGCGTAGTCGGGCGCAGGCGCAGGCTGAGTTATAAAAAAAAAAAATGAAGAGAATCTTGAATTGTTCAAAATTCAAACAAGAAAACCTCTGTCCCAGAAAGTTGGTTCCAGCAACTTTAATTCCTTTAGGGCCAATCCGTCATTATTTTGTTAATCACTTTGTCAATTGATTCCCTAGGTTTAGTCCTTTTAACTTATGACTTTGCCTAATGCTCATTTGATCTTACAGATGAGCATTTTTTTAATTTAATTTTTTATTTGCAAAATTTTGATAAAGATATTTATGACAATAATTTTACATGTGCTTAGGGATGTCAACGGGATGGGCATGGCCAAAATCGGAACCTGCCCCGCTCCAAAACCCACCGAAGCGGTTTCTTTTTTGGCAAAAGCAATACAATGTCAATAGATCAAAAAGATAAATGTAATTATAAAACTTATTTAGGATTTTTTAAAAAAATTACTATTAGGATATTGCAATAGTATTCAAGTAATACTCAAAATAAATATTCAAGGTACAATATTACAAGATTTTTTTTAAATAAATTATAATATTACAAGATGTTATAGTAGTAAATTAAAATCAATATAACACACAAGTCTACAAGTAAATAATTGAAAATATCTAAATATATATTAAAAAACTATAATAATTATTACTGTGGTGAGGTGATTCTGGGTGGCGGGCTTTGTATTTTTAGACCCGGACCCATCCTGAGACCCATTTAACCGGGTCTAATCCTTTCCCGACGGAGCGAGTTTGATGCGGGGCGGATAAATTGTCATCCCTTGCTTACGAATTTACTTTGGTTAAGTAGACATTATTTTATTAAAAAAACCTAATCGGGTCAATTATTAGCATAACTTGATTAAAAGTTGGGATAATTACACAAGCCACTCCTAGTTATAAAAATCTCCATATATCTTTAAAACTATAAATATTCCATTGAGGTTGGTATTTACCTAGAAAATACCCTTCTCTTGAGACCATTTGAAGATGCAATTTTGTAAGCTAAAAATAAATTGTTAGGGGTATTTATAATTGTGATAACACAAAAAAAAAAGTAAATAAATAGATAGGGGTTAATTTAGAAGTTATTTTAGGGGTTAATTTAGGGGTTAGTTTATAGGGGTTATATTAGGGGTTAATTTAGGATTTAAAAAAAATATAGAAATAAAATTAAAAATTAGCCTATAAATATATGGTTAAATCACATATTTTTTCCACAACTTTCTAAACTCTCTATAATAGAAAACGAGGGAATCGAGGACTAGGATTTTTGTCGTTCAATTTTTCTACATCAAGTATCTGCGGTTATTAAGGTAGGGATTTTATTTGTCTTTATTTAATGTTCCATGATTGTACTTCATTTATTGCAATATATGTCAAGAGGAATTTATATAAGCTAGAGGCTATGAAAAGGGTCCGAGATCAAACATATCTTGGGTGAACCCGCATGCTATGCTATAAGTTAACCGTCGAGGAGGAAAAAGAGGAAATGAATGAATTTATTGTTGTAATTATGTGAATATTTTTCATGTTATATTAAATATTGACAGATATATCCCTATTGAGCGAGATGAAGCTCACCCCTATTATTATCATGACTTTCAGGTTGAGGAATCCGGCTGAAGATATGATGTTGTGGATGGTGGAATAAATCATGCTATATTTTAAATAATTATGACTGGACTAAATTTTAGATTTATGTCTTTAATTTTTCTGGTTTATGCTTGGAACAATTGTTGGATATTTTAACTTTGAAGATGTATTATTATTATTATTATTATTATTATTATTATTATTATTATTATTATTACTATTACTATTACCACTATTATTATTATTATATTTTTTCCTTAAAAAAAATTAAAATTTCTCAATCAACCTTTTTGATCATTATTGGGATCACTTTAATTTATAAAATTATGTTTTTTTAAAATATTTTTAGAATATTTTAAATTAATAAAATTGGGTCGTTACAATAATTTTAAAAGAATTATTTTTTTGGTAATTAGGTTAAACCTCAAGATATTTTTTTGTATTAAGAATTATGACATTGCAAGCCAAAACCATGGAACCTTTTGGAAGAAAATGGGCACATTAAAAACTTTTCTTGGACATTAAAAGGTCAGAATTTAAAAACATTTGAGGGTGTTATCCTTATACCTAACAAGTTTAATCCCACTTGAGAAAAAAATGAAAATGTGTTGTAATGTTTATCCAAAGTGCTTGACAAATAGTCCTTTTCACAAACAAAATAATGGAGAAAAGAATCTTCAAGACATTATACATAATGAGTGAGCCCACCTTGATAGCTCCATTATAAGATGACAAAATTGTTTGGTGAAAGTGTTTAATTTGAGTGAAAAAGATGGAACCAAAGCCAACTAATTTTAGCTTTTCTTTTTAATCAAGGGTTCTTTGATTTGGTTCCTAATTGATTGCATTCCGTTTTTAAATTCAGCCAACTCGCTCAATCATTTTTTTTTTTTTTAGTGAAGTAGAGAATCTAATGCTATGCAGCAAATGACTATTGATGTGGAAGATTTGTTTAGTTGGAAAAGTTATTCCAATGGTCAAATCCCAAATCTTCATCATTTTTCCTTGCAAATGTTGTCATACTCCTGGTGGAAGAATGATGCGGGCATGTAGGGGTGGTCACGTTTCCAAAACCACTGGTCATAGTTCTTAAAAAATAGTAACTAAAACCAGTGCCAGATCGAAAATTTTAAAAATGGGGGTATGATATATATTAAAAAAAACACAAACACTATTTAATATTTAAAGTCATACAATAAAACATTGTTTAAAATTTTGCAAAAGTTGATCGTGTAAGATTAATGAAAAATTAATTCCCATATATAATTATATAAAAGAACTAAGTTTTTTGTTACATATAAAAGAACTAATTAGAGTAATTAAGAAAATAAGATATAACAAAATATACTTTTTGTAACATTATTCTTTTATTATAGTTATCTTTTGGATACTTTTACTTTTTGCATATTTTGCCATGCATTTTATTTATTCACATTGTTATGTTAATTTTTAATTTTTGCAATTTTATTGTAGGGATTTGTATTTTGTATTGTATTATTTAAATTTTATAATTATTAATATAAAAATAGAGATACAAATTTATTATTATTATTTTAACTAAAAATTATCGTTGGAGGTTTTAAAAACATTGGGGTACACTTGTACCCCCATAGTCCCATGTAGATACACCTCACATTTGGAAGATTTGTCTCACGGTTCGGGTTTCAAACTTAACCTGGTTCCTCCAAGATTCTCGATTTAATCGAATTATTTTTTATTTATAAATTATTTTATAAAATGAATTATAATTTTCAGTTAAAAAAAAGACTCGCAGTTAATATTTATTATAATATTTAGTTTTGGACTTAATATTAATCAATGCACTTTACCTTTGTGATTGAACTCGGCGATTTTGGCCGATCTACATTAATAGAAGTTCTCTTTTCCCTCAAAAGAAAAATATCACTAGTACAAAACAGATGCTCAATAAGGGCTTATAGTTAAGGCCCATAAAACATTACCCTACCCAATTTGTAATTTTGTACCAAACAGCTTGGTCTCTTATGGGCTTTCCACAATCTAACATTCAAATTCAATAAGCCTGCACTAGAAATCGCCAATATGTCCACGGGCCACCCAGGTATTAATGGGTTACTTCACTTACTTCTCCCAATATGGCTTTATTTTTATTAGTTAAAATATATTTATATATATAAATATATACATACATATATGAGCAAATTGTTCAATATACCCACTTTGGATAGACAAAGACTTTTCATGACATGTGAGATAAAAACTATATTGTTTACCCACTTTTATGATTCTTTTACCCAAATACATCCGGTACTTGAATGTAAAAGCGAGAAAGTAAGCGTACCACGTTCCCAAAGGAAACAATAAGTTATATGCACGATACTATTTTACATGCACAATATAAAGTTTTACATACATGCAAATGCTTTTATATCGTGCCCATATGCATACCTTTCATATCGTGTCCATATACATAAAATATTACACGCATGCCAATTTTTTATATCGCGTCCACATATGCTTTTATATGCATGCACGATATGCATAAAAATTTACATGCATGCAAATGAATTATATGCACGGACGATATGCATAACATTTTTATATGCATATACAAATGATTTATATGCACGATATAAAAATAATTTATATGCATGCACTATATGATTTTATATGCATGCACTATAAAAATGGTTTAAATTTTTATGCACGATATGGGTAAAAATTTATATGCATGCTAAAAATTTATAAGCATGCACGATGGGTAAAATTTTACATGCATGCAAAAAAAATTATATGCATGCACGATATGGGTAAATTTTTCATATGCATATACAAATGATTTTTATAGGCACGATATACAAATGATTAATATGCATGCATGCAAATGATTTATATGCATGCACGATATGTATAAAAAAAAAAGGAGTTTGTTTAATAGGTAAGTGTACACGAAAATGGAGTTTGTTTAATAGATAAGTGTGCTTTTAAGAGTGTATAAAAATGAACAGATGGATCTTGGAAGTTGGACTAAATATGGAGTCTTGTGCATGACTTTCAATTACCAAGATAGTGGATTAATTTTTTTTTCTAATAATAGATAGTGGGTTTGAATACAATATATATACACGCACGATATGGGCATTTACATGCACGATATAGATAGACACGATATCGTGCCTCATTTTCGTGCCCAATTTTAAATGAGGCACGATATATCGTGCCTAATATTAAATGAGGCACGATATAGGTTGGCACGATATGGATGATATGACAGATTTTGAGCGGGATATGTATATGTATATGTACATGGGTTGGCACGATATGAGCACAATATGACACGATATGGGTATACAATTTTATATATAGGTGTGTGTATTTGGGGAAAGTGTACACGATTTTCAACGAAAACATTAATTGCACCAATTTCAAAATTCAAAATCTTCAAATTAAAGAAGGGACATTTTTGTCAAATTGGGTAGAAAGAGTTTTCTTATGTCTATGGGTAGAAAAGAATACCCACTATACATAGTGGGTACTTTAAAAATTCCCCCTACATATATACACGTGACAGTGTATGCGGTATTTAAAAATTAATTATGTACAAAATTTCGAATTTATCGAATAACATTCCTGATATGAAATATATAATACATGTATTATACTTACTAATTATATGACTAATATTCAATCTTAATCTTTATATTTACAAGATTTAATAAAAATAAAAAGATTATGTATATTAATTAATAATTAATATCATATAATTAAAAAATAAAGTTCTTAATAATTTATAAAAAAAGACTAATTATTACCAAATATTTATCTCTGATTTATGACATTATAATAAATCAAAAAATATGAAACACATACAGAATAACTTAAAAATAAGCAAGCACAATATATAAAAAATTATGCCCATAAAATTTTAATCTTTAGCATTTGTATTTGAGCCATGTGCTTTTAATTTATTTTTTTAAAAAATGAGTCACTTCTCTCTCACTGATGGCCTTAATTACATGAACATTGTTTTAACTTAAGAGTTAATTACCGAATCTATCCCTGATTTAACTTAATTATAGAAAACCCAATTATCTTTTAAAATTACAAGTATCCCTTCTTGACAAATGCTTTTAGCTTACAAAATTGCATCCTCAAGAGAGGTATTAGTTAGATAAATACAAATGTCAAGGGGGATAATTGTAATTTTTGAAAGATAATTAGTATTTTTGTAATTAGACTAAACATCAGGTCCTGTATTTTTAATAATTATCCCTAACTTCAATTTAGAAACTTGACTGCTGATCCTCTTAGTGTTGAAATCAATGCCATTCCAGTTTCCCGCCTCCAGTGAGGCACGAGTTGGTAAGTGGCAAGATGACAAGAGTCTGGTGCTCCGACGTCGCGGGTTCGAATATATGTAGTCACAGTTCTTTGCTGAAATATTGCAAGGATTTGCTTTTAGGGTTCATTATTCCGTTGGTCCTCTCTCCTTGCGGATGCTACTCATGCATACCCCTTAATTTACATCATGTCCGGCTAAGGAGCTTCTGGTTCGGATGGTGGGTTTCGCCTTCCCGAAAACCTTTTAAAAATACCATTCCAGTTTCCTTAATCTATATATCCTCATGTTAATTCTTAGGCATTTAAGAATTAATTGTACTAAAAAATACACAAGTGGTGCAATCTTTATCTATATTCTTTCAGCATATATATGCAAAATTTGTCATAAAGCACATTCATGGAAGTGACTGAATCCTGTTTTGACACCTGATTTCCACTTACTGTATTGGCAGTTGACTTGAATACATTCGTTGCATGCTCACAGTATAATATACCTTAAAATTTGCTCCTATTTTTATCACATACTAAAATTGATTATTCAATTAACGTTTTATCTATAATATATCCCTCACAAATGTGTAATGTGGCTAGAGTGCTGCAAGTTGATCATAACAGACAAATACATATATGGGACTCAAGATTAATAATTATACATAAAAATATGACCATGGAGACATTATGAATCTTGCAGGGTTATTTTATTACAAATACCCTCATTGCTTATTGTAGTTATGACCTAACTTAAGCACTTGATTACATAAGTATATTTACAATTGGAACATTTTGCTCTAGAACAGTTGGGACTTCCCATAATATATGATGTTGTATATGTTACACTAAAATTAAAACATATAAGCAGAGTTCAGCTTGCATAACTGAGTGAAGGACTAAAAAGTGACGGGCCTTATAATATTCTTTTAAATTAAAATTAGGTTGATTTGTTACAAAAACTAGGCTCAATTGATTTAAAAAAATTCCAGTTCTCTTTTAAAATTACAAGTATGATCCAGGGGCGGAGCCACCCTTAAGCTCAGGGGGCCAAACTTTTTGTTTTTTATCATTTGCTACCTATATTTATATATGTATTATATTTTAACCCCCACAATTTGTTGGTAAAATTTATTATGAGTAAGATGATCCATGGATTTTAGCAAATTAAATTAGAAACTTTGTGAGCCTTATGTATTCTTATTATTATATTACAAATATTTTTTCTTCTTTTTCTATTCATAAAATAGAATAAATAAATGAATTTCTTAATTATTGTTTGCTAGTGTACATTAAAAATAAAATTGCATTTTTTTATTATATTGTAAATGATTCTCTTAATATGCAAGAGACATTCTAAGTTTAATTGATTAAGGATTTAATGATGGATTTTATATATTTACTAATGAGCAATGTTGTAAAAGCGCTAGCGCGCTTGCAGAAACAGAGAGTGGGGCCTAGCGCATAGGCGGGACATGGGCGGGCCTAATTTGAAAAAAACAAATTGTAGGCGGACAAGTGGGGCCTAGCGCTGGCGAAGATTAATCGTGGCTGGCGGGGATTTTTACAATGAGCTAATGAGTATTAATGTATTTTTATGCTAATGTAATATATTTAAACTTTATATCTTGTACGTGTGTGGCGTGTGTATATATATATATATATATATATGTAAGTGATCAGTTTTCTTTCGATTGACCCCCTTAAGACAAACTCGCTCCGCCCCCGCAAGTATCCCATTGATATATATTTTTCAAGTTTACAAATTGCACCTATTGAGGGGGTATATATTTGTAAAACAAAATATACCTCAAGGGGATGTTTGTGATACCTCAAGGGGGTATTTGCAATTTTGAAAGATAACTGAATTCTTTTTATAACTAAGCAAAACCTTAAAGGTAGTTTTTGCAATTTACCCTTTTGAAAAACAATTTATTTGGTTCGTAACTTTGACTATTTTAAGATTTAGTTCTTTAAGTAGTCGCCTTTAATATTAGTCCAATATCTTTTAAAAATTTGGACATTTAGTCATATTTTGGCGAAATTATGTAATTTTATGGGAAATTCTTTGGCTATGACCAATTAGATTCAAACATGTCAAAACAATGAGGATCTTGATGATTTGGTGCAAAATTTGCCACCAAAATATTAAAATCTCCAAATTTTTTATATTAATTTTTAATAATTTGACGTGTCAATTTTAGCTCAAAATCATCAAAATCCCCAAACTTCTTATACATAGTACCCATTGGTCATAGTTAGCTATTATTTGTCAGGTCGCATTAATTTCCTTTGCAAGTCTTATTCTATCAACATATATTTTATGAAAGTCATAAGCAGTGTAGGATTCATGTGCAAGAATTCCACAACATACAAACAATTAACAATACTAAGTGGATATGTATCATGTTACATTTATTTATCTTCTTTAACACATTGGTGCATGAATAAATTTAACAGCAAACATGGCCATTATGTCATCAAGAAACATAGTGGGATAACTTGGGGGCTCAGCCCATTTAGCCGCCATAAGAGATTTTTCATGTTCCATCAAATTGTTTCTTGGGGCATATATTTGGAGTATCTTGAATAACATCCGTGTGGGTTCGATTGAGAGAGATCAACTATTGTTAGATTTGGGGAGTCGAACATAATTGTTCTCTTTACTTGGGAGAATACAGATGCGTTAGCAGACCCTACAATAACTTTGGTCGGTGCATGCATGCATATCTCGCGGTTTACCTTGCCGACAACGATGAGGGGTCGTTCTTTGCCGTCGTCATAGTCGGATATAAGCGTGGAAGTTGAGTAAAAAAAAAAAAAAAAACATAGTGGGAATGCCACTCTCCAAGCCCACCGATTAATGATTTAATTCTCTTGAATAATTAATCCCATGTTTCTTGTTATAAATAGAAGCAAACGCCACCTCTAAATATATCATAAGTACTTATCAATACACTAGATCATAATTAACCCTTTTCACCTAATTCATTAGCAATAATGTGTCACAAAAAAAACTTCTATCCTGCTGTTTTCTCCTGCATAATAGTAATCTTGTATTCGGTTCATTTGATTAATGCTATGCCTGATGCTTCTTACTATGATAAATCTGATGGGCCACTTAGTTACAATTTCTATGATAAGACATGTCCTAATTTGGGCATGATAGTTAGGTGGGGTGTTTGGACAGCACTCAAAAATGACACCAGAATGGCTGCTTCACTCCTCCGTCTACACTTCCATGATTGTTTCGTCGATGTAATAATACTTCCCCTGTTTTTTTTTTTTTTTTTTTTTTTTTTGCTCTTTTTATTTTTCACAATTCTTGGATTTTATGTGAGCCATTTTTTCAACTAATTGCTAGTTTTTTGACCAGGGTATCTTGTCACTATTGTTACTTTAAAAAAACAGGATAAAAAAAAAACGAGGTTAGGGCTAATTATAAAAAAAAATCCAGAGTTTTTTGAAAATTGCAAAAACCCATTTGAGGTTTCATTTAATCTTACATTTTCACCCTTCATACACAAAAAATATTTCAAAACCCCATGATTTTATAAAGATATTACAGTTCCAGGTTCCTTTTTGTAATTTTGAAACATCTCTAGGTTTTTTATAATTAGCCCAAACCTCGGGGGTGATTTTATAACTATCCCAAAAAATGATGATCACTATTTACTACAAAATTGCCTTAATTAATCATCAGATTTTGACACTTATATCACTGTTAACTCTTTGTCCTAAATCTCAATTTCGCTTGCCAAGATGGAATTTCAGGGGGTAAACATTTTTATCAGTAGTCTACTTGTATAACTGGAGCTTCATATGCTATTCTTTACTACTCTACATTATTAATTAAGAGTACTATACTATCTAATAATATAAATTGCACCCAAACAAAGGATATAAAGTGATGTGCCTACAATTTCACATGTTATACGAATTCGAATTAGGGAGCTAACAAAAAGATGATATTCACTTTGATTCAAATAGTTAATTTTTAATGACTACATTGTTTGGAATTGATGTATTCGGGTATTTTGAATAGGCATGTGAAGGTTCTGTTCTTCTTGACGACACCAAAGATTTCAAAGGAGAGAAAAACGCGTTGCCTAACCGTAATTCAGCTAGAGGATACGACGTTATCGACAGTATAAAGACGGAAGTAGAAAAATCTTGTCCCTCAATTGTATCGTGTGTCGACATTTTAGCTCTTGCTGCTAGAGAAGCCGTTGTTATGGTAAGTTGCAATATTCGTATTCATAGCTAAGTCTTTTTTTTCTTAATTATTTATGTTACTTCATTATTTGGGATCAATGTGAAAATCAAGAATCAATAGTAATTTGGATTTTGTTGTTTGAGTAGTCAGGAGGACCATTTTGGCCTGTTTCACTAGGCAGGTTGGATGGGCTAACAGCTAGTGAGAAATCAGCAAATGAACAATTGCCTTCACCATTTGAGCCTCTTGATAATATCACTGCCAAATTTGTTGCAAAGGGTCTTGATGTGAAGGACATGGTAGTCCTATCAGGTATATATTTGTTAATTTTTCAGGTTCTATTGTTAGTAAATCCATTTAGTATTCTAATATACTAAATGCCACGTGTACAATAATAATATCATATTGTAGACTTTCACATCACATGAATCATAATACGATATCTTTTACTGCAAACAATATTCTTTTTTGCATTACATTGATTATAAAGTATACATGTGACAATAAGTGGTGCAATAAAATAGAAGATGCAATATATATATAGTCCGAATAAATGCAACATTCTTTAACTTATATAGGGATAATTACAAATACGACCATTGAAATTTCGTTTAGTTACAAAGAAAACCCCTTATGTTTTAAAATTAAACAAATACTCCGATCCCTTAACACATATGCTTTTATTTTACAAATTTGCACCTATTGAGAAAGGATATTGGGATAATTACAAAAAGTACCCCTGAGGTTTGACCTAATTAAAAAAAAAACAGCTAACTTTTAAAATTACAAAAAACCCCACTGGAGGTCTGATTCAGTGTTAAAATTAAGGGGTAAACTTCAATATTTTTATAAATATGAAGGGGGTTTTGAAATATCTTTTGCTTATGAAGGGCTTAAATATTAGACGTAATAAAATATCAAGGACATTTATTGTAATTTTGAAAGTTAACTGGATTTTTTTGTAATTAGGTCAAACCTCAAGTGTACATTTTGTAATTAACCCAAAGATATTACTTGTTCACTTTATAATTAGTAAAGTATAAGATATTTTTTCATAATTATCCCTTATTTTTATATACTCCTCTCCATCCCAAATATATATAGTTCACTATTCCTTTTTGGGATGTCCCAAATATTTATTTCACTTTCTATATTTAATAGTATTTTTTCCATTCTTTTACTATTATAATCCTATTTAATATGCATTATGCATTTTATAATTTACATTATTCATTAAATAAGGGTAAATCAAATAAATATTTAACTAACATATTTATAGTTTTCAGTATTTTTTTAATTTGTGTAAAAAGTCAAACTGGACTATATATTTGGGACGGATGGAGTATTTGTGATCATGTTGTTGTTATATACATTACTGCAGGTGCACACACTATTGGTTTTGCTCAATGCTTCACATTCAAGAGGAGGCTCTTTAACTTCAAAGGCTCAGGCAAACCAGACCCATCTCTTGATACCTCATTCCTCTCCAACTTACAAACCACCTGTCCCAACGTAGACAAATCGAACACAAAACTTGCTGCTTTGGACTCTCAAACCATAAATAAATTCGACAACACATATTACAAGAATATTATTAACAACACGGGCCTTCTCGAATCTGATCAAGCTTTAATTGGAGACCCTAAGACTGCTTCGATGGTCAAGGATTATAGTTCGGATTCGTTTTTATTTGCGAAAGATTTTGCAGCTTCGATGGTGAAACTTGGGAAAATTGGTGTGATTACGGGACAATCAGCTGGGCAAGTTAGAAAGAAATGTAACTATGTGAACTAAGTAATGTCTCAGTGCCATGTTGGAAAAAGATTTAAGTTTGATTGGAACTGCATTTGTAATTCTGCAAAATAAATATGAAAGATAAAAAAAACATTGTGTTTATGTTGGATTGATTTCCTATTCCAAGTTGTTGGGTATCTATCTGCCTCTAAAATAGATTGATACACAAAGTACCAAGTACAAATACAGACTCAATAAGAAGCCTATTATACAGATTAAACTCTAGACACTTTTGAGAAATTAAAGTACAAGAAATGTACAGAAAATTACAACGAAACAGAAAATTAACACAAAGTAAAAAATGTAAGGGATAAAACCCTAAAACCGAAATATAGTAGAGATTTCGGCTCAGGACCAGTTTTCCCAAAAAACCACCACGGTAAGTCACCAGAGAAACCGCAGAACCACAAGAAAGAGCAGGCGGACCACAAAGCCTTGCCCTAAACCTCACAAAGAACCCAGATCCTCACCCAGAGAACCGAGAAAAAGGCTCGAATCACCAAACCCTAGTTCCTCCCAGAAACCCTAGTTTTGACCCCAACCAGTTCGTACACAAAGGATGTGAACTAGTGAAGAAGAAAACACTCGAGTATGTCAAAACACTCAAGATTTCACGAAACTCCGATGAGAGATCGGATTTCACAGAGGAAGAAACCCAGGAAGATTCGAGAGAGTGAAGAGCGAGAGAGAGAGAGATGAGAGAGAGTGGGAAAGCACAGAATGAGGATTAGGGTTCGGATAACACCTTTTAATAGTCCAGATGAACGGCCACGATCAAGGAGTAATATCCAACGGCTCAAGATTGCACAAAGGGGATCCGCGGACTATTAAACGGGTTCGGCAACCCGAACACAAACCCGGGTATCTCAATGGGATTGGGAATGGGCTTGGAGGCTTTGGGTCGCATTTGGGCCAACCCATAGAAAACAAATGGGCCAATTACACAACAATCTCCACCTTTGGCTCATTGGATTTCATTAGACAAAAACCGGGAAAATTTAAACTGGTCATCATCATCGGAGTGCCTACCCAAAGACACGACCAAGTAGGACTTCACTATAATAAGCATCGAGCCCATTATAGTACCAAAGAAACACTTAAGTAAGCTGGTTTTAAGTGTCAGACTTAAACAAGCACAAGCAAGTTTTAGTCCAACTGATTTTGGACTCACAAGCAAACACACAGTAAGCCTGCAAGCCCAGGGTAATCACCAAAGGGACAGCCTAGTCTCCAGTGTCAAAATTTAGAATTTTCAAACAAGTTTTGAACTTTGATAAGGGTAGACACTTAGTACCCATATCGCCGAGGTTGTATTCGGATGCCACTTTTTCAAGACGGATAAGTCCTTTAGAAACAATATCCCTTATAAAATGAAATCTAACATCAATATGTTTTGTTCGTCATGAAAAGCGGATTCTTACAAAGTGAATACCAGTTGGGAGTCGAAAATACAACAACATTTTGTTTTAGAAAACCAATTTCGAAATAAGACCTTTAAGCCATAAGGCTTCTTTTAAAGCTTGATGATCGCAACATATTCTCGATTCTCGTGGTGACGGTGCCACAATGTGTTGCAGTTGGGACTTCCAACTTATACAAGAGCCACAAAGTGTAAAAACATAAGAAGTTGTAGATTTTCTGTTATCTTTATCATTTGCATAGTTGGAATCCACATATCCTTTTAAAACAACACCATTTTTACACTTAGAAAATTTAAGGCAATAATCAGTAGAATGTCTAAGATATCTCAATAACCACTTCAAAGCATTCCAATGCACCAATCCAGGATTAGACATAAATCTACTAAGGCAAGAAATAAAGATGCAATGTCGTCCTGATCGACCATTAAGTACATAATGAGATCCAATGGCATTAGCATAGGGAATGTTTTGCATAGAAGAAATTTCAAGATCGTTTTAGGGGATCGATCCCTACTTAACACAAAGTGAGAAGCAAGAGGACATTCACAGATTTTGCATTGCTCATAGAGAATTTTTGTAAAATTTTCTCAACATATGAAGCTTGATGAAGATAGAGCACAGAGTTATTTCTATCCCTATCAATATTCATACCAAGTATTTTCTTAGCATCACCTAAGAATTTCATGTCAAATTTAGCACTTAAGCAGCAGTTTTTAACATGATCAATAGCCTTAATGCATGGTCCAAAAGCATGTCATCCACATAGATCGGCAAGAAGAAAACAGGAGATATAGCATCAAGTTTGAAATACGTGCAATGGTCAAATTTGCTTCTACTGAATTTCAAATCAAGCATGACCGATCAAATTTTTTATTCCTTTGTCAGGTGATTGCTTTAAACCATACAAAGACTTTTTTCAAAGAAACATACATGGTTAGGTTTGGATTTATCTTCAAAACCCTCAGGTTGTTTCATAAAAATTTGTTCTTCCAAATCACCATGTAAGAAAGCGTTTTAACATCAAGTTGCTTTAGTTCCCAATCAAACCGAGCCACTAAAGCTAGCATAATTCTCACGATTACAAACTTCACAACAGTGCAAAAATCTCGGTGTAATCAATGCCTTCTTTCCGAGTAAAACCTTTTGCAACTAATCTAGCTTTGTATCTAACACCTTCATTCTCTTGTTTGATTTTAAACAACCATTTACAATCAACAATGGAACAATTAATGTGTTTTGGAACAAGTTCCCAGGTGTTATTCACATACAAAGAAGTCATCTCATCTTGCATAAAGACTTAGCCATTTCACAGAATTTACGAGTTCACAAAGATCAAGATAGGTTTTAGGCTCGGAATTTTCAATTGATTCAAACACAGAGAACACATAAGAAGTTAAGTGAAAATCGGCAAACTTATTAGGAATTCTAATGTTCTTCTTGTTCTATCTCTCCGGTTAGCACATAATCATTCAAGTTATCATTTTCAAAGATGCTCATGATTCAATTCAAAGTGTCAACTAGAGGAAATTCATCATGCTCATTATCATTCAATTCAAGATTATCATTCTCAATATCATTGTGCACATCATTAGCATTCACGGGATCATGCTCAAAGATCAATCATATCGAGTTATCATTCACAGAGATAGAAGGCACATTAGAAAGCTCCACCTTATTAGGAGTAGTGGAGTTTTGAGTTTGAAACATTTTTAGAAACATCAAGGCAGGGGAACTCATTTTCATTAAAAACCACATCCCCGCTTAATCAACACTTTGAAACCATTTTGATTTAGACCACAATCTGCCCTTTAACCCCATCGGGGTATCCCAAAAAACACATTTTAAAGATCTTGGATCAAGTTTGTCAACCTTCTCGGTGGACAAATTTGAATAGCCAAAAATTTTTAAGTTTGAAAAGTCCACGGGTTTACGGACCAAACTTGTTCGGGTATTTACCTTTCAAAGGCGGATGGTGATCTATTAATCACATAAGCAAATTTTGTATGAACAGCTTCACCCTTAACTTTTGGAAAGTCCGGATGTACTTAACATACTTCTCACCCTTTCCAAAAGAGTTCTATTCATCCTCTCAAAGAACACCATTTTTTGAGGGGTGTAAGGCAGACTTGTGTCTTACAATGCCTGAATCAACACAAAGTTGATCAATGAGTTGGTTCTGAGAATTCCAACCCATTATCAATTCTCAAATACTTGATTTTCTTTCGGTCGATTTTCTATCAAGGTTTTCCAATTTTGAAGTTTTTCAAAAACATCGACTTGTTTTTCATAAGAAATACAAACACTTTTCTTGAAAAGTCATCAATCACAGATAGAAAATACCTATTCCCACCATGTGTGTAGGAACACTAGCGGGGCCCCAAACATCGGCATGTAAGTATTCAAGAATGTCAGTGCATGAAGATTGTTTAGGGTAAGATGAAGTAGGGAAACCGACTCTTTGTTGTTTACCATAAATGCATGAGTCACGAAGGGAACACAAGTAAGCTTATCATTTCCAAAACATCCTTCTTTATGCAACAATTCAAGACCTTTAGAACTTATATGACCAAGTCTTTTATGCCGAGTTCGATTTTATCAATCACGAGTTCACATTGGCCATAGAGTTCACATTGTTCACATAATTTAGCATGCAAGAGACAGATCTAAAGATTACAAACATACATGTTCCTTTTCTTTTCAGCTTTAGCAATTATAAGGAACCTTTCATGATTTTCATCAAACCCTTACCCCATCTTCCTCATAACCATCATGCTCAAGCATAAAGACAGAGATCAAGTTGTTAGGACGGATCGTGAACATGCCTTACATCATTTAGAGTCAAAACAAAACCGAGAATCAAGTTTCAAGCACACAAGTACCAACACCAATTACTTGACATTTCTTATCATTTTCCATAGAAATGCAGATCCATTTTGCATGAAGCATATGAGGCAAATAAGTGTTTAAAAGGTGTCATGTGAAATGTGCAAGCAGAGTCAATAAGCCAATCATTTTCGAAAGAATTTGAAGGCACAAACATTCACGAGAATCATGCACTTCATGCACCATAAACACATCACCCATGTGATCATTGCGATTGTCAAGTTCACGTAATCATTGGTTTGGTTCTTGTTGTTTCGATTATTGTTTTGATTATTGTTCAGTTATTCCTGGGCTTTGTACATTCTTTTATGTAATGGCCATGTTCTCCACTGATTATAGCATTTCTATTGTTCTTAGGCCACAGAATCGGATCTCCCTCTCGCTTTTACTCCTCTTCCTACTAGGGTTTTTGTTATTGTTATTCCCATTCCTCCTATTCCGAGGTCTACCCCTCACATGCATAACCTTCCCCGACCCCTCATTTCATTCCCCTTGGATATTTTCAGATCTAATTCCTTACTCTTAAGGCCATTAATCACGATGATCAAGGTAATAGAGTCTCTACCATACTTAATGGCGATTTCACATCAAAGATAAGAATCGGGGATGGCATTCAAAGAACACAATAAGATAGAGTATAATCATCAATGTTTTTATCACTTTGAAGTAAGTTTGATATCTTGTATCAATTTAGTAAAAACATCCAAGTTCTCATCCATATCCTTAGTCAAATCCGGTTTAAATCTAAAAAACTTTTCAAGTAGAAATAGTTTTGAGGGTAGGAAGTTTCAGTATAAAGTTCTTGTAATTTTTCCCAAAGGGCTTTTGTGAGATGTTAACTTGCCAACTTTTCTCAAAACAAAGATCAGACAGTTAAGGATAATGGATGAGTATGCAAATTCATCAAGTTGATTTTATTTCAAAGAGATCTTTATCAGTACTTTTGATCAATAGCTTTAAAACATTTCTCATTGAATTAAAATCCCCTTCATTTTTTGTTGCCAAATAGAAAAATCACTTTTCCCATTAAAGGGTTCCAAATGATAACCAGATGCACGGCCATATTCACAGATAAAGCCACGAGAGGATATCACAAGAATATAGCACACTGGCCGGGTATTACGGTTATCAAATAACACGGCTGAAGTATAAGAGATAAGTGGACCACACGAGTCCAATGACAAAGAAAATAAGGGGCAAATAAAGGACCACACGAGTCCAATACTCGATCAAGATAAGCAAGAAAAGGCACACAGGACCACACGAGTCCAATGAGAACCAATATCAGAAAGAAAGTAAAGCTAGGTGGATTCCCTTCGCACCTCAGGATTCCACCGCACTCTGGCACAGTGGTCAAGAGGCTAATGCTCGTGGTTTCCCTAAACTAAGT
The DNA here is from genome assembly GCA_016081115.2 of Rehmannia glutinosa. Classification (NCBI taxonomy): domain Eukaryota; kingdom Viridiplantae; phylum Streptophyta; class Magnoliopsida; order Lamiales; family Orobanchaceae; genus Rehmannia; species Rehmannia glutinosa. Next base: position 90,351,316 of record CM071927.1, on the reverse strand, counting down.
ACTAAAGCGAAAGTAAATGAGAGAGAATAGGGGTAAAGAGAATCTTACAACCAGGAGCCATCCGGGTTCTCACCACAACCAAATCCACCAGGAGCCAACAAATCACCAAGAAGCTCAAGAACCTAAGCACCAACCCACCACGAGGCGGATAGGTGCTCGATACCTTTATTGGGTATCTATACGCCTCTAAAATAGATTGATACACAAAGTACCAAGTACAAATACGGACTCGATAAAAGCCTATTATACTGATTAAACTCTGACACTTTTGAGAAATTAAAGTACAAGAAATGTACGAGAAAATTACAACGAAACAGTAAAATTAACACAAAGTAAAAATGTAAGGGATAAAACCCTAAAACCGAAATATAGTAGAGATTTCGGCTCGTTGATTTTCCCAAAAACCACCACTGTAAGTCACCGGAGAAATCCTTAACCCCAAGAACAGAGGCGGACCACAAAGCCTTGCCCTAAACCTCACAAAGAACCCGGATCCTCACCCAGAGAACCGAGAAAAGGCTCGAATCACCAAACCCTAGTTCCTCCCGTAAACCCTAGTTTTGACCCCAACCGATTAAATACCACAAAGGATGTGAACTAGTGAAGAAGAAAACACTCAAGATGTCAAAACACTCAAGATTTCACTAAAACTCCGATGAGAGATCGGATTTCACGGAAGGAAGAAACCCAGGGAAGATTCGAGAGAGTGAAGAGAGAGAGAGAGAGATGAGAGAGAGTGGGAAAGCGGGAGAATGAGGATTAGGGTTCGGATAACACCTTTTAATAGTCCGGATGAACGGCCACGATCAAGGAGTAATATCCAACGGCTCGGATTGCACAAAGGGGATCCGGACTATTAAACGGGTTCCGCAACCCGAACACACAACCTGGGTATCTCAATGGGATTGGGAATGGGCTTGGAGGCTTTGGGTCGCATTTGGGCCAACCCATAGAAAACAAATGGGCCAATTACACAACACAAGTTAAATTGTATTCACTTCTTATTTTGTCATCCGGATTAGACACGTGTAGATACATTTAAATAATCGACCAACCATGTTCATTTGAATAATTGACTAAATGGAATAAAAAAGTGAAACATGAAATCAATTTTCTCGCTAAAATGCGGGAATTGTGACGGACATGTTAGCAATAGAATTTTCCATCGCTACATATTTAATTTTTACCTTTAGCAATGAATAATCCGTCGCTACCATTTAAATGAATTTTAATTTTTAAATTACTACTTAGTGACATGATTAATTTGTCGCTAATGTATAAAATTAAATAAATTCGCGACAGATTATATCGCCGCTAATGTTTATCGATTTAAATTTATTTTATATTTCAACATTAGCTTACAGATTAATTCGTTGCTATTCTTATAACTTCTATTGTATAATAGTATTCTTGGGAAAATTGGTATGCTTACGGGACAATCTGGGCAAGCTAGAAAGAAATGTAGCTTTGTGAACTAAATAATGTCTTAGTGCCATGTTGGAAAAAGATTTAAGTTTGATAGGAACTGAATTTGTAATTCTGCAAAATAAAAATCCATTGTGTTTATGTTGGATTTAGATTTTCTATTCCAATTAACATCGTATTCCAGTTCTTATTCCATAAATGCGGATTAATGACATGTGCAGATATATTTAGACAATCATCAGCCATGTTTATCTCAATAAGAAGTGTTATGCATCCGGTCAAGTGGAATAAAAAATTAATTTATTTCCGTTTCTGTTAAAATGTAGAAGTTATATTGTAAAGTAGTATTTTATATCGAATTTAGTTTTTTAAAGGGGTAGATTAGTTACAGAACCCCTTGGCTTGGGCTAATTACAAAAAAAAAAAAACACCAAATGGTTTTTGAAAATTGCAAAAACATCGAGGTTTTGATTCCATATTACATTTTTTTCCTTTAATAAGTAAAAATTTCAAAAACCCCGACATTCTTAGAAATGTTATAGTTACCTTCTTAAATTTAAAACAAAATCAAATTTTTTAAAATTTCAAAAACCTCAAAACTTTTTGTACTTAGTCCAAAACTCATGATGGTTTTTGTAATTATCCTTTTATAAATTGATTTAAATTGATACCCTAGTAGACAGTCTCATTATTTGTACTTCTATATGAAATAAAACACAAGATAAACAACAAATTAGTCCTTGATCCGCTAAACATTAAAATTTACCGATAAATGAGCAACAACCCCCTTTTTTTTTTTTTTTTTTTTTTTAGAAACCAAAACCTTGTTTTTTCCTGTGTACTATTCAATAGCTTATGTTTTGATTGGACCCTCATATTAAAAATATTATTATAAATTAATTCCGTTATTCAGGTACTGCTCTTGATCTACTAAATCCCCGGTACAGACGTGCCCTTGTACATAGTGATTAAAAAATAAATTAAATTGTCACAATGTAAGAGAAATTCTGTTGTGGGCCGCTATAATTTGATTATTTTGATTCTTTGTTCTAAAATTCATATCTAGTCCCGATTAATCTCCATCAGATGTTAGATCCATCATGTTCGTCCATGCTATTCTTTTGATTAGACCCCTCATAATCGCTAGGTCCTATCTAACCCCGCCCAAGCCTCCGTCTCAGCGCTAGGCACCATTTGCCGAACAAGTGCCTAACGCTTTTTAACACCGATTTTATTAATAAAATACCTCCAAGAGTAGTTATATATTGACTTTAGGAATATTTAAAAATTCCGTACATTGACACACACTCTTTTGTGGTCACCCATTAAATTCCCACCCCACCCCCATCTCACCCCATTCCCCCACCCCCACCCCCACTCGTAAATAGTGTTGGCGCACATACAATGTGCGCCACCTATTAAAAATTTAAAAAAACTCTTGCGCACGATTGTGCGCCAAACGAACAAAAGCACAATCCTATTAAATTTTACCATATTTTGACGAATCCATTTCATTTTTACTATATTTAAACAAATTACCCCCTTTCTGCTACTTAAGACCGCCTGACAATTTTAATTTTGTTTCTATCCTTTGTTAGATCTTCATCTTCTTGGTTTTAGAATTTTTATTTTTTTAATATTTTGAAAAATTGTTGCAAGTAATTCTTCAAATTATAAATTGTTCGTCCTAAACGACATCGTAGTTCTTTGAAGAGGCAATCAAACCAAAGGAGGCCATAAAAGTATTGATAAAACAATATACTTATGATTTAATATGTATTCATAAAGACATAATTTAAAAAAAAGATTGTGTAATAAAATACCAAAAAAGAAAAAGAAAAGGAAGGAGTAAAAAAAATAGGAGGAGAAAGGATTAAGTTGCCAAAAGTCTCCATATAATTTGCACTTTTTGACCTTTCTTCAATCAACACTTATCAGCTACCCTCAAAAAAAAAAAAAAAAAAAAAAAATCAACACTTATCAGCTTCAAAGAAAAGACAAATTATAAGGTATATATATATAAAAGAATTGGTAATCATCATAATGAAGTGCCCACATACATAGTTTAATTATTGTTATTATCAGCACTATGTATGAACATCAATTAACATCTCTTATGCAACAATTAAAATTACAAGGCATATGAATAATAATTAATTGATTACAAATGAAAAGCTAAGTGACACTATTATCATTTATTGCACCCACAATATTTATGTATACATAGACATGAAGGTTTCTATGTTAGAAATACATATATACAATAACCAAAACTTAATAGTGCATGGGGATGCATTATTGATAGTGTATTTCATCTTTAGTTTATAATAGTGCATATATCTTTATTTAATATAAGCTGACCCACCCAAAGAAAACTTTTGGCTTTAGCCTCTCAACATTTCTCTTTTCCACCGTTTGCCTATGTCAAAAGATAAAGATATATGTGGCACAGAAAATTGACTATTTTGTTTTTGAATTATATCAAACAACTTATTTGCTTAAACTATAGGAGATAATACAGCACTCCTATTTCCTGATTTTTAAAGTATTCTTAATCCCAAATGGGGTTTTGTGGTGTGGATTAAGAAGCTAGAGGGAAGGAAACCTGTTATAAACAATTTATTTTAGAGCAAATGGGGCAAATTACCCACTTGGGATAGGTGATTGAGTTTTTGCGTACGTAGGATAAAAACATAGTTTTTCTACCCACTTTTGGTGTTCTTTTACCACCATACCCTCGGCGCTTTAAATGCAGCCTTTAATATGTATTTCTCTCAAATTAAATACCCCCAATACAATACGTGAACTGTGAACACACCTTCTTTTTTTGCTTCTTCATTTTTTTTTCTCTCTTCTTTCTTCTTCTTCACAAAATATCAAGAAGTTATTTTTGTGGGCTTTCATCAACAAAATCGCACCAAAAAATCGAATAACAAGGTAATGTTCTTCTCCTCCTAATTAGTTAACCTTGTTTAAATCGTTCAAGACCAATATATTTGCAAAATATGAAGTGTTTTGTGAAAGGAAAATTTTTCTGCATTTATGAAAAACAATGCACGATATCGTGTCATATATTAGGCACGATATCGTGCCCCGTATATTAGACACGATATATCGTGTTGTATATTAGGTACGATATCGTGCCCCGTATATTAGACACGATATCGTACCTAATATATAGGGCACGATATATCGTGTCCAATATACGGGGCACGATATATCGTGCCTCTACGAAAAAGGGCACGATATATCGTGCCTCTACGAAAAAGGGCACGATATATCGTGCCCCAGTAAAAAACAGGCGCCTTTTTATGTGTTTGCATTTATCAGAATTTTTTCTTTGTATATAGATGAACTCTCGCTATCTTGTTGTTCGATTTGGTGGTCATTGGGAAGGTTTAGAATATAAAAGTGGTGAAGAAGAAGTTGTACGTATTAAACCGGGCAAAATGAATTATAGTGAAATATTGGAGGAGGTTTATGGTGTTGTTGATGTTGATAGGGGCGTATACGATTGTATAATGCATTCTATTGTAGATATTTCTGGAAACAAACTTGGGAAGTTAAAGTTGAAAAACGATGATGACATTGAAACTGCGTTTGGGAACACCGAGTTACCAGTTGTTTTTGTAACACTGAAAAGAAAAACGATGGGTGAGACTAGTTCGCATAATGTATTGGGAGGTCGATCTGGGCATAATCGAGTTTGAACGTTGAATGTCCACAAGGTGTTGGTGGAAGTTTTATGCAACTAATGGCTAGTCGAATGATTTTTCAACAAATATCATTGGGCTAATTACAACTACATGCAACATCTTGGTTTTCAACAATACGATTGTACCGCACATCAATCCATATAGTCATGCGGTAAGGCCTTTTATGCATATGAACAATGTTCCAATTATTGATTATCCGGCCCACTAGCACCTACGATTAATGTTCCAAATATCAATTGTCAGGGACTAAAAGTATAAGGCCAAGCAATGAAGATGGCTATTATCCCGATATGGGTTGTGATAATCGATGTTAATTGTGATAATATCGATCTTTGATGTTGGTTGTGATAATAATGACATTAATTATGGTGCAAACTACAGTCCAAATGATTTTGGTGAGAACTACACCGATGGTGATGTTGGTGCGACGTTGAAGCTAATAATCAATTTGAAAATGACCAAAGAACGTCTTTGAATTTGAGGAATTTTGTGAGTGGAGACGTGAGCGGAGAGAAGTATTTCGCCAAAACCAAAACCAAGACGCAGGAGAAGACGAGGTGTTAACTTACATCCGGATATCCATAGAGACAATATGGACGAAACAATAGTGCCCACGGGACGAAGTTGGGTGATTCCCGGTACACTCTCGCACCTTTCGATTCCTCAGGAACCGCAGGTTGGAAGCATCGGTGGGACATTGCGCCAAGGAGCAACATACATGAGCAAAACCGAATTCGATATCGCACTAGGCATGTATCACCTTGAAAATCAAGTCGAGATCGAGTTGAACGCTCTGATAAGACTCGTTTTCATGCAATATGCAAGTATGAACGATGCCCTTTTCGAATGCGTGCATATGGAAAGGATGGTATTTGGAGAGTAGGGAAGTTTGACAAGACCATGGATGTGGGTTAAATTTGAATGACAATGCATCTAGGCGGGTGCATTCTAAAGTAGTAGGTGCGTATTTTGCATCTAGATTACTAGTGGAACATTCTCGCGTGCTCGTGCAAGAGATATGATAGCGGAGTTGGAATCGCGACATGGGCTTAAAATGAGTTATAATGTTGCGTTGAGTGCAAAACATCATGCGCTTTGGGTTGATATATGGAGATAGCAACAAGTCATTCAATCTAATTCCAAAGATACTTACACATGTTGAATTTAACGAATCCGGATCGGTGAATTAGATGGAAGTCGGATAATTTTAATAGATTCAAGTACGTGTTTTTGCTTTGCATGCATCAATCAATCACGGATTCCGAACAATGCCCGACCGATTATTGTGATTGATGGAACACACCTTAAAGGAAAATACCGAGGAATATTGTTTGTGCGAGAACAAAAGATGGTAATGAACAGATTTTCCCACTTCTTTGTTGGAATCGGGGATGTTGAAAACGACGATTCTTGGACATGGTTTTTGAGACAATTGAGAGATGCTTATAATTGCCCTCGTGATCTCATCGATTGTTTCGATCAAAGACAAGAGTATCGATAATGCCATAAAAGCAAGATACCCGGAAGCATCACATGGGCTTTGCAGACTTATCATTTGCGAGTAATTTGGCTCAATACGGTCAACATATAGTAGCAATGTTTAGGAATGCAAAGATATTCATACCGCCGTGAAGATTATGATAAGTATTTTGAAAACATAAAAGTTGCTAGTGAGACGGGTGCGTTTAAAAAGTTAGAACGTGCGGGGGAAGACGGATGGTCTCGAGTTAAGTGTCTGTCCGGCGTTATGGGTTCATGACATCAAACTCGGTGAGAGCTTCAATAGTCGGTTATTATGGGCCGAAAGTTACCTCGTTTGTTACGGCTTGAGTGTGCTCGGACTATTATTGAAAAGTGGTTTTATGAACGACGACCGCCGCTAATGATAAAGATCAAGAGCTAACACTTGAAGCAACCAAAAGATTAAATGATGCGATTGAGATAGGTCGTAGAATGGATGTACAATGTCTTAGTAATGTGAAGTACAAGGTGAAAGATGGAACAAAGACTTATTTGGTTGACTTATCCCAAAGAACATGCAATTGCCGAGAATTTGAATATGAATTGATGCTGCGCCCATGCATCTGCAGAATTAGGTATAAAGAAATTTAAAATTTTTGTATCAATATTTTCACATAATTCGTTCAATATTTTCACATAATTCGTTCAATATTTTCAAATAATTGTTTGTTTATTTGTGCGGGAAGGCGAACCTCAATATCTATTCATTTTTCGCCCATTATTATAAAAATGAAAATCTTCAAAAATGTGGGCGGGTGAAGTTTTACCGATTCCCGATCCGAGTGAACGGGTTCTACCACAAGAGGTGCGAGACTTAGTATGCAACCCTCCAAATAACCCGAGACAAGCAGGTCGTCCCTGACAAAGTAGAGTTCATTCATTTTGTTGAATCATCAAGTAATCGTTCACGTAAGAGTCAAATTTGTTCAAGTGTGGGGGTCGCCACAATTGCGTCAAATGCACTATGTCATTGCCGCCGATGAGCACGAAAGTGCCTCGTTGCTGACACAAACCGAGTCCTTCGAGACAAGTGCGTAATAAGAAGAAATGTGGAATATGCCGAGCGAGATGATCATACAGTAGAAAATGTCCGAGACGTCCGGATGATGAAAATTAGGCAAAAGTTTATTTCAAATGTAACACTATTTTCTAGAAAAACACACTAAGAGTGAAACTCGCATAGTCTAAATGTGTTAATCATGTCGTAGTACCCTTTACCGCACGAATAGTGCCAACTATCTCGGCACGATATACCGTTCCTATTATATTTGTACGATATATCGTACAAATTATAAAAGGGCACGATATATCGTACAAATTATAAAAGCGGCACGATATATCGTACAAATTATATAAGGGCACGATATATCGTACCAAAAAATATATATAGGGCACGATATATCGCCAAATTTTATATCGTGTCCCAATTGCTCTTATGAATATGTTTGTAGTTTTTGTGGATTTCTTATCTGCTAATTGTAATTCTCTTAATTTAAAGTAAACAAAATCTTGTTTTTTTAAACAAATTAAGAAAAATCATGCAAAATGAATATTTAATTAAATAACTCAAAATATTTAGAAGATATACAACAATATGTACTACAACTCCCAAGTACTACTATCAAGACTTGTCTTGTAAACTTGTCGTGCCATATTTTGCCTTATATCTGGAATCGACTGCTCCACATACTTCCTATTAATCTTCTGTGTGATACAACTAATGATAGAATGTATGGCAAATACACCACAACTAGTGGGGTCGTTCTGCAAAAAACAATCTTTCGGCTGCCTATGGATAAGTTCCCACTCGCGCGGTGGGGCTACCTTACCAAGGCGGTGTAGAAGCGGCGAATAAGTACACATGGGAGCATGCGACGGAGGGGACGTGTGTCGGCCATCTAAAGAATCATCACCGATGGGATGATGGACCATCTGGTCCCCAGCCGCTCCCGCCTCAATCGTAGGAGTAGCAAGAGTGTCGGCGGCCTCGAAACGGGTCTACCTCTCTCCTCCCCGCCCGCTTTGCTGTCGTCGCCCCCCGGAAGACCTCTGTCCCCCGCGATAGGGGTGGGGTTGTCGAACCGACACTCCTCTCTCCGCGATAGGGTGCCGGGTCAATCTGAATCTGTACTCTCCGCCTCTGCATTCTCGCTAAAAACCGGTTCTCCCGGGATGAATCGAGAGACCTAACAAAATAATCTGGATCATCGACTCCTCTATATATATCTGCTGGAGCTCCTCCTCGGTCGGATCCAATATCTCATGACACACTAAAGCCTGTAAATAATATAAATAAATAAATTAATAAAAAAATAAATTAATTATTAAATAAATAAATTAAGTAAACACGTTAATACATACCGTGTCAAAGAAAAAAAATCATGTCATGTCAATAGCGGCCTTCGAAAACCTCCAACGAAGGCATCTAGCAATCGGGTGTCGATACTGAGTCGCCAGGCATTACCAGCGCGAGGTATCGCTCGAATGCCCAAATCTGTGAGAACATTGATAAGTATGAAAAAATAAGATTTTTTAAATATTTAAAAACTAATTACAAATATAAATAAAATAAAAACATATGCGTACCAACAAGACATAAGTGGCCCCATAAAAATGATAAGAAGGTGGCCGATATCAGGTGGAACGCCCCAAGATATCGCCAAGTGGCGTAACATCATGCAAAGTGCCGAATATAATGCATCAATATCGAAAGGAGTATTTCCCCCAGGGAACGCTCCCGCTGTGCATCATCTCGATCAAAAACCCACCAACGACGCCCATCTGCGATCTGTCGGCCATCGAAACACAAGATCATGTAAAAGGCAAATAACACCTTCGCCACCTTCAGGGCATCGCCGGTGAGTCACGGAAGGTGCCAAGAGTAAATAAATCGCGTAAATGCGTGGCGGTAACCCGATCACCCTAAAGCCAATACCGCCTATATATACCGGTCCCGGGTACCTCAAAATCACCGTTAGGGTCAAATGTGGACCCCGAAAATCGCAATCCCGATATCATAGCAAAATCACGCCGAGAGAATCGATAGTCCGCTTCTCCGACGTGGAACCAACGCTCCGATTCCGGAGCGCCCGCACATGCACCTCCATCGCAACTAATGCATGCAGTGCCGCATTACAACTGGCTCCGTCATACCCAAAATCCATAAAATATCCGAACGCCGACTGTCTAAACTGACTATATAAATCATCATCGATCTCCAAAGAACTCATCTCTCGATGGTCGAATAATATTCGATCGAACGTATCCCGCGATGTGGGCCCTCTCTCGATGATATGAGGGTCTCTTCCATTGTGGACCGACCTATAACAATTAATAAATTTCAATTTATTAAGATGAATTGTTGAAAAATTGCAGAACTGTAGTGAAAAAAACAGCATGTGGGACAATATGGATATGGATATCTAAACAAAGAATACATGGAAAGAATACAAAAAAACCCACTGGCACGATATCGTACCAAGATTTAATGGGTACGATATCGTGCCATGTTATAACAGGGCACGATATCGCGCCCGTTATACATAGGTACGATACGGGCACGATATCGTACCCAATTATAAGAGGGCACGATATCGTACCCAATTATAAGAGGGCACGATATCGTACCCAATTATAACATGGCACGATATCGTACCCATTAAATCTTGGTATGATATGTGGCGCGATATCGCACTGTTATAGTTACGATATGCGCACGATATCGTACAAATTATATAAGTGCACGATATCGCGGCGCTTCATCTTCTACATCAAATCGCGTCGCGGCGGCCGCTTACACCAAGTCACCAACATCCAACAATAACCCAACACACGATTTATCCAACTTATTCACAAATTTATCCAACAATAACCCAATTGATAAACCCTAAACACCAAAATCGAACACTAAAAATCCTAAATCAATTAACCTAACATAAATAGAGTTTAAAACTTAAAATCGATTGATATGCTTACCTGTTGGGAAGGGCGATGGGAGCGGCGGGAGCGGAGTTGGCGACGAGCGGTAGTAGTGAGGCGGAGGCTGAGCGGCGGCGGCGGAGGTGGAGGGAGGTGTACTGACGTCCGACGACACGATTGAATCCATGTTTTTCTCTTCTCGCACGATATTGGGCACGAAATGTGTATGGATATTTTCTTCTTCTTCTTGATCGAATTGGGCACGAAATAGGGGTTGGGTATTTCTTCTTCTTCTTGAAGGCGATGGTGCACGAAATGAGGGTTTTGTGTTTTTCTTCCTTTTGACCGAAGTTGGGCACGAAATGAGGGTTGGATTTTGCTTTTACTTTTGTTTTGTTTTTTCACTTTTGTTTTCTAATGGCTTTTTGTACGGTTTCTATATCGGTACCTTTTAAATGGTATATTTATGACTTAAATTTCAAAATTCAAATTCAAAAACACCAACTTAAAGGAGGGGTAATTTGGCCAATTTGGGTAGAAAAGAAGTTTCTTATCTTAGTGGGTAGAAAAGAGTACCCACTATCCATAGTGGGTACTTTAAAAATTTTCCCTTTATTTTATTCTACATCACGAATCTTTCAAGTGTGTACTAATAAACGGATCAAATACAACCAGGGACTTCGCCGACCTGATCACCATAAGAGACTTAAAAGTTAAAAATTTCTTGTGGGGTGAATGTCAGGCGTTCAAATCTCTAATCCCTTAAATTGCTCTCCGGGGATATGCGAGCTGGTGAATATTTGGTGAGAACTCATACTGAATAGCATTTATGTGAGTTCGACTCGGGTAGAGATCAACTATTTAGAGGTGTTAAATGGGCCGGACCAAATGAAAAAATCGGGTCGGGGCATACCAAATAGTAACAGGGCCGCTATTTTTGGAGCCCAACCCACGAAAATACAAAAGAAAAACCGGGCCTACTGGGTCGGCCCAATTTTTCGCCTAATGGGTCGAGTCAAAAAAGTCCAGTTCATTTTGGGCATAAGAAAGTGTAGCCCAGTCCGACCACTTTACCAGTCCACTGGGCCGGGCCAAAATTGACAGCTCTACAACTATTATTAGATTTGGAGAATCGAACATAATTGTTCTCTTTACATGAGAGGATTTGGTTGTACGTCAACAGATCCTACCATAACACTGGCTATAGTGTGTGCACATACCCGGGCGTATCCTCCTTGTGATTGGGGGCTTTAGCCCCCAAAATTTTTGAAATTTTAATTTTTATAGGTATATTTTATTTTTAAATATTAATTTTTAGTACTAAATATTTATTTTTTATTGATTTAGCCCCCAAAAATTTTTAGCCCCCAATATTTCGGGTCTAGCTCCCCCGCACATACCGTGGTTTACCTCGGTAGAGAAAGCGATGAAAAGCGGAGGTTTACCTTGGTGGCAACAATGAGGAGTCGTAGCTATTGTCCCCATGTATAATCGACGTAAGAATGAAAGTTGAGCTAACAAATATATATATATATATATATATATATATAAGAGGATCGAATACGTACAGTAAATGGCTCACACATATTATATATAAAAATATTTGTCAAGGAAAATTTTGCATTGGAAGTTGGAACTATATATTAAACAGATTTTGATTGATTTTTTTTTTACTAATACATCATAAGGTGCTGATTTACATTCTAAATTAATGAATTTATTCCCTCAATGGCTTCCTTTAAAGATGTATTTCCAAAATCAGCTTTTGTTTAATGGAAAGTAAACTTTCCAGGATTAGCAAACCAGACCAACTAAAGTAGATAACAACTTCCAGAATGAGAACATTTAGAGGATAACCCGCAAGGGTTGCCAAGTTGGTGGAGTAGGTGAGCGCAGCACTGAAAGGTCACGAGTTCGATATCCCCTACCAACACTTTCTTGGTTGAGCCTGTCACATAGGGTTTGCCTAGTGTGGTTTACTGGTTGGCGTAGTTTTGCGCTAAGACGTCCAAACCCAAGGGTTTATCCAAAGTGCACATTCAAGAGTAGCGGTGCGGGTTCCCCGTCATCAACAAAAGAAAAAAAGAACATTTAGAGGATTAAATGAAGTAATGGATACCTTGGCAGGTGTCGGTTGGGTTCGAGTATTTGCAATGACAGGAGCGAAGTTTTAACCAAAAAAAAGGAGTAATGAACCATTACCCTTCGATTATTTATTTTCTGCCATTAAGGAATATGAAAAGAACACCTTGATTTTGATATAATATTACTTAATTAAGAATGATAATACATACCACAATTGTACATTATCTCTACCCTAATTTCACAATTCACAATCCTTTTTACCTTAATAATAAATCAGTTTAATTCCATTATCTACTATTTTTTTTTCCCTTTGACAGAATTCAATGTCCGAAAACTATCATCAGCAATCCTGTAACCAAATACAGAAATATTGTGGTCCCATTAGAGAATACTAAAAATCTTGGGATGTAAACAGAACATGAGACTGAAAGAGCATCAATGCCATTGAAATTTTGAAAACAGGCCTGCATGCTACCTGCATTTCCATTCTCTAGTCCCTTTACTACCAAATCATATCAATACCATATGTCTAACAATTTCTTGGGGTACATCAACCCCACCCATAACCCCCACAAAACAATAAAATAAAAGAAAGGTATAATTACTAAACTACCCTTGCAATTTGTGTTAATTACACAAAAAACACAATTTTATAAAAATTCAAAAAAAAACTTGAATTTGATTATGTAATTCACGCTGTAGATCTAGCAATAGGCGGGCCTGAGCCCATCGGGCTTTTGCTAAAAATTAGACCGGTCGGACTAATTTTAGTCGGGCCACGTAAATGGTTGGTCCAATCCAACCCATACATAAATTCATGCACAAAAATTTTGGGGCCCAAAAATCGGGCCAAATAAGCCGATGTTTTTTTTTTGCCTAAAAACATGGTACCCAAATCCAAACCTCTACTGGGACTTTTTTGCACCTTTAAAGACGTTGTCCCTTTCACAATCAAAACATTCAAACACCCTCTCTATATTTATAAAAATATTAGAATAACCTATAGAATCAAACATGGCGGGTTTTGTTGTAATTTTTAAATATTTCTAGGTTTTTCTTTTAATTAACACAAACCTCAAGGGTAGTTTTTGTAATTTTCAAATCTTTCTAGGTTTTTCTTGTAATTAACCCAAAACTCAAGGGTAGTTTTTGTAATTTTCCCTAAAAATAAAAGAAGATAAATGAAAGGAAAAAAACCCCTTTTCCCTCCCCTTTCTCGAGCTGCTTTTCACACTCATTTTCTCAACAAAGGAGTTAAAAAGTACCAGTGACAAGTAGTAATACTTCATTCAGTACACTCTGTTTTCACTTGCTTTTGTTACAGTCTTTCATTCTAAAGTTTATTACTTCCCCCAAAAAAATAAATACAATTTCTGAAGCTCTTTTTCACATCAAAAACTTTGATCCTACATTTTTAGCCTCCTGAAAAAAATCAAATCTTTATCCTCTTTTTAACTCAAGAATATCCTAAACCAAGATCCATATATAAATTAACCTCAAGAATTAAAAATGTCATCTTCAGCTCCAGTATTGGACCCTTTACAGCAGCCACCGCCAATGGAGATGGCGGCCCAACAAGCGTACACGGGCCATTCGGGTCACGGGTCGGTTGGGTCCGTTATAGGAGTTCTTGCGGTGATAACGATATTGGGCGCTATAGCTGTGATGATTGGGCGGCTCTGTTCGGGTCGGGGCATAAGAGGACATGGGCAGTACGATTTTGAAGGTTGGGTTGAGACTAAATGCGCTTCTTGCATTGATGGGCGGGTCGACCCGCCTCCGCCCCGAGTGGTGGTGGAGCACCGTGTTAGTAGCGAAGCCGTCAGGGCGGCGCCGCCGCCGGAAGAGAGAGATGCGGAGGCTAACGAAAATCATCAACACGAGTAGAGATTGAAGTTGAATCGAAGGTCCCACTGTAAAATGTTTTTTTTTTGTTTTAATTTCAATTGGGGGAAAAAAATAATTATTTTTGAGTCAAATTTCGTTTTTTTTTCTTTTTGACGAGATAAAATTCATGGGACGGATCCTACAATATACAAAAAATATGGATTTTTTTATGGGTTTGGGTTTGAACCGAAATTTTTGTATATATGTAGGATCCAGTCTCATAGATTATATCCGTGATACCGTCTCATACAAATTTTTACCATTTTATTTTATGGACAATCCGAAAAATATCCATGGATCACTCTCTTTCATAAATTATGACGGTCTCACGGAATTAAAACCCATTTGAATTTGAATCAAATTTGCTTTGATTTCTAAATTGGTTGGGTCTCTCTCGTTAAATTTGATCCGTGAGACGGTTTTACATTAGACTTACTCTATCTCGTATTATTCTAGGAATGATGATATATTTTTCGTTATTGGAATAGAGGATATAAAAATTGGCAATTATGCAATTTGATTTGTTATATTAAAGATTTAGATTGGAAAATGTAGCAAAAAAAAAGGGATATTTATTAAGGTAGATGGAGAAGAAATGTGGCAGTTGTATAAGGTTTAAGGTTGTATTAATTGAGGACAACTATGGGAGTTTAATGCGAATTTTTCAGTGAATGATATACTGTTATTGAGGGGGTTATAACATTAGTTTCTTACGTTGTTGTTTGTGGGAATTGGGATACTCTAATTAATGCCCTTATTCCATTAGTATTGTCCAAACTCCAATGGTTGGAACTTGGAATGTAGTAGTTAGTACAAAAGTTGTGTTGTGCTAGAGAATAGAGTTACTAGCTTTTATTATATTTGTACCATCACTGACCCCATTAATCACTGGTTGGTTCATTTTTTACTTTTTTTTAATGGTTGGTTTATTGTCTGAATTGATTAATTAGAGGAAGATAGTCTTATTATAAGTCAAGTGAGCTCTTACTCCTATCACTAATTGATTTTAGGATGAAATCTCATCTGGTGAGGCAGTTCTATCTCATATTGGATACGCCGTGACGCTTCATGATGTGTGTCGACTAAGTCCCCCAAATTTAACATGGTGTCGAGTGGATCATATGCTCGGTCCAATGTGGGCCATCGCATGATGTGATGGACCATGGAAGATTTAGTGATGATGATTAATGAATTGATTTAATTACATGATATGATAGAGCATAGATGATCCAATGATGGTGATTAATGAATTGTCGAAAAGACTCACAAGTAAATGGATCGTGTTGAAAGACGTCGCTTGTGTGTTTCATCACATATTCACATAATCACATCCATGATGCTAGTTGTACCAAGTCCCCCAAATTTAATAGTTATCCTATAATCTTTTTATCTTAGTGATTTTGGATTTACTTAGCATTTTAGTGAAGTAAAAACATATATTGTAAAGTGTATTTTTCTCCTTTGATATGGAGGATTCGTTATTGATTTTATATTTTTTAGTTTACATTTTTGATGGGATCTTCTATTCTAAAAGCCAAGTGAAAAAAGTATTATTTGATAAATATCTTTGTCAGGAAAAAAAAATGTGATGGAATATTTCATGGCTTACTATTTTCCAATTTTCCTAAATCATGGAAGATAAATTTTCCAAATATTACATATTTTTGCCACATATCAATGGTCAATTAGTCTTTTCACAAATTTACTAAGAATTCAAAAGTGCACATGATGACTAAATGGGCAATAAATTTATAGGCAAAGTGTGAATATTTCCAGCAAATAATGTCTCTCTTTTTAGAAAGTGGGTGGCGCACTTTCATTTATTTTTGTCCCACTTTTTTCCCACCATAACAAAATTCTTTTCCTTAATTTATTTTTTCTGAATGAAGATTAAATATTAATTTTGCAGGAAATTTTTGAGATTTACATACAATTATATATATGGTGGAAATACGTAGAATTTGATGTAGCAGGCAATCATGTCACGTGATACGCACGGGGAGTCCTGGCATAGAGATTCCTCTGATATGTTTGACTTTGACCATGTGAATTTGCAGCTTTTGTCGGGGAATATGGAGCGGCGGCAGCCACCACCGGGAGATACGCCGCCGTAATCAGCCGTGGCTTTCATCCCAACCTCCAATTTGTCACCGCTTTCTGCTATTGGGAGTTGATAGTACAATAATATGCCACATGTCTTATCAACAAGAAGTCCTATTTTGGATTTTCATCTCTTTGCAAATAGTTGAGATTATGGGGTTTCTTACTATAATCTATAAATATGTAAAGACGAACATATATCTAACATTATTCTCCCACCTAAAACATTTTAATAAAAATAGTACAATATATTTAAGACTTATATTATAATTTTTATTTAACTTAATGATTCAAATTTGGTAAACTTTGGTACATAAATTCAATATTTTAATAAATCATGTTGCAAAGTCACGAGTCGATAAATCACTGTCCCTGTATCGTCAAATATTTAATAGGATTCCATAAGATCCGGTTTCGTTTAAAAGTAACGGATTCTAGCCAATCGCAATGGTCTTTTGGCCAATCCATAGATCATTTGGACTCCATTAGTAATGAGGATCAAAATGTCACACATTGATCAATCAAAGAGAGATTCAATCACTAAAAGAAAGATTATTTCTTTGGGATCCTTCCTTTCTTCAAACGGAAGGAACAAAGATAGAATCGATCGATTCCCGAAATGCCTTTCGGATATTCCTCAATGTGAGAAGTAAATGATTAATACCATTTGACAGACGCCACCGCCCAACTTCACCAACAGGAAAGATAGTCTACAAGTTAATCGACTCCTTCACCTATGGCTCAAAGACAACCTTGGTTCGTTTTCTACTTCAGCGTATAAGATAATTCGTCAAATAGATAAATTAATAGAACATTATGAACACGTGTTGAACAAAAACATTCTTTTATTAATAACTTAAAGAAAAATTTATTACACCAAGAAGCTCCGATACCATTTTACACTTAACACTTAGTTAAATAAGCCATTTGTATGAGTAAGGGTATAATTGGTATTATGAAAATATGAAATAACCTCGTGGACCAATTTTTGCAACAACTCAAAACTTATAGGACTTAAATCGCTTTGGTGTAAAATTTATAGGACCATTATTGCAAAAACTTTTATACTTGCAGGACTAATTTTGTAAATTCAAAACTTATAGGACCGAAATTGCAAACTATCAATAATTACAAGACCAATTTTGCAATTTACCGTTCTTTTAATAATCTTTCATTAAAACTTGATTCAGGTTTTTCAATTTTGTTCTTAATACCCATAATTTGAATTTTTTAATTATTCTTATTCTTGTTTGTCTGGGTGGAACTTTTAGTGGTAAGAATTACCAAAATATATTACTACTTGTAATAATCAATATTGTAAAAAAACAGTAAGCCCTAGTCGGGCGGCATATTGGGGCCTAGCGCGCAAGTGGAGTTTTGGGGTTAGGTGAGATCGAGTAGGATTAGGTGGGGTTTAATAAAAGAAAAACATAGATGAACAAGATGAGTCTCGCGCTGCAAAGCGACTAATCGTGGGATTAGACGACTATTTTTACCAGATACAGTTATTCTTTGTGGGCCAAAGGAATGGCGAATCACTGAAGCAAATTGATGTTCTAGATGATGGGCTTTAGTCACAAACAAACAAACACAAATCTACTAAAAGTGGAGATGGGCTTTTCTGAAGTTTCGATTTTTGAATTGGAGGTCCAACCAGCTGTTTCTCTCAGCCCACACTTCAGTCTCATTAAAACTTTCACTTTTCGTGCATTATTTGTAATTTCTGACATCAATTTGATTATCCCACTCTATATTGATATATGTTACATCTCAAATTTCGTATTGTTCATTTTCATTTAAAATTTCATTAGAATTTTTTTTATGTCCAATCCAAAACGTTATTTCAAACTAGTAATACATGTCGCTGAATTGCAGGGACATTGACAACCGGAAATTCAGCTTAGCCACACGAAAATAAGTTGATATGAAATTGATGAGACCTAAGTAAAGACTCTTACAAAGAATGGCGGTGGTTGATGAGCCACACAAAATTAATTTTAATGTTGATTTAACTATTATTAATTTCAATCATTTTGTAAGAGTTTTTTTAACTCTTATATATTATACAAAATTGTAATAATTTAAAATATTAAACTAACATTATCTAATTAGATCAACTGATTATCGATTTTCATTTGAATTGACAGACCAAATCTAATTTCAAAAAACACATAAACGTGATAAGAGTAATATGTGGAAAGTCGATGTGAGAATGTGAGATGCTTTGGAGTTTGTTTAAATTAAAGGTTTATAATGTCAATTAGTCATGTTGATAGCCGAGTAGAGCTGACAAAGACTAGGTCCACAACTCCACATGAAGCTACATGGAAAAACCGAATAGGAGCTATTAGGATCAAGTACGAGTAGCCTAGTAGGTTGAGATGACTAGAAACCTTAAGAACAAAGGGCAAGATGAGCTGGAGAAGTCAAATAAAGTTTCAGTGACAGACATACATGCAATATGTCAAATCAATATCAAGACAACACAACAAAGTAAAATAATGTTGTCAACCATGCAAGACAAGATAATGACAATTGTCTCACTCACAATATAGATATAATGAAAAATGCGCAACTTACTTTACTAATATAAATACGACTCATTTATGAGAATTAGGAGAATTTAATTTGTCAGACTTAACAAAAGTTCTATAATTAATACACCTTGCTGGCAACCGACTATCCAGTTTTTAGTTTATTTCCAGCAATTATCATGTAATTTTAATCCAAACACGTGAAACGTATCATTAACCAAACATATCATTAACCAAAACAAGCGTCAACAATTCCTTAGTTCCAAATGAAATTCGTACAAATGCACAAAGAAAAAGAGCAAACTTTGTCTTGCCAACTACCAACATCAGTGAGACTAAAAGTTCCATTATTGTACCATCAGTACCATAGTTTATAATTTTGTGCAATGTAATCATGCGACGACACAAACCTCCATTTATATTAGTCATTTAATAACATAGTAATTTTCCTCAAAAAAAAAAAAAAAAATAACATAGTAATATACGTACATTGTTTGTCTATAAAACTGGAGGGACTGCATTTGAATTTCCCAAACAACGAGGGGCATCCGAGCAAAAACAAGGAGATGCTAAACAGCTAATCTATATAATATATAAAAACAAGATAGCGTCTAAATTTGAAAATTTCCCGCCAAAATGATGTTTCTATTTTGGGAATGGTACTGATTTTTTCCTTTTCCCTATTTACGTATTAAAGGTTAATGTATTTTTCCATTGTACAAATTATATTTATTGTCCTTGGAATTGTTCACTCCATTAAGAATGTCCATTTCTATTAAATAATGCACCTTCATTAGTAAATGTCACTCCATTGGTAACTGGTAAGTACAATATACTTTCATTGGGTTTAAGAAGACTACAAATGATTTTTTTTTTTCATTTTATTCTTTGGAATCAATTGAATGTCGGATTTCTATTAAATATTACAGCTTTATTATTAAATGCCACTTCATTGAATTAAAAGAGAAAAAAAGAATGAAAATTTTGAGCCTGAAGTATAGTAAAATAAAAAAATTTAATCAATTTACATATATTACAATGTGTGAATCCTTCCCATATTACGTCAATTGGAATTAATCACTGCACAGGTAATATAAAATTGCATTAATATATCGCTACTTTGAAATTTGAATAAACAAAATATTTAAAATATTGAGGTTGCAATATAGATAATATTAAAAAAATCAACTGAATAAATATGTGTACCCTTCCCATATAGGTGCATTGGAATTAGTCGTCGGTTATTACTACCACTACACATGTAATATAAAACTGACATTAATGTACAAGTTCTATTTGTATTGTAAATACTTCCAATTAAAGAGATCAAAACTTACCACTACAAGTAAAACTAACATTAACATACCAATTCCTTCTGTAATATAAATACTCTCAATTAAGAATTTAAAACTTACCAATTCTCAGCCCTGCAAGCTAAACAACTTTCTACAAGGTAAATGACTTTATGAACATAAACGTAATCTACACAATTTATATTAAAAATATTATTATGTAATATGTTGTATAAACTTCAATAAAAATTTCAAAGAACAATTATTAGTAGTATGATATTACATTCAATAATTTTTTCAATTAAGTTTTAAGAATATCTTCTCTATATGCTCAACTATAATTTTTATTTTGTATATGACCCTTTTCTAATTTAATATATTTATTTGCATATTTTATAATTTATTATATTTATATAAATCTCAAAATTATAATTTTTATTATTCGTATTTATGCAAATGGCATCCCTACTTCAATCTCTCGAAAAATTAGGAAGTGATTCAGATATAGAAGTTATATGTAATAGTGAAGTCCAAACATTATCATCGCCAGTCAATCAGTATAATTTTTCTTTTTTTTAATATTTTTTAATGATTTATTTTTAATGTAATGTTGATATTTTTTCCTTTTAAAGATTACCGGGATATTGACGATATCACATTCAAATTTTGTGATTTTGTGAGCTATATTTTTCAAGTTCTTACTAGGGGCAACCTGGATCATACAGATTCTTATTTCAAGAATGTCCTTGACACCTTCAAATCCAAGACTTCCATTCAAATTTCAATGAAGACAATTTACATTGATGGTATCGTAAGTAATATTTATTAATAAGAGTTAGAGTCGGTCTTTATCGAATGTAGTGCTCATTTTTAAGAATTTTTTTTTAGTCACAATCAATTTTATATTGTTGTTTATAGAGTTACGATTTCTAAGGGTCTTAAAATTTTGATAAGTTGGGTCATAGTGATAGTGAATGTGCAACTTCAATGACCAATGTTTTATTTAAAAACTCTTTCAAAACTTATAATATTTTTTTTTTATATTCCATATTTTATGTTCATTCAATTTGGTTTGTAATTTTTCTTGATTATATAATATTTATTTTTAATCCATGGCTACTTGACTATAAAATTAAATCACATATTGAATTTAAACTATTAAAATAACTAAAATATTCAAATTGCATTTGTTTAATGTATAAACCGTGCATCGATCGCGAGTGAGCAGCTAGTAATAATTAAAATACACACGCGGCGCAGGTTAACGAGGTCCAGCACCTGAAAACTCATTTTGAATATTGCAGAGGGCTCCAAGAGTTTAAATTATATATAAAGCGGGACTTATTAGGGTTTTATTTTCATTACTTTCTGCTAATATCTGTATATTCAAGCACCTATACGTACTCGAGGAAAAACGGCTTGCACAATTATGGCAGGGAGGCCTCGATGCTTTCTGGATATAAGCATTGGAGATGAGCTAGAAGGAAGAATTGTGGTGGAACTGTACAATGATGTTGTCCCCAAAACCGCAGAGAATTTCAGGGCTCTTTGTACTGGAGAGAAAGGCAATGGCGCAAACACCGGTGTTCCTCTCCATTACAAGGTTTGTTTCTTCGACTTGTTTTTTTTTGCTATACGCACACTTATGTGTGGAAATGCGTTTGATTTTGTGTTTTATGTGCAGTTTTGGGTTTAAATCGATTGATCACTGCTGAAAAATGTTTTTACGGTTTATGGTTGTGTGTTGGATTATTTGGAGAACTGTTGATGGAATTGTAATGGAGTACATTAGTATCTGATACCGTGAGCTACATAATGTATGAAATTGTTGATGATTGAAACTTGTGCTGTAAATTGTAATTCCTTTTTACAGTTGTTAATGTCGATTGATACTTATATGTAATTTATTAGGAGTCCTGTTATGCGAAAGGTTAATTGTGATGGCTTTTCCGATTGTACCTTGCTTTGGTTTCACCAGATGTTTGTGATCCAATTTCATTGGATCGAACAGTTGCTTCTTTTTCAGGATAGTTTCTTATGATAGTTTTATACTCATTTCAGGGATCTCATTTTCATCGTGTCATTAAAGTTTTTATGTGTGAAACTTGTGTGATTTTGTGTTTTATGTGTGGTTTTGGGTTTTAAATCGATTGATCACTGCTGAAAAATGTTTTTACGGCTTGTGGTTGAGTTGGATTATTTGGAGAACTGTTGATGTAATTGTAGTGAAGTACATTAGTACCTGACATCGTAAGATACAAGTGTATGAAATTGTTGATGATTGAAATTTGTGCTGTAATTACTTTTTACATTTGTAAATGTGAATTGAATAAGACTTATATGTAATCTCTTAGGAGTCCTGTTATGCACAAGGTTAATTCTGATGGCTTTTCCGATGTGCAATTGTACCTTGCTTTGGTTTCACCAGATGTTTGTGATCCAATTTCATTGGATCGAACAGTTGCTTCTTTTCAGGATAGTTTCTTATGATAGTTTTACACTCATTTCAGGGATCTCGTTTTCATCGTGTCATTAAAGGTTTTATGATACAAGGCGGTGACATTTCTGCTGGTGATGGAACTGGAGGGGAATCCATTTACGGTCTGAAATTTGAAGATGAGAATTTGGAGCTGAAACATGAAAGAAAGGGGATGTTGTGTATGGCTAATGAAGGACCCAACACAAATGGTTCCCAGTTTTTCATCACCACTACTCGCACTTCTCATCTGGATGGAAAGCATGTTGTATTTGGGAAGGTCATTAAAGGCATGGGAGTTGTGCGCTCCATTGAGCATGTAACCACTGGTGAGAACAATTGCCCTACCGTTGATGCTGTTATTACTGACTGTGGAGAAATTCCAGAGGGGGAAGACGATGGGGTATCTAACTTCTTCAAAGATGGTGATTTCTATCCTGACTGGCCAGTCGATCTGGATAACAATCCTAGTGAGCTCTCGTGGTGGATGACAGCTGCTGAATTAGTAAAGGGATATGGAAATGAACGTTTCAAGGTAACAGTTTTGTCATTAAGCATGCTAACTTTTCTCTCGTTGCTGAATTGCACTATGCTGTTTTCTTGGTCCTCTTGATGAATCACCATCTTGATTTTTGCAGAAGCAAGACTATAAGATGGCTGTGCAGAAGTACAGGAAGGCTTTGCGCTATCTAGATGTCTGCTGGGAAAAGGAAGAGATCGATGAAGGTGACCGTCATCGTATTCTTTATTATCTTACATTAATAAAAGCAATGAGCATCAATAAGTTTTCTAGATTTTCTTCGAGCAATTGGAATTCGCCTCACGATTGCTCATCTAATTTCATAGCAGATAAGAGTTTAAAGTTGAGAAAGATGAAGTCTCAGATCTTCACCAACAGTTCTGTGAGTCCTTTTGGTTTCATCGCCCATATAATATCCAAATCAATTTTCTGCTATAACCATTGAATGGATCTAAATAATGCTACTGCTAATTCTAACTATGAAGAAAGTGGATATATATGCCTGACATTCTGACAGAATTGAGAATTAGTGGCTGTCAAATGGTAACCAGCATACGGAAATTGGAACTCATAGTTTTTAAGAATTTATGAACTTCAAAATATGCAACAAACTGGGGCTGACTGAGATACCATAATCATTTAAGAATTTTGTTCCTTCGAATTTTGTAAATATACATCTTTACGACTTTGTTTTCTGTTTGGTCAGCGGTATTGAAGATTCTGATCATGGATCTAAATTTTCCAACGATTGTTAAGAATCTGAATTTACATAAATGTTAACTTAGTCATCTTGTAGGAATCAATCGTTTCAATTTTGGGGTATCACTATTGTCCTGAAGGGTGCAGTTTCTCTTATTTAAAGCTAATATTGAGAAAACCCAGTCTTCTAGTGTGAATTGTCCCTTTTTAAGCGACTATATATTATCTGTGTTTTCCTAGGCTTGTAAACTGAAAATAGGCGATCTGGAGGGAGCGCTTCTGGACGCAGACTTTGCAATGCGTGATGGTGATAACAACGCAAAGGCATTATTCCGCCAGGGTCAGGTTGGTTTTCCGAATGCATTCTATTATCCTTATCAGAATTTTATGTTGTCTGCTACTAAACTGATAGACCAGATGATTTAACGGCATTATATAATGCTGTGAAAATGCATTGATCTTGATTAAGAGGACGAATCAGTAGAATTTGTTTTACACAAGTGGTCATGTTTCGTCTGCTGGTATAGAGAAATGGTATAGAGGTCTTTGTTAATTCAAATTTTAGATGGTATAGAGAAATGGAGATGTGGAAACTATACAATCACTATTGTGGTACTTGTTTTATCAAGTAAACCATTATATTTTTTATGTAGTCAGTCTATAAAAGTTCGGCTTTAGATGACCTCTCATAAAGACGAGTTCCTATCAATAGATTGTCGTATCAGCAGCGGCTACAGTTTATTCTTGTTGCTGGAGGTATCATTAAACTACGTTTTTCCAAAAATGCCTCAGATGAATTTGGAACTTATAAAAGAGGTTGATGAAAAATTAGACGTATAATGTGTATTATCCTAATATCAAGTTAGGTCAATATTAATCAATGGTGAGCTTTCTTTTTATAGTAAATGGGGATAGTACTTCTACAGTTCTACACTTCTACTAGAGTTATATTTTTCCAGATGTTGCTGATATTTTGATGTTCTCCTCCGTCCGATTTATCAATTATCCTGCAGCTGAAAAAACCATCCCGGGTATTTAAAAATTGTATATTTCAAATAATATGTAGTACATTTTTCTTTCATACACGACACACTAAATCAAGCCCTACTGAGGAGCTTCATTTTGGTTTGAGCATACATATTAGTTACCGACTTACTGTTCGTCATCATGCTTGAGTAATAATGGTTACAAATAGGATTGCCTGTCTTCCTTGGGTGCAGGTTATGCATGCTAATACCACCGTGAATTGTTCATATAAAATGTCCGTTTAAAATTGAGAATCTCTGTATAAAATGCATTATGTGTTCGGTTGGTGCATACTCTTGTGTGCTGTTTCTTGTTAAAATTGTGCCAGGGATGTTAGGGACACTTTAAAATATTTATGCTTGTAGCTGTTTCTACATTTATAAAACTGACGCTTGTACCCTTTTCAAACACAGGCAAATATAGCACTTAATGATATAGATGCTGCAGTGGAAAGTTTTAAGAAAGCATTGGAATTGGAGCCAAATGATGGTTTGTAATTCTATTTGTCACACACGTGTGCACACACACACACACATTCTATGTGCAGAACCGTCACCCCCCCTCCCCAAAAAAAAAGAAAGAAAAAGGAAAAGAAAGAAAGAAGAAAAAAGGAAGAAAAAGTTGAAGAAGCAACAAGTAGTATATGTATTTTCTGGGACGTTTTCTGAAAACTTTTAAGCTGATTTGTGGCTGGTTTTGCTGCAGGGGCAATAAAAAAGGAGCTTGCTTGTGCAAAGAAGAAGGTAATTTCTTGTTATTTACTCATTGGATATTATAGTTCAAAAAACTTAATGAACTTCTCTACTTTTATTGGTTTCTGATGCAGATTGCTGATAGACGTGACCAGGAGAGAAAAGCGTATGCAAAGATGTTCCTGTAGTTATCGAGTAAGAACAAATGTTCCTTTGTTTTAGTGGTGCCATGAGTGAGAACGATATTTCTTCTGAAGCTAACAGCAAATTCCTGCTTTTGTTTGCTGGGTACCCATCCTCCACTGGAACATTTCCTTGTTTTGGTGATTTAATTCTAGGTATGCTCATTTGGTTCAGGCCTTTTTGTTGCGCTCGATTACCTTGAAGGGGACAAGGTGTCGAACATTGTGTACTTGATCTACTTGGTTGCTGAAGAAACTAGAAGCTGTTTGTAGGTACTTGGTGAGTTTACTGTTCGAAATCTCATAGGTTGCTCAGTATCTACTACTGATGATTTTTCTTAATTTTATCTGAAAATTATAATTATTTTATTGGTTTCGAATGAAATTCGCAGGTTCTCAAAATGAAAAATTGACAAAACCAGGCCCTCTCCGCTGTGTGCACGTTATGCCTGGACCAGTTAGGTCACAAATAACCTTATTGGAGATGAAAGGCAATACAGTTTTTGTGCTCTATAGCAAAAGCTCACTTCCTAGTTCCAAGTCTAGAATATTTGAACACCTGAACAATGACCTTCATATTTAATTTAAGGACTTGTAATTTTAAGACTAAATAAAATGTTCCACCATGGACGACTTAATATTGACAATTTCATGGTACCATAATTTCAGTGGCGGTAGTGCCTATCATAATTTGCATGGAAAAAAAAAAAAACATTTAACTTTGCAAAATTAATGTACGCAAAACATCCAGCAAAAAGGTTTTCAATTGATTCAAATACAACATGATTCTGTTACTAATGTTTGCATACTCAGGAGTTGTAATTATCGATACCTAAATCCCTGAGTGCATCAGTGGCTGCATCTTTGCAGCTCTTATGCCTCTGCTTTGCCTTTCTGATTAGTTCCTCGATGCCATTACCAAGTAAAATTTTTCTGTATACCATAAAGAGGCTTAATGGAAACATCTGAAAAACTTTAATCATAAACCAGTAGATATCAACAATACTTTACCTGTTTTCTGGATTTCTAGCCACAAGATTCCTGATCATGAAACAAGAGTTCCTTTGCAGTTGATCTGACTCTGGAAAATTTTGCATAGCTTGAATAGCAAGGTCCCCGGCTCCAGATTCGATAGCACGGGCTGCATTCTCGGGGGACCTCAAACATAGAGTACATATAATGGACATGACCTGTCCAATTAAAAGCAGCAATCAGTAAAGTGCATGCGAGAACATCTGATGCATTCAGGCTTGCTAAACAAGTACCAAATACAAAAAGTTTAGAAATGCACAGGTGCAAAGCATCTGAAAGTAATGTCAGATCGATGTTCACAGGTTTCACCCTTTCGTTAGCAACAATTCCTATAATTTCATCAAGGCTAGTATTATTTTCCCTTACTGTATGTGTGTGGTTGCTTTTTCATTTTTCGGAATAATTATGAATTGAAAAGCCTGCACAAAAAACTAATATAAAACTAAACTAACGGATGAACTTGCGGTGGGGCTGGTAAATATAGAGGTGCAAGAGGCTTAACACTTGCATGCACATTAATTCTATACAGATGGTAATATGTCTGCAATCAGATCCCCTTCTGAAATAAAATCACTGATGACACAATTCATAATATCATCACACAGGAACATATTTCTGCACCATACTATATATCTTTACCTCCTGCAGCACTGAAGGATCATCAGAGAATCTTGCTGAAAGATTTATAAGCCTATCCATGCCTCTCTTTTCAACGATAATGCTCTTATTCGCATCACTTCCTGCAAGCTAATCAAATTGAATCATTCAAGACATGCTTCAAAGTATCTTGAGCAGTGAGCACAAAGATTTGCAAAATCCGGATCGCTGACAACAAATGGAAGATTAATATTAAGTTCATCATATAACAAATTTAAGCTCAAAGTTAGCAAGGAACCATACTTGGAAACAGTGAAAGGCTTATATGGAGAGATATTAGAAGATGTTTTAGAACATTTTACTCAATGTTATCATGTGTTTAGGACACCACCCGTGATGAATTCGGACTATAATAAAATGAAAACTACCTGTGAGATTGACACTAAATAGAGTGAAACAATAGCAGCAGTAAGTAGAATGAAGAATTAGCAACTGGTGGAATATAGAAGATAAATGATAGTTGGTTAAGCGATCCAGCTGGAATGTGCTGACACACTAATCTGCATTTTCGCATATAATGATAAATAAGTAGAATAATCAGATATCTGTATTTTGACCCCGAGTACCAAAGCATAACTAGTCCTTTTGTTTGCATGTGCGTAAAGCATGCAGGAGTAGCCTTTCAGTTGGGTAAAGAAACTTTCTCCAAGCTTCGTTATAGATTCTTGGTCTGACATAATTTTCATCTAAATATCCAGCACAAAGAAAGTAAGAGTTTATGCCAACTGCAGAACAAGGAAGATGGTACAATGCTGGCAGTCTTTAACAAATTGTAGTAACTGAAATTATAACTGTAGAAGAGACTGAGCAGTGACTAGTTAGCATGTCATGTATATTGAAGTTCTGCTTTTCACCTTAGACAACAAAGAGCAGCAAGCTCTTGCCACAGCATCGTTGCCCTGTACACCACTATCGTCAAGACACCTGAGAACGACATCTATACCTCCACTATTAGCAACGGACCTGCAAATTTCATCCTGCAAAGATAGACTGAATGTAAATAAAATAAATGTGACAAAGTAAATAAAATAATCTCAAAACCCAGTATAAGGCATCTTGTTGATGTGTTTCTTAAAATCAAAAGTCATGTTTTGTTGAAAACTTAATGCAAATGGAATATTAGCATTTTTCATCTTTCGTTTTCCCTTGAAGATCACACTTAATGATGAAAGAATCCTGATCAAGAACTATGGTGCAAGTTTTTACATCTTTCCAGATGAATGGAGCAATTTCATTTATTAAAAGGCCACATTGTAGCAGAAAATATCTCTGGTTTAGAATCAATAGATTTCCTAGTGTTTACTTAAATATTTCTATTTAAAGCCTTCCCCATTAGTCTAAAGTTTTACATGTTCCATCCCAATATGGTTGAGAGGGAATTTATGAAGTACCTAAAGATGGGTAATGTATTATGAGTTCACTCTAACAGTACCTCAATAGTCAACTAGGAAAACCCCAAGAAAAGGTAAAATTTTGACTGATAAAACCTTCAGCTTTTTTGACAACATGAAACACAACTACATAAGTAACCTAACATATGATGCAGCTGCATCTCTTTTAAATGATAAATGAAAAACTTACATTGACAGCCACAGCCCTCAAAGCAATGCTAGCTGATATTAGACAGGGGGTATTGAGTCCTTCACGAAGTGACTCTACAAGAACTTCTGCAATTCCTAGCTTTGCAAATTTTCGAGCATAACCAAAAACCTGGAATTATAGAGTTAGATTACTTTGAATATATATTACAGGGATAGTAAGCAAAATTATGATATATAGACTACATCTTAACATCATCAGTTCTCTTTTTCCACGTCTGGGTTCTTCATAATAGGAAATCAATCATTAAACTAGTTTGATAGTTTCATACCCGGTGGGAATCACTCACCACACTATATTGATCAACTACTCTGGCAGGTAAATTTCCATTAGAGTTGACTTACTTGTGAAGCTATAACGCGATTGTCATCAGATGATAAGATGACTCGTATAGCATCATATATGCTTGGAATACTCCCTCCATTATGTTCTTTCAGAATCTGGACTATTAGCTCATCAATTTTCAAGTCCATGAATGACTCCTTGAGAACCGTTGCGGTCGCAGCTGCAGCAATGACTGAAAAACAACCATCCAAGATCTTCTCATCTTCTCTTTCATTGCTCAGAATGCCTACAACAATCTTCGGGCCACCATTCTCCTTAAATATTTCAGAACTTTGAAGATCTGCACAAACAACATAGATATAAAAATATTCAAACCAGCAAACTAACCCCAATATTGTCAATTTGGTCAAGAATTTAATAGTGCTACAGATCTAGATATAAATCATTGGTATATCACCACTAGATCCTTTAGATATAAAAGCAATAAATCAACTTACACCAGATACATATCCACAGAAATTCTGAACTATGTCCCCGTGAAACTAAAAGGGGTAAAACAAAAATTCCAATATCTGCATATACCTTATTAACGTAATCATTCCTATTCTCACAACTCTATCGACTTAAAAGTTGATTATGTTTCAATCCACTATATAATATCCTTCCAGTCTCCAACTTGTATGAACTTAATCAGGTGTAAATTTCAGTTGTATCCGGTGCTACATGATGCTATAAACCATTTTTGACTTAAGCAGCATAGTCAAAAAAGTAATACAAAACATATTAGCATAATTTAACTCCAAAATTACTTGAATCAAGTAAATCCCAAGTTCCGTGACATGAAGCACTAGGTCACTGATTATACCATGAATTACAGAAACCATGGCATTCAATCCTGAAGCCAAACCCCGATCCCGCTCGTTGCGCAGCTTTGAACAAATAGAAACTACCAACTCTACCGCTCCGTTTTTCGTCGCAATTGCCGCATTCCCGATCCTTTATCTCCGCACAAAACACTCAACTCATCCAACAATTCCACAATTTCCGGCAATGCCTTCTCCTCTTTCAATTTTCCCAAACATTCCATCACCGGATTGCTTTCTCCCGGAACGCAAGTAACAATACCTGGAAAACAATAGTAAGAAAACAGCAGGGGAAACTGTGATTTAAGGGGAAGTGGAGGACATAATTAGCAGGAAAATTGAATCGAAAATACAAACCGGAGAGATCGACGCCTTGAATTGTAAGGGTCTGGATGGCATCCTCGAGAGCTTCAGTGGGGTCCATCCCGAGGTCGTCTATGTTTTCCTGCACCATTTCGTCAAACGCTGACTGCGATATTGTACGCGCCGCCGCCTTCGCTGGACCCATCTCTCGCCGCCGATCTGTGATCGTGTAGCTGATGATGCTAATTTACACCTTTTGTGCGTCTGTCAAAAAAAAAAAAAAAAAACAGAGAGAAATGTGCGGGGGTTATTTAAGATTTATAAAATTTGAAAATGTTAGCGGGCTGGGTATAGGGTGAATGACATGGGCCGAGTATTCGGCCCAATAATTGTCTTCTCAGATGCTAAAATCCAGCAGCCCACAGACCCAATTGGGATTAAGGGTGTAAATGAGTCGAGTCGAGCCGAACATGTATTAGTCCAAGTTTGTTTGAATTTTTATCTAGCTTCAAAAATTGTATTTGAGCTTGATTTGATTATCAAACAATCGATCTCGAACGAGTTTTAGTCGAGCTGAACACGAATCGAACTTAAGTAGCTTGATATTTTTACACATATTTTATTCCTTTTTTACTAATCGAGTCGAGCTCGAGCCGAGTTTTACATCTTATCGAACGGAAAAATATGTTCAAGTTTAGTTCGTTATATTAACGGACCGAGTTCAAATAAACTTTTAATTATCTATCGATCTTAGATCGAATATCGAGTAGTTTGGTTCGTTTTTCAACCTCTAGTTTGGATTAATGAAAGTGGCGGTGGCCCATCATTTTGGGATATATCGGTAATTAAGGGCTGGGTTCGTTTGAGCTACGGAGTTATTCTCTGATGAGCGTGTTCGGCGGCGATAGCTGGGCGCGTGAGGCGCAATGCCGGAAAAGAAGAGTCGACGATTTAATAATCGAAGGAGTCGAAGCTTCTGCTTACAAGAAACTTTCCAGAGGAAAATTCGCTTGCCTTGTTTGCCCTAACAATCCCGTTCTCGACACCCCGATTATGCTCTCAGTAAGATTTTCTATAAACCCTTTCAAAATTGCATTCTTCTTTCACTTTTTAGTCATAACATCCCTTATTGATTCAAATTCGGGGAAATATATAATGTGTTTCGTTTTGGGATTTAAGAATTTGATTTGAAGTGAAGTAATTTCAGATTCATGCGTTTTACCTAGATCCCTTTTAAATTTTACATGTCTAGAAAGAGAAATTTCAAATAAATTGGGTTTTAGTTTCACCAGTTTTAAATTTCATTCATCTGTGGAATTTTGAATAGACACATATGAGTGGCTCACGCCATCGAGCTGCCGAGTTGGAGGCGTAAGGATAGAGAATTAGCTATGGAAGAAGAAGTGAATAAACGATTAGCACTGTCGGATTGTGTTAGCACCAGTTATGCCGCCAATGGTTCTGTTAAACAATGGAAAAAAACTAGCAAACCCTTGATTGAGCGGGCTCGGAAGGCTGTATCTGGGGTGTTTAGTGGTGAAGTTACTAAGCAGAAGGTGAAATCCGAAAATGGTAATTTAGCGATGCCAAGTGTTGAAAATCGTGGTGGTAATGCTAAATCCATTGAAGTTGAACCAATGCACAAGGGAGTTGTTGTGGAGGTGCAACCAGTGGAATATCGAGAGCGTGTAGAGAAAGAACTCAAGTTCACGGCTGCTGGATGGAAGCGCGATTGCCATGGCAGATGGTTCAAGGATGAAAATGTGAGTTTGGTTGTGTGTTCGTTTTGCTGTACATTCTGTTGCCATTTTAAGATTATGTAATTGTGTATGATAAAGTTTTGATGAAATAGAATTGCTTGTTGATGGACTGTTTAATTGCTCATGTTTTTGCAGGTCGAGTTTGATTCTGATGAAGAAGATCCTAACATTGTCTTAAACGACACCACGTGATATATTATGACGGATAATTGTCCTACATTTTTTGTACTCATACTTTTATCAAATGGCATGTAGCCTGATTTTGGGTGCTGACTAATCTATGATATATAGGGAGCGTTTTCAAAAACTTCTGCGTTTAGAAAAAGTGATTTATTATAGTAGAAGTAAAAGTAGTTGAGAATCAGAAGATTGTAGTTTTGAAATAGAATAAGAAATTGAGTTGAGAATAAGAAGTTGAGAGTGTTTCGTAAAAAAGTTGCTTAGTTGTTTGTAAAAGTCAAACCAGAAGTAGAATCAGAAAACTAAACACTCTTCTCCCTGCTTTTAGATTCTGATCAAATGTAGTAGAATCATAAGCATAAGGTTGACATTTGCAAACATTAGAAAGTGATTATTTTTTTTACTTACATCGAGTTCTAGCCGATAATCACTTTTTTTTTCGAGTTTGCAAACGCTCATACACTCCTATCATATGTTACAGATTTCAAACTTCACATTATCAATGATAACTTTTCGCATTCTTGGCCAAATCTTGACTTATGAAGATTATATTGTTGTCACTTGTCACAATGCCTAATTGTTAGGTATCGACCCCGTCGTATGTCGAAATAGCCGCATTTTGCCATTATTGTCGATTTTACAAGCTAACGAATAAACTATTACAATAAATCGCCTACGGGATAGGGATTACGGGATTACAATACGTTTCTAGAAAAGCTATAAATTACAAGCTAAAGCCTGGAAACAATAAGAAAGAAGAAAAGTGACAAAAATACCAAGTAGGAGCTCAGGTCACGAAGATCAGGTTAAGGCTCGGGACTTGGAGCCCGATTAAGGCCTCGAATTAGCTCGGCTCAGGAATACCTGATTCGGCCTCTCACAGTCGAGCAATCCAAGGTGTTGGCCCGAAAGGTAGCCTCACACAATCCAGGCCCAAAATACACGATTGCCCAAGAACACCGATTTCCAACGGGGGATGGCCGGGATCGACCGAATCGACTCGCACCTACGAAGGTCGACTGCGTACCCCTACACGATTCCGAAAGACCTCACAAAGAGAAGAATCGATACAACTCACAAAAGGCTCCTCACTTTATCAACCAAGTTTCACTTAGAAACTTAAAGAGAAGAACAAAACAATTTTGTTGGGAATAGCAACAGAGGTCAAGAGTCAGAGAATGAGGAATGTTTTTCCTTGGCTGCTTTCGGCTGATAGGTTGTGGGGGGTATAAATACATGAATGGTGGAAGACATCATTTCAAGGGCACAACACAAATGGGCCTAGATTGTTGGGCTTAGGAGAATTGAAAATGGGCCAGCAATATTGATATTGGGCAAACAATTACCAACATTCTCCACCTTTGGCCCAATACCGGTTCACAAGACATGAGAGTCACCACAGGATTCATCATCGCCTAAACCTTCCTCACTATACACAAAGTACAATAGGAATCAAGTTATAGCAAAGCACGACGCAAGCTATAACAAAATAGTGTAGAATGTTGGTAATTGTATGAGAGTCACCAATTTCAGGTCACCTATATCACGAGTTCAAAATTTTCGGACATGAGAGAAATTTACTCACCGGTAAACATTTCGTACCCATATCAAGCATGATTAAATTCGGAAGGAATTTTTTCAAGATTAACTAAGCCTTTAGCAACAATATCACGAATGTAATGAAATCTTGCATCTATATGCTTAGTTCTATCATGAAACACAAGATTCTTGCAAAGTTGGATACCAGTTGACTATAAGAAAATTCAACAATTTCACCTTTAAGAAAACCAATTTTAAATTAAACCTTTCAACCACAAAGCTACTTTTAAAGCTTGTGAAAACAACATCAGTTGATTAGTTGAAAGTGCAAAATGTGTTGTAATTGCGATTTCCACTAATGCATGAACCACACAATGTAAACACATAAAAAGTTGTAGATTTTCTCGTTATCCCTATCATTTGCATAATTAGAATCCACATATCCAACCAATTTAACACCTTCAGGTGATTTACAAAATTTACGATAGAATCGATGCCCTAAAAGATTAATTAGAATGATTCTTACGGTGTTATAAGATAATGTTGTAACACTTTGGACACGAACACAACAGAATAAAAATAACACGGTGATTTTTTACGTGCTTAGATTCCTCAATCTTAATGCACGAGGCCACACCTAGAGAAGAAACAATCCAATATTAGAAAACAATGATTATTATAAATACATTTGGTTTTACGAAAAACATAAAGACACAAACTTTATCTTCTACACCAATACTCGTATTAAACTAATATCCTTGATTGAATCTTCCAAGACCTCAACCTTGTTGGAATCCCTCCAACTTCAAATCCCTTAAATGGTTGAGTCGATCCACACCATAGATCTTCACCGTCTTCTCCCGAAGACTAGAAAAGTAACACAAATATTTCTTGAAGAAAGAACAATAAGCTCGGATGATAATTTCTCTTGGATATCTTCTTCAAAGGTCAATTCCCTTTTTATAGAGAAAAGAGAACGATCCTCACAAAGCGAGAATCGCACTTTCTCATGAATTTGGAATCAAGGGCACCATAATTCCAGCTAAATCACAAATGCTATACAAGGAAAACAAAAAATACAAAATCTTTCCTTATGGGTAAGAACAAAGACACAAGGAAAGATATTAAAAGGCAATTAAGTGGGTGAATAATTAGATAAAGAATCCCAAATAATCGGCAAACTCCTCGAGATAGATTATAAGCTTTTAAATAATCACGGATAATCCGGCATGATATCAACCCAGTGCGTGAGAAAGGTGTTGCAAGGCGGTGTTACAATCTTGGATTTTGACCTTTGTGCGAGATAAACACAAAATTGCCAATTCACATAACATTAACAATCTCCCCTTTGGCATTTTTGGTCAAAACACAAAAATACGATAAACAAAAATAATCAAAAGTGAGACAACACTTTAGACATTAACTCTCGCATAGGTTAGCACAGTCAAAATCAACCAAAAAACTAATAGCATACATATCAATGAGGTTTATCCAAGTTGTAAATCCAAAACAATTAAGTTCGAATTGCAAATGAGAAGATAATCGAAAATGCAACAGTTTATTAATCATCCTTTGACTCCCCTCAGTCGGACATGTTTTCTTCATCATCCTCATAATCGAACTCCCCTCGAACCTTCCTCTTCCTCCCCGAGATTGTGCCTCTTCTTCTTGGACTCCCCGAGATTGTGCCCGTTCATCCATGGCGGCATGAAGCAATGTTGTTCGGGCGTTGTCTACTCCCCTTTTTGAGCAATAGGTGCCAAAGGTGTAGATGTGACACGAATCTGCCAAGAAATCTTTGAGCATCCAACTTTTTAGATGTCGAGAATTTAACTGCGGTTCTCTGCCTCTTCTATTTCAAAGATTAATGCGAGCCTCCGGTCAAAGATTGGTGGTGTTTGAACATCGAGGAAGTAGCACGGTAGAAGTCCAGTGGGAGCAGACAATGCAAGGTCATTGATTTTATTTCCCTTTAAGATCTTCACAGAGATAGAAATTGGAGCGGTATAGCCACCAAATCTTGAGTCCTTCTTTTTAAAACCTCGAGAAACAAGAACCTTATAAATTAAAGAAGGGAAAGGAGTATACCATACATCTTGGTGTAACTAGCATGAGTCCCAATTATATCAAAGATGAAGCGCCAATATTGAAGGGATGCTTGGTTCCAATGCAAAAGAGGAGTACAACTTTATCGGTGGTGACAGAGGAAGTATGTTTCGTGGGGGTCCAATTACAAACAACAATTTTATGCAAAGAGTGTGTATTTCTTGGTAAGATCTTTAGTCTTGAACTTTTCTTGCTTAATTTGCCAGGCTTGCACAACACCTCCACTTAAGGTTCTAGCAATTTCATCCATATCGGATGGAAGATCATCATTGAAACATCGTTTCCTTCAAGAACCCTATTGATGTCCTCGAAGTAAAGGAATACACTTTCTTTCTAACCCAAACACTACCATATTTAGCAGAGTATTCATCAACAAATGCATGGGAGATTACAATAAAACTCTCGAACAACTCTATCAACATACGAACCAATACTTGTCACGGACTCCAAATAAATGCATATCCTCAAGTATAGGCAAAATACCATAGGTGATATGATCCTCTATCTTAATAGACGTCACACGAGAATCTCCTTTGGACCCACGAGTGTCCCACAATTTTTATTATGGAGGAATAAAAACAAAGATATGACCTTTGTTGTCCTCAAGCTCGAGAATCGGATGGTTCATGGTCGAGTCGAGTCAGTCGATGTGGACTTGAGATGTTCCAACATTGATGTCTTTGTCCTTGCCCGCAGATTTGAAGGTCCTTGGTGTCCTTCAACGATTGACTATGTCTTTATCACTATCATCATCCGAAGAGGAGTCTTTCTCGAAGATGTCATCTCAACATCGGGGAACAGGATGTTGTCAAGAGGTCATCCCGGGAATTTCATCCTCGAGAATGCGGAATACCATTTGCCTTATAATCCTCTTCGATGACTTTCAGACATTTGGACCACTCCCTTTAAAAAACAGTGCTTCTTCTTCTTCCACCACTGGGTCTCTTTTGGTGGATTTTTTCGGGGCGATTCCCCTCTTTTCTTCTTCCAAACATAAGTTTTGGGAAGCTTTATTGAGATGGTCGGATGCGCGAGAAGGGGGTGATAATCGAGATGGTTCATTTCCGTGTTGCCAAAACCCTGTTGCAGTGCAAAGTGGAAAGAGAACTTTCTCCAATCCCTTGAGCCCCCAGGGTTCGAATCGGAGGGTGAAAGCTGGTTTAAATCGACTTCTAGAGCTTGCCTTGATATGTATGAGCAGGAAAGTGCACCACCGGTGGTAGGTGGTTGATCGAAACCAGGGTTTCGGGAACAGGATTGTCCCCTGCTTTCTTCTTCGATTATCGCAACCTCTCGTAGTTCTTTAAGGATTTGATCTCTTGACGCACCATACTAAGAATTTGCACAAGATCAACTACAAAAAAACACACTATAGAAGAAAGGGCGAGAGAGAATTAGGATGCAAGCGCAAGATATGGTAAGAGAAGACAATGTCGTAAATATCCACAAAGTGAGAGTATATATATATAGGGAAAGAAAATAACTCCCTTAATTGGAGAGATACACTTGGCGGCCAAAATGGTGGTTTCCATAAAAACTTCCCAACTCGCTATTTTGAAATTCAAATATTTTTGGAAAAGTCCCATAATTTAGGGTGTGCATTAATCCAAAATAAACACGATGATCAACTCCTTTTATAAAAGACAAATTTAAGGAAAAAATCATTTCCAAAATAATACACCACATCGAATCAATAAGGAGGATATTTTCAAAAAGCCCAAAAATGATCCCGAGGAATGTCTAGAATGACGAGTTTATTTCGACAAAAATAAAAAGACCTCGAGGCATTTTGTGTCAGAACCGATGTTGTACCACCTTTTCTAAAAACATCACCACATAAAGTCAATGGATCAAAATCCTTTTCCCTTTTAAACAATCTTTTTGTGAAAGGAATCACCGCGAAACAATTAGCTATCGGTAGCTTTCGCTCCAAAACATGGGTAGCTCTTTTCGAGGAAGATCATAATAGGATTCAAGCATATAAAAGAACATAGAATAGTTCACAACCGAATAGCTTTCACACACAATGTATAGGCCGCTTTTTCCGTCAAAGGCCCAAAATAAAATACATTTTTCACAGGAAAAAT
Organism: Rehmannia glutinosa; assembly: GCA_016081115.2. Taxonomy (NCBI): domain Eukaryota; kingdom Viridiplantae; phylum Streptophyta; class Magnoliopsida; order Lamiales; family Orobanchaceae; genus Rehmannia; species Rehmannia glutinosa. The sequence goes on along the minus strand of CM071927.1, from coordinate 90,312,832 downwards.
CATTCGCATTTGCAAATTGATCCACAATTGTTTTAAGGCAAAGTAAGCATCGGAGGGGCACTCAATTGAGTTACAACAACAAAACAGAGTTTTGGATTGTAATGATCTTAAAAATGCAAAATGTCTAATGCAAAAAAATTAAGATCAAGAAGAGGTTGCAACACATCAAGAATGAGAAATGATGCATATGGTGTTGCAACACGAAACCCACACTTAGATAGAAAGCAGACACCCAACGATTGTTTTAGGTAATTAAACCTTTGAAAGTCAGGGCTTTGGTAAAAATATCAACAATTTGATTCTCGGTGGTGACAAAATCAATGGCAACAATTTTACTCTCAACCAAGTCTCTAATAAAATGGTGTCGAATATCGCGTGTTTTGTTCTCGAGTCCGCATCGGGTTTTTAGAAATGTTTATGGCACTAGAATTATCACAATACGTGATAAGGATTTTTTCTTCAACATTTGTCTCATCCACAACATTTGGGAGCAACAACTTCCCAGAGCAATATACTCGGACTCATTGCGGACAAAGAAACACAGTTTTGTTTCTTCATGCCAGGAAACAAGCTTGTTTCAAGATAGAAACACCCTCCCGTAGTGCTTTTCTGTCATCAACATCACTTGCCCAATCAACATCACTAAAACCGGCCCAGATTAATGTTAGTGTCGAGGAATACAAGATACCAAGTTCTGTAGTTCCATTGATATAATGAATGATTCTCTTAACAAGCTTTCAGGTGAGACTCTTTAGACTAGATTGGTATCTAAAGACACACACAAACACTGTAGCTAATATCGGTCCGCTAGCATTGCGATCTGAAGGCTTCCTATCATGCTTTCAGAGAGGGTAGGATCAATAGAGTACCATTCTCATCTTTGGACAATTTATCATTAGTCCTCATGGGTGTTTTCATGTGCTTTTTATTGTCCAACCCAAATCTTTTAACAAGGTTTTTGGCATACTTGTTCGAGAAATAAAAATCTCTTTGTCAAACTGTTTAACTTGAAGACCAAGAAAATAGTTCAACTCACCAACCATGCTCATTTCGAATTCAGAGGACATGTAGTCAATAAATTCATCAAGTTTTTGTTTAGAGGTTAATCCAAACACTATGTCATCAACATAAATTTGAGCAATGGTGATACCATTCTTAAATTTTGGATGAACAATGTTTTATCAACACTTCATCTTTTATAGCCCTTATCACACAAAAACGTGGTTAACCTATCATACCAAGCTCGAGGAGCTTGTTTCAACCCATACAAGCCTTTTTTAATTAGAAAACATGGTTGGGAAAGTGAGGATTTTCAAAACCCTTGGGTTGTTCAACAAACACTTCCTCATTCAGAAAGCCATTTAGGAAGGCACTTTTAACATCCATCCGAAACAATTTGATTTTAAGCACACAGCAAAAGCAAGAAGAGTCTTATGGACTCAAGTCAGCTACATGCGCAAAGGTTTCATCAAGTCCACCCTTCTACGTGTGTGTAGCCTTGAGCCACTAGCTTTAGCCTTGTTTCTAGTTATGTTACCAAGTTCATTAGTTTTGTTTTTGAAAATCCACTTGGTTCCAATAACATTAGAACTTTCGTGCCAAGGGACAAGATTCTACACATTGTTTTTTTCAAATTGTTCGATTCGATCGCATAGCATTTACCCAATATTCATCAAGAAGAGCCTCTTTAACATTTTTGGGTTCAATGAGAGAAGTAAAGCAGACAAATCTTACCATTTTCTGTAATTGACTTTCTCTTTACCTCTTGTCTTAATGCCTTCAGACACTTCCCAAATCACTTGATCCTGGATGGTTCTTTCTTATCCTCGCTTGGTGGTTCTTTTTCTGGTTTGATCAAAGATATCAAACTCGGTTCCTCCATTATCGACTCAGTGGTGCTTCAAGATTCTGCATCTGTCTGCAGTGCAAGATCGAGTTTGTTGCATTATCTCTCTCTGCAGTGTGGACTCGGATGTTGTAACATCAGTTTCCCAACATCAACTTCTTCTGCAACTTCTTCATTGCTTTCTTTGGATATATCTGCAAAATATTTAGAATCGTCTACAACAACATTTATAGATTCGATGATAGTACGAGTTCTCGTGTTGTAAACCCTGTAAGCCCTACTATTAACAGAATATCCAGAAAAATTCCCACATCACTCTTAGAATCAAACTTACCAAGATGTTGTGCATGTCATTAAGAATGTAACAAACACATCCAAACACATGGAAGTAACTCGACAGTTAGGTTTCTTACCTTTCCAAATCTCGTAGGGAGTCATATTAGTACCAGGACGTAAATGAACCCTATTGATAATATAGCACGCAGTACTCACAACCTCAGCCCATAATCTGGGTGAGATTTTCTTGGAATTAATCATGACCCGTGCCATTTTCTGAAGAGTTCTATTTTTCTTTCGCAACTCCATTTTTTGAGGAGTGGTGGGTGCAGAAAACTCATGAAATATCCCAAGTTTATCACGAGAATTTAGAAAAATTGACATTTTGGAATTCTCTACCATGATCACTTCGATCCTCCCAATATTGAACCCTTTTTCATTGTTCAATCTAAGGACCAGCTTTTTTGAAAACAGAGAATGCGTCGATTTTTATTTTAAAAAATTAATCCAAGTGAACCTGGAATAATCATCAACACACACAAACACATACTCCTTCCTCGCTTATACTCGGCGACCTGCATGGGTCCCATGAGATCCATGTGAATAACTTCCAGACAAGTGTGATGATCTAAGGTGTTGTAACACCTTGTGTGCTTCCCTTTCTGTTTACCCGGTTGCAAGGACCACAAACCCCGGAGTGGTCTTTGTTCGGTTTAGGAACACCCAAAAAAAGCTCCTATTTTAATAAGATTAAGCATACCACGAAAATTCATGTGTCCTAATTTTTGGTGCCACAATTGAGTGTCATTTAATGAAGATTTATTACACACAAAAGAGGTATTAAAACAAAGAACTTGTTCTTGTATCGAGATAACAATTGTCGAAGATCTCGTTACCTTTCGAGAATGCATTTGTCACTTTTATCAAAAATAGCACACACATTTTTATCAAATCTCACAAGAAGATCATTATCACAAAGATCGACACGATAAGATTGGCTTTTAGTCCCTCAACATACAAAACATTTTTAAGAGAAGGAAGAAGGCGGACACATTCAAGGTTCCTTTTCCCAAAACTTTACCTTTTGCTCCATCACCAAAAGTAACCAACCCATTTTCATGTCTTTCAAAATCGGTCATTTTTTTCAGTTCACGGTCATATATGACGGAGCATCCACTTTGTCAAAGTACCAGGATTCAAGAGAATATTGGCTTTCAACAAAGTGTGCACAACATAGCAAGAGAATTCATCCTTTCTAACCCAGATTTTCTTGGGTTGATTTGATAAATTTATTTTAAAACGAGGAGTGATTCTTTGCCGATGTTGAAACACTTGAGACACTGCCTTGCCTAATGTGTTTTTGAAGACAAAAACACTTGGTCTTATGTGAACAGACGATTGCAATAATGACATATAGGAACAAAGCCATTGTTTCTTTTTTTCTAGTTTGACCATAGGATGTCCCTTCTTTAACAAAAACAATATTAGAATTTTCTTTTTATTAACGAGTTTTTGTTAAAATTAGTATTAAATCAATACCCGCCCTACCTTGTTGAGATTTTCCTTGAGATAGAATTTCATCTAATCTCCCTTTTCGAGTTCGAGTTTCTTGGAGTGTTGGTTACGTTCATCGAAGTTCTTCCTTTGCTTTAATGAGTTCTTCTCTCCTATCATTAGTAAGTTTCTCCAGTTTAATCATTTCTCCCTTGAGCATCTCTTTTTAGCGAGAAGAGATACAACTTTCTTTTCGAGTTGCATTTGTCTTGCCGACAAATTCGCATTTATCAAGCATCTTTTGATAGATTCTCCTTAGCTCCTCATTTCTTGACTCTTCATCTAGATTAGAGTCATCATCCGAACCTTATCGAATTGTTCTTTTCTGCAGGAGTACAATATTGGACATGTTTCAATGAAGGAAGAACTAGTGTTATACCGCCGGTGTCCCAACACGTAAGTAGCAGACTGGGGTGCGTTTGATTACAACCAACCTCTTCTTTTATCGGTGAAGGCAACTTGATTGCTCACGTTGTCTTCTTCTTCATCTTCTTACGGTTCATCATCACTCCATGATGTGGTGAATGATTTTCCATTCTTCTTTAAGGTATTCGCACATTCGGCTTGAATGTGACCAAAACCTTCACATTCTCTATACTTAATACCTTTACCACCATCAAACTACTTTCTTTGAGTTCGAGAATTTTTCCAGGCTCGGGAAAGTTTCCTCCTTTGTTTCCTTTTTGAAGATCTTATTGAAATTCTTGGTGCAAGCGGTCAAAAGATTCTGAATTTCTTTTCTGCATCACTCATAAATTCATCAAGTTTGCATGAAAAACAATTTCCCTATTTTTCTCCTTTTTATAACTAGCTTCTTTCAGCTTTTTTCTTTCTTTGTTTCTTCAAGATTTATTTCAAAGGTTTGAAGAGACCCAATTAATTCACCAAGTTTCATTTAAGAAAGAACTTTTAATTCAACAAGTTTGAAATTGGAGTATTTCTTTCCCAAAGCAAAAGATTCGTTTGAGATATCACGAGTTTAGAGTTAAAATCACTTATGGTTTCATTTTCACTCATACGAAGATTCTCAAATTTAGTAGTAAGCATTTGAAGTTTAGACATTCTTCAAATTCGGTTCTTCGTAGGCAACTTGCGAGAATATCCCAAGCTTCTTTAGAGGTCTCACACGTGGATATCGTTTAAATCGATTCTCATCAATCGCATCAAGATTGCGTTGAGAGCCTTTGAATTTGAATTATTGATCCTCGTAGTTGTCCATTCAGTTTCATTCTTTGGAACACTTTTGCCATCAACAGTTTGGTAGGAGGTGTCCAACCAATTAGGATAGATTTCCAAGCACGTTCATCTGATTTGAAGAATGCCCTCATTTTGGCTTTCAAGAGGAGAAATTGGTGCCAAGGAGAAGAGGTGGTCGGGAGATAGAGCTTCTCTCACGATAGTTGTCCATGTTAGCAATGAGATATACAAAGAAAAATAGGATCACACTAATAAGGATTAGTGGATGGTTCTTGATGCTAATTGATAGAATCGATGCCTAAAAGATTAATTAAACGATTCTTACGGTGTTATAAGATAATGTTGTAACACTGGACAAATTTAACACAACGGAATAAAAACAACGCGGTGATTTTTACGTGCTTAGATTCCTCAATCTTAATGCACGAGGCCACGCCTGAGAAGAAACAATCCAATATTAGAAAACAACAAGTTATTACAAATACGATCGATTTTATGAAAAGCATAAAGACACAAACTTTATCTTCTACACCAACACTGTATTAAACTAATATTCTTGATTGAATCTTCCAAGACCTCAACCTTGTTGGAATCCTCAAACTTCAAATCCTTGAATAGTTGAGTCGATCCACACCGTAGATCTTCACCGTATTCTCTCGAAGACTAGAAAAGTAACACAAATATTTCTTGAAGAAGAACAATAAGCTCAAATGATAATTTCTCTTGGATATCTTCTTCAAAGGATGAATCCTTTTTATAGAGAAAAGAGAACGATCCTCACAAGGCGGTAATTGCACTTCTCATGGCCGGAATCAGGGCACCATAATTCCGGCTAAATCACAAATGCTATACAAGGAAAATAGCAAAATACAAAATCTTTCCTTATGGGTAAGAAGACACAAGGAAAGATATTAAAAGGCAATTAAGTGGGCTGAATAATTCTAGATAAAGAATCCCAAATAATCAAGAAACTCCTCGAGATAGATTATAAGCCTTTAAATAATCACATATAGATTATCGGCCCGTAAGTGCGCAGAAAGGTGTTGCAAGGCAGTGTTACACATTTGGATTTTGCTTTGTGCGGAGATAAACACAAAATTGCCAATTCACATAATATTAACAATTTCAAACCAAAATTCACGAATGTTTTAAATACCTTAAAAGCCATTTAACAACATTCGATTGTACCATACCAGGATTGGACATCTATCTACTCAAGCAACTAACATCATATGCAATGTCGGGCCTACAGTCTAACCATAAGATACATCACGGATCCAATAAAGATTTGAATAAGGCACATTTTTCATACAACTCAAATCATGTTCGAGTTTTAAGAGACTGTTCTTTGCTTAAAACAAAATGGGCATCAAAGGGAACATTCAGGATTTGCGATTTGACATAGAAAATTTACTCAATATCTTTGCAACATAAGAAATCAGTTAAGAAAAACAGTTGAGTTTTTTCTATCTCTAACAATGTTCTTTCCTAAAATCCTATTTGCATCTCCTAGATATTTCATGTCAAATTTAGTACTCAAGCAATTTTTAACATACTCAATTGATTTAATGCAGAACTTATCACAAAGATATCATAAACATAAATAAACAAGAAAACAGGCACAAAAGCATTTTCCTTAAAATACAAGCAATGATCATAACTACTTCTTTTAAACTTTAAAGAAAGCATGCATTCATCAAATTTCTTGTTCCATTGTCAGGAGATTGTTTCAAACCATACAAGGATTTTTTAAGCAAACAAACATGATCATGTTTTTATCACAACAAAGCCTTCAGTCGTCTCATGTAAATCTTTTCTTCTAACTCCCCATGCAAAAACGCGGTTTTAACATCCATTTGTTTTAACTCCCAATTAAATTGAGCAACTAATGCAAGCATGATCCTAACAGTTGTGAACTTAACAACATGAGCAAAGATTTCTGTATAATCTATCCCTTCTTTTTGAGTAAATCCCTTAGCCACAAGTCTAGCTTATATCTAATCGATTCATTTCATTCTTGATTTTAAACAATCGTTTGATCCACAATAGAACAATTTTCAGGTTTAGGCACAAGAATTTGTTAACATGCAAAGAGTTCATCTCATCTTTCATAAAGCATTTAGCCAATCAAACAGATTTGTTCGACTTTAAGGCTTCCCGATAAGACTAATGTTCATTACTATCAATAGACTCAAAAACACACTACAAGCAAATGAAGCCACGTGAAAATCATCAAATTTAGATGGCGGTCAGAGTTTCGTCTCTCTCTATCTCTAAGCAAGTTGATAATCATGCAAATCAACATTTTCATTTTCGTTCACATCAACTAAATCATCATGCACAACATCATCTTCATGATTTTCAGGCACATCATTTGCAAAAAGTTGATTTTCGTGCAAACTTTCGGTTTCAACATGTATATTTTGATTCATCAACATGACTCAAACGAGGCAATTGCTCCACCTTATTTGGAGCACCTTCGTTGTTGAGACAAAAGGCAAAAGCAGACAAACAAGGAAAATCGATTCATTAAAAATGACATCTCTCTTTGGTTATAGTTTTAAAACCAGGTTCACCCCTAAGCCACAATCTATATCCTTTCACACCTTCAGGATATCCAAAAAAATACATTTTTAGACTTGGTTCAAGTTTATCACCCTTTTGATGAACAAATGCGGACAACCAAACACCTTCAAGTTTGAAAAATCAATTTCTTTACCAGAAAAAACAGATTCGTGACATTTTCCTTTCAAAGGCACAGAGACGGAGATCTATTAATCAAATAAGCGACCATATGAAATTTTTCACCTAACCTTTTTGAAAGACTCGAGGAAGCAAGCATGCTCCGGACCCTTTCAAGTAAGGTTCTATTCATACGCTCGGCAACACCATTCGGTTGAGGCGTATAAGACACAATTTTATGCCTTCGAATACCAAATTCAGCATATAAATTGTCAAACAAATTATTGCAAAATTCAAGCCCATTATCTGTCCTAAGAGTTTTTATCCTTTTTCCAGTTTGATTCTCAATCAACATTTTCGATTTTGAATTTTTCAAACACTTGATTTGTTTTTCATTAAGAAAACCCATACTTTTCTTGAAAAATCATCAATTATAGATAGAAAATATTTATTTCCACCTTGGGTGGGTTCACTATTGGACCCCACACATCAACATGCAAATATTCGAGAATTTCAGAACACATAGTCGATTTGGGAATGGGGAAACAAGGAACTTGACTCTAGATTGTTTACCAAGCACACATGAATGAATGAGAAAGGCATACAAGGCAACTTATCTTTACCAAAACAACCATTTTTATGCCAAATTTCAAGTCCTTTAGCACTCATGTGACCTAACCTTTTATGCCATAGATCGTTTTATCGCTTTGGACAATTCACAGAATTATGCACATAAGATTCATGTTGATTCATTGCAAACATACAAGTTCCTTTTCTTTTCACCTTGAAAATAACAAGGTTTCCTTCAAAATTTTCATAACTCCTTTGCCCCATCTACCTTCTAACCCATCATCCTCTAATGCAAGACATGAAATCAAATTGTTACAAAGATCGGGCACATGTCTCCCATTTTTCAAAATTAAAGCATATCCATATTCGAATTTTAAGTATACATCACCAATCCGACAATTTTACTCTGTTTTTCATTAGCCATCAAAACAGAACCATTCACAACTTCTTTATAATTAGAAAACAAATTTCTAAAAGGTGTCATGTGAAAAGTACAAGCAGAATCAATCAACCATTGATATGCGATTTAGGTGAAACATAATTCACGTAATCACATAGATCATAAACCATAAACACATCACCCGCATCTTCCACTAGTTGAAGCCATATTAGCTTTGATCATTGGATTGATAATTATTAAAAATTCTCGATTTTGCTTTCCTTTAGGACAATTCCTAATATAATGACCATGTTTGCCACAATTGTAACATTTCTGTTATTAGTCTCAGACTTAGACCTAGTTTTACTCTTTCCTTTTTTTACGTAAAACGATTTTGGTTAGTAAACCTCGTTTGAGACCGACCCCTAACATGCATAACTTCACTAGAACTTTGTTTACTACCTCTACTAACTTTTAAATCAAGTTCCTTGCCTTTTAAGCCATTAACAACGATGTCAAGAGTAATAGAATCTCTACCATACTTAATAGCAGATTTAACATCACTTTGCACGATTTAGGAATTGCATTTAAAAGCACACTAGGGGTGTAATCATCAATGTTCTTATCACCGATTAATTTAATATCTTGAATTAATTTGGTAAACACATCAAGATTTTCATCAATATCTTTGTTTAAATCCAATTTAAACCTAAAGAATTTTTCTAGCAAAAACAATTTACTAGGCAAGGATTTTTCCGTATATAATTCTTCCAATTTTTCCCATAATTCTTTATGATTTCGGTTGACTAACCTTCCTAAGCACATAGTCAAAAAGATTCAAGATAATAGAAGAGTATGCATATTCATCAGTTTGACTTTGGTTTCTTTAGTATCGATGTCTGCATAAGAATTATTAATAGCTTTATACACTTTTTTTTGAATTAAAATACCTTTTATTTTTGTTTCCAAATAGAAAAGTCGATTTACCATTAAACGGTTCAAGATGATAACCGGACATGCCACCATATTAAAACACAACAGATTAACAATATATCAAACCACAAAAGACAACAATGTCACAAAAATGTCAAATCCACACAAATACGAGAGAATACAACTAAGCAATTCACTGGGCCACAAAAATGAGAGAATCGAAAAATCAAGCAAACGGACAATAAGCTCTATAAGCGAAATAAAGGTTCACACAAAGAACCTAAAATATTCTACAAAGACGTAATCCCAACACAAAAAAAACCGCAAAGACAAACGATATTTAAGCTACAAAAGCAATAAACCTGCTACAAGCGGTATTTAAGCTACAAAAGCAATAAACCCGCTGCAAGCGGTATTTAAACTACGAAAGCAATAAATCCGCGGCAAGCGGTTACGCTACGAAAAGCAGTAAAAGTAAAGTTTAAGCCGCTTTACCAGAGCGAAACTCTACGGTAAGAGTTTCCTACCACCACAATGCGGAGGAGTTTGATACCCTAGGTATCAGGTATCCCCCGTATGTCGAAATAGGCGCTGCCATTATTGCCGATTTTACAAGCCTAATGAATAAACTATTACAATAAATCGCCTACGAGATAGGGATTACGGGATTACAGTCCGTTTCTAGAAAAGCTATAAATTACAAGCTAAATCCTGGAAACAATAAGAAAGAAAAAAATCACAAAAATACCAAGTAGAGCTCCGGTCACTAAAACCGATAAGGCTCGGGACTTGGAGCCCGATTACATCCTTGAATTAACTCGGCTCGGGAATACGATTTCGGCCTCTCACGGTCGAGCAATCCAAGATGTTGGCCCGAAAAGGTAGCCTCGCACAATCCAGGCCCAAAATACATGATTGCCCAAGAACACCGATTTCCAACAGGATCGACTAGGGATCGACCGAACAACTTGCACCTACGAAAGGTGCCGGGCGCATACCCCCTACACGATTCCCGAAAGACCTCACAAAGAGAAGAATCGATACAACTCACAAAAAGGCTTCTCACTTTATCAACCAAGTTTCACTTAGAAACTTAAAGAGAAGAACAAAACAATTTTGTTGGGAATAGCAAGTGAGAGGTCAAGAATCGAGAGAATAAGGAATGTATAAAACTAATTTGAGAGAATCGGAGGTCAACAATTTTGTTAGGTATCACAGGATCATTATAAAACTAAATAGATGAATTTGAGAGAAAATACCAATTCTATTTCACACAAGAATAGATTTACAGGGAGATTTACAAACTCATAAAAAACTCTCAAAAACTTCTCAATCTCTCAAGGATTGATTTTGATCACTCTCAAGGATCTCTCTACTCTCTGTGATATTCACTCCACAAGGGATGATTTCCAACTGAGGAAATGTATTCTAATTATAGAGGTGGGAGAAGGTGTGAATGGTTGAAATCTTCAACCATGAAAAGATGTTGCAATATCTTTGTAAAATTGAGGTGCTATAGAATGGTAGGTGAGCTGCTTCTAGATATTGGCTGAACAAGTTTGAATTGAATTCTTCAATTCTCCCCCTTCGGCCCATATCCGGAACAAACATCCCCGCTATGTCTCCGCACGATCAAGCTTTTCTCGTGTAACCACCTTCGTCAACATATCTTATGGATTCTCCTTTGTGTGGATCTTAACGAGTTTCAATTGTTGTCGTTATATTATCTCGCGTATCAATGATATCGAATGTCAATATTTTTGTACGAGAATGGTACATGGAGTTATTGCTCAAGTCGAGCACTCGATCGTCACAATATACCTTGTAATCCTTTTGCTTGATTCCAAGTTCTTGGAGATAACGCTTTAGCCACAACATTTCTTTACCGCTTCAGCGTGCAACAATATAATATGCTTCAGTAGTGGATAAATCAACACAACCTGCAGTCTTGACCGCCATGAAACGACTCTCCCCTATGAAAGTGAGAAAATCAAGTTGATTTTCTCTTTGTCAAGATCTCTGCCATATCTCGCATTTGTATAGCCCTTCAAGATGGATCGGCCCCCGTAACAAAGACATATTTTTGACGTACCCTTCAAGTACCTGAGAATCCATTTCACTGCCTCCCAATGCTCCTTTCCGGGGTTAGAGAAAAACGACTTACTGTTCCCACTGCATGAGCAATATCTGGTCTTGTACACACCATTGCATACATTAGACTTCCAACAGCTGAAGAATATGGCACCGATGACATTTCCCCGATCTCTTCCTTGGATGAAGGGCATGCACTTTTGCTCAACTTAAAGTGGTTGGCTAGTGGAATGCTGTATGGTTTGGCGTTGTTCATATTGAACCTCTCGAGCACCCGTTCAATATACTTCTCCTGAGATAGCCATAACCTCCGGTTCTTTCTGTCTCGAACTATCTGTATTCCCAAAATCTGTTGAGTCGGTCCTAAGTCTTTCATGTCAAAAGACTTGAAAGTTCTTTCTTGGTGACTAATATTCGTTGCATTTTTTCCCACGATCGAGAATATCGTCTATGTATAGTAGAAGAACAACGAAATTTCATCCGCAAACTTTTGAATGTAAACACATTCATCTGTGTTAGTCTTCTTGTAACCTTGACTCACCATACACAAGTCAAATTTTGTGTACCACCGCTTGGTGCTGCTTTAGACCGCACAAGCTCTTATTGAGCTTGCAAACAAGATTATCACCGAAATCTCAAATTCTTCCGGGTGCTCCCATGTAGATCTCTTCTTTCGGATCACCGTGAAGAAATGTTGTCTTCACATCCATTTGTTCAAGCTCCAAGTTCATACTTGCTACTAGACCAAGAATAACTCTAATTAATGTCATCTTAACTATTGGTGAAAAAATCTCATCAAAGTCAATTCCTTTTTTCATTTGGAATCCTCGACTACCAGTAGAGCTTTGTGTTTCACCACTTTTCCGTTGCCATCTTTCTTCATCTTGAACACCCATTTGTTTCTCGATTGCCTTCTTCCCTTTTGGAAGTTCTACAATCTCATAAGTATGATTCTTCTGCAGAGATTCCATTTCTTTCTGCATTGCTTTTGAGCCCATTTTTCTTTGTCCTTATGAGATACTACTTCTTGGAAACTCTCTGCGGTTCTCCATCTTGAGAAATAAAAGGTAATCGATTCTGAATATCTTCTAGATGGAATCCATCCTCGTTCGGACCTACGAACTTCGGGAACAATCGAGGAGATCTACCATCATCATCCTGGCTTTCTAATGGTATAGGAACATTTGGTAGAGCGGGTTGTGGCTCCCCGCTCAAAACCTTCTTCTATCTCCTCATATATTCAATACGGTATATCTTTTGGCACTATATCGCCCTCTCTCACGAATGGTTAAGTCGCATCCAAATTTGAGCACCAATATTTGACTCCGAGACATTGTGGGCTTTTCAATGTCTTCTATTGTCTTACTTTCATGGAACACTACGTCCTACTTACGATCACCTTCTTTTCCTTTGGATCCCATAACATGTATCCAAATTATTCATCTCCATAGCCAATGAAAATGCATGGAGTGGTCCTTGCATCAAGCTTCGCATCGAGCTCTTTGGATACATGTGCATATGTTAAACATCCAAATAATCTCAAGTAGGAGTATGATGGATCCTTCCCGCACACGGTTTCTAGGAACTTCAAAATTGATGGTACTAATTGTGATCAGGTAGCAAGCAACTCTAATCGCTTCTCCCAGAATGGCTTTGATGACTTAGCCATATCGATCATGCTCCGAACACTTTCCATGATTGTCCGGTTCATTCTTTCGGCTACACCATTATGTTAAGGGGTGCTTGGGACCGTCTCGCTTATGTCGAATGCCATATGTTTTGCTATAGGCATCGAACACTTTAGAAATGTATTCGCTCTATTATCCGATCGAAGACACTTGAGCTTTTTTCCCGTTTCACGTTCTACCATGACATGAAACAATTTGAAATATTCAAACACCGATCTTTTGTCTTCAAGAAATACACCCACAACGTTCGAGAAGCATCGTCAATAAATGTCGAAATTATTTGTTACCGCCTAGTGATTCAACCTCCAGGGGACCGCAAACATCAAAGTGCACCAAATCGAGCAACTCTAATCTTCTCGTTAAAGATGAACTAAACGAGACTCTTTGTTGCTTACCAAATAGACAATGATTGCAAGGATCCGGTCGGCCTTCCTTGTCGGCATTGATAAGCTCCTTCTTTATCGGGGTAGACAACCCTTTCTCACTCATGTGACCGAAGTCTCGATGCCACAAATTTTGAGAAGCCCTTTTCAAAGAACGCGTTGAGGCTATCTATACATATTTTCACATGAGTCTTGTACAACGTGCCACAAATGTGTCCTCGAGCAACTACCATAATGCCTCTTGACAACTTCCACGTGCCTTTGGTGAAATGATTATCATAGCCCTGTTTGTCCGGGCAATCCACGAAAGTAGATTGACCAAAGATCGCAGGCACATGTCGACATCCTTCAAAGTGATTATACTCCCAACATTTGTCTTTATCTATATATCACCAATTCCTACAATTCCAGGGAATTAGAATTTCCCATCTTCACCGCTCCAAAGTCACCGACTTTGTATGTTGTGAAATAGTCCTTGTGAGGAGTTATGTGTGCTAAGATTTGCAATATCTACCACCCATTCTCAGATCTTCTCTTGAGATGTGAAGGCATGTCTCATCATGAATATTTGCATGAATCGAGAGGTTTGTAGATGTTTGTGAGGATATTTGATCTTTTGTGCATTTGGGAGTTGTGTATCTTATGTTGAGTAGAGATCTAGCAAATATATTTCAATCTACGTTTTATATGCATCTCGAGAGGAGGATAAAATATTGTGGTGATCGCCTTATAGGTATATTGATAATAACTTTGGCTTTGATTAAATCGGACAACAAGAGGAATATTAATCGAAACCATAACCCGGGAATCCATTTTATTCTCTTGATAATTCCATTATTTTTCATCTTGTGTTTTTGTGGTTATTCTTGTCTTTACCTCCACAACAATCATCCAATTACGATCATCTAAATAAAAATAAGACTATCTTAGTTCAATACTTAGCACATTAATTTATTAGTCTCTGTGGATACGGCCTTGCTTACCCTATTCTATAAACTACACCGTACACTTGCGGTGAAGCTAAAAATAAGGCGAACAAGTTTTTGGCGCCGTTGGGACTAATACAATTTTTGTGCTAATATTGCGATAGATAGAATTATTCTTAATTTAGACATTTTGTTTTATTTTATTTCATTTTTCTTTTGTAAATTCTACCTCTACAATGTTTGATTTGTTTCTTTGAGTTGGTATAGGTAGTGCACGAACACCTGCTCGGATGGAGAATGCCAATTATTTCAATAATGGAATTCTTACGATTATTGGAATAATCCTACTCCTACGTCTTATTATCCAAATTGGGGGAATTACGAAGATTTTTCATATGCTCACACGGAGAATGTGACTCCAACACCATCAAGCTTCAATGTAACGAATGGGTTTACAAATGCAAAGGCAAAACCATCTTTAGAAGAAGCCCTCATTTCATTCATGAATCAAACGACTTCATTTATAAGTGAGACAAGGAACCGGCTCGATGCACAAGAGGCTAGGATGGACATGATGGAGTTGCAATTGGCCAGTTCGATAAAAAATCTTGAGACTCAAATGGGCCAATTAGTTACAATTGTTAGTGAGCAATACCAAAAGAGCGATTTTCAAGCACCTGAAGCCAACTCGAAGGAACAATGTAGTGCCATTCATCAAATGAGTGGTGCGAATACGAGAGCCACGTCAAATTAAATCGGGAGTATTTCTATCTCTCACTCAATTGAAGATCCTCATATTGATAAAAATATGTGCACTCAGATGTAAGCTTCACTACGGATGTATCAAATTTTAAGAAGATACACTTGAAGGAACAATGTTTGAAAATGGTGATCAATTCACATGTTCTACGACTTCATGATATTTAATGTGAGTAAAGATAGAAATATCTTTACTATGATTGATAAACCATATTTCATCATTAGGAGCACATTTCTTGATTTCCAAAAGACCATCAACATTGTGATCCTTAATCATCCACATCTTACATACTTTGAAGGATCACCTATATTGTTGGAAAATACGAAGGCGTGGCATGATCGACACTTGTTTTTGGATCCCGGTTGAGTAAAACAAAAGTCCGGCTAAAGACTTTAAATTTAGCGCTTGTTGGGAGGCAACCCAACGGTTTGTGGTGTGATTTTTATTTTTGTTTGTTTTCTTCTTTAAAAAAAAAAAAAAAAAAAAGGGAGAAATTACATGATTTTACTTCCGCGACCACGCACGCAGGCGGGCGTGCATGAACGCACGACCCGTGCGTGATTGAGGAATTGAGATGTTGCTCTGCACCACGCACGGGCAGCCCGTGTGCAAGGCGCATGACCCGTGCGCCCTTGGTGAGATAATATTAAGGTACAAAATTTGAAGTGATGGTTGAAGGAAGAAGTCCTAGCGATATGAGGAGATGCGAGGAGGGCCACCACCGCACAATGAATCGGTAAATCCACACAATTTTATATTGAAATTCTATCTTCTCTTACGTGCGATATAATTTCATTTAAGTTTGGGGGAGAGATAGTTATTTTGATATGAAATGTGTGGATTAAAAAAAAATTTGCATTTTTGTGTGTTTTCATATAGTTGCATGTAGAGCATTTTAGGTTGCATTGCATTAGAAGACGTTCTGACTTTAGACGTTTATTGCTTTAATAGATTTTAGGGAGTGAGTTGATCTCTTGATTGTAACTTGTGCTTGATTTTGAAAATTTTGTATTGTTTGGATTGGGTGTTGAGCATGAGTTGATTGAGCCATGAATAGATAACATTGAGCATTTTGATGTGGAAAACTTGGTTTGATGCTTTGAATTACATATTTACAAGCCTGTGAGCTTTTGAGCCTTTACTGTTGTCATCATATGCAGTCTTGTTTGTGATTTGAGTGTATCATTCATGTTGTTAGAATTCTAGAACTTGCTCGGTATCTCTGTCAAGGTCACATGTTGTATGCGGTGTGAAAATGATCAAAGGCCATTTTTGTTAGCCCTTCAAGCCTTTTGCTTACCTAATGATGATATTGAAATCCCTAGTTAGCCAACTTGAGCCTATTGCCTAATTTCTTGATAGCAACAATTCAAGCCTTAACTTGATATATTTGTTACCCTACACTTGAGCGTATAGCATTGAGTAAAGGGAATGAATGAGGTTGAATGAGTTGGAATTGAAAAATTGGATAATTGTGCAAAATTGGTTGATGGGAACAAAAGAGGAAGAAAAGGAGGAGAAAAGAAATGTTGAAAATTCATAAAATAGTCGGAAAAAAAAATCGATTTTATGATGTGAGTTTTCATTGAATGAACTTGGAGGCTAGGAATTGCAATGTGAGGTGATAATGTTTACAAAAGAAAGGGGATGGAGATAAGAAGAGTTGATGAAAATGAGAGAAGAATTTAGTAGCATATTGAGCTTTAATGTAGATGATTTATATGCTCATTGGTCTATACGCTCGAGTTTGAGTCATTCTATCCATATTTTCCTACCCTAACCAAAGAGCCTTCATTATAACCAAAAAAAAAGTCCTTTTTGATTCACAAATTGCATATATTCTAGTGGCGGAGATATGAGACGATTTGCAAGCTTATGGTAATTCTTCAACATTGAATTGAATTGAGCGTAAACACGTCCTATATTCATGTGAGATGAGAGTATACACTTGATCTTGAGAGAAGTGATTCAAAGCATTTACCATGATTTATTTGATGTGTGCTCTATGTTAGATGTTTGAGGCTTGGTTGATTCGTTACTTGACACCTACGATAAACAATGCGAATTTTATGGAGTTGTTGTGCGTTGTACTTTTCATTACTCCCAATCATGTGTTGTCTAGTTTTTAAAAGCGTTGGAAGGACTGCCATGAGTTTAAGTTTGGGGATTTTGATAGGTGTGAGTTTTGCATGTATTTTGAGGTATAAATATGACTAAAATGGTGATTAAACATGCAATAACGTGTATGAAATGGTATATATTCGCTCTTTGTGGAAAAAGATATTACGCTTGCTTGTTTTGTAGGAATTTAACGATATTTGGAGTGATTTTGTGACAAATACGAGCATTGCTACCTAGAATCATCAAGAATCGAGCGATTACACCAAATTGGAAGCCAACTATGTGGAGTGTAGAGTCATAGTGATGAGTCGTGTATCAAAAGAAGCATGGATGATCAAACAACAAGGAGATTTATCTCAAGGAACATCCAAACGCGTATGGAATTTCCAAAGCCTTTGGCGTGGTTTAGTATTTTGGCCATAACTCTCTCTACAAAATTGATATTGAGGTGATTCAAGTGGCTATGGAAAGCTAAGAGAGAGGGCTACAACCCTTATGAAAACTCCGCAAGCAAATTCGGACGTTTGGGTGGCGCACGGGTAACCCGTGCGCCCTACTGGAGATCGTATGTTTTCTATAGGATGGCGCACGGGTAGACCGTGCGTGGGCGCACGACCGTGCGTCTTCTGAAGACTGGGTGTTTTCTACGAAATGGCGCACGGGTAGCCGTGCGTGGGCGCACGACCGTGCGTGCTTGAAAAACTCCAAAAATGACACAAATTGACCTAGACTTCCAAAAGGGTATAAATACCACTTCTTCGGGGCGCACACCAAGGGGGAAAGGTCCGGAAAAGACCAAGAACACAAGAAATAGCTCTACTTCATCAAGGAAGAATCAAGAGAAGAATCGGGTTGAATCGGAGCTTGAGGATTGAAGATTAATCGAGAGATTATCCATTTCCTAAGTTTTCTCATTCTTTGTCTTGATGCCTATTTGAGTACTTTGAGCTTATTCTTGTTTTATCACTTGATCAATGATTTAACTTGTTTGATATATTGATTCATAATTCGAGAGATGAGTTTCAATATTAGATCTTGAGTACTTGACATGAATATTTGCATGAATCGAGAGGTTTGTAGATGTTTGTGAGGATATTTGATCTTTGGTGCTTTTGGGAGTTGTGTATCTTATGTTGAGTAGAGATGCTAGCAAAGATATTTCAATCTACGTTTTATATGCATCTCGAGAGGGAGGATAAAATATCGTGGTGATCGTCTTATAGGTATATTGATAATAACTTTGACTTTGATTAAATCGGACAACAAGAGGAATATTAATCGAAACCATAACCCTTTAGAATCCGTTTTATTCTCTTGATAATTCCATTATTTTTCATCTTGTGTTTTTGTGGTTATTCTTGTCTTTACCTCCACAACAATCATCCAATTACGATCATCTAAATAAAAATAAGACTATCTTAGTTCAATACTTAGCACATTAATTTATTAGTCTCGTGGATACGACTTGCTTACCCTATTCTATAAACTACACCGTACACCTTTGCGGTGAAGCTAAAAAATAAGGCGAACACTTTTCTTCTCCGCCTCTTCATTGAATAGGGCATCTTTGACCATAGACATGGTAAGTTCACTTTCACGGGGCCGACCATCGAGAGAAACAACTAGTGTTTCCCACCTATCGGGAAGTGAACGAGAAGTAGGAGAGCCCGAATTTCATCTCCAAGTGGCATCCCTACAAACGATAATTGGTTTACTGCTGCGGAACTCACTAGTATGCTCGGCAAATGAAGTTCCATTTTTCACTTCATGTTGACTAAGCGCCTCATCAAAGGCCTTATTCCGAGCGGTCTTGGCCTGGTACATATCCTCCGGCTTACGCGAAAAGCGGCATATACGTCTGTCTCTGTGCGATATGGTGGAAGACACTATGGTCAATCCATTGTCGGATCGACTAATAGATTTTTTATTTGATTTCTTTCACTTAGTTGACTTGGAAGCATCGGGGTTAACACCTTTCAACTCTATGGGATCGAACAAATCTACAAAGTTGAGTAGATCTTCCATTCGTGGTTTCTATAACGTGTAATTGGTAGTATTGAGCATAATCATAGCTCCATAAGATTATGTTGACTTATCCGTGGCCATTTTCACCTTCCAACAACTAAATCATAAAGATAGGTGTTGAATCTTACAAAACAGTAGTATACCGTCATGTCCGGAATGGTAAAAAATGGTGGAATAGACACTGCAGGGTTATAATTTCAATTTACGATAAATTTGGGATTGATCCAAATTTCTAGAAAATATAGGGACCAAACTAAAATATCAAGAAGTTTAGGGGCCAATCTGTAATTTCGAAAGTTCAGGGACCATAATACAATTTTAGAATATATGGGGATCAAAATGAAATTTCCGAGAAAGTTGAGGGTCGAAAAATGAGAAATATAAAACTCGTGGTCGATTTGTAATTTCTGTAAAATTTGCATGCAGATGTTGTTCTTTTGTTCATCGTATTCCTCGAATTCCGGCACTCGCATGGCTTCGTCGTCAAGTCCATTTTTCGATCCAAAAACACGTACGGACTAGTAAGATCGGCGAGAGGAATCTAATGGAATGGCCGAAAAACCGAGTTTTGACAATCTTTGAAAAACTCGAAATTTCCGGACCATGCAAATTCAGGCGAGCACTCCGACGAGGCTCTGATAGCACTTGTTAGGTATCACAAGATCATTATAAAACTAAATGGATGAATTTGAGAGAAAATACCAATTCTATTTCACACAAGAATATATTTACATGGAGATTTACAAACTCAAAAAAACTCTCAAAAACTTCTCAATCTCTCAAGGATTGATTTTGATCACTCTCAAGGATCTCTCTACCCTCTGTGATATTCACTTCACAAGGGATGATTTCCAACTGAGGAAATGTATTCTATTTATAGAGGTGGGAGAAAGTGTGAATGGTTGAAATCTTCAACCATGAAAAGTCATTGCAATCTCTTTGTCATAATTGAGGTCTTTATAGAATGGTAGGTGAGCTTGCTTCTAGATATTGGTGAACAAGTTTGAATTGAATTCTTCAATTCTCCCCTTCTTGACCATATCCGGAACAAACATCCTGCTATGTCTCTCGCATAGCTCAAGCTTTTCTCGTGTAACCACCTTCTTCAACATGTCCGATGGATTCTCCTTTGTGTGGATCTTAACGAGTTTCAATTGTTGTCCTTCTATTATCTCGCGTATCAAATGATATCGAATGTCAATATGTTTTGTACGGGAATGGTACATGGAGTTCTTGCTCAAGTCCGAGCACTGACCGTCCCCAATGTACCTTGTAATCCTTTTGCTTGATTCCAAGTTCTTGGAGATAACGCTTTAGCCACAACATTTCTTTATCGCCTTCAGCGGCAACAATATACTCTGTCGTAGTGGATAAAGCAACACACTTCGATCTTGACGCCATGAAACAACTCCCCCTGCGAAAGTGTAGAGAAATCGAAGTTGATTTTCTCATCACAAGATCTCCGCCATATTTGCATCTCAGTATAGCCGCCCAAGATCGGATCGGCTCCCGTAACAAAGACATGTTTTTACGCACCCTTCAAGTACGAGAATCCATTTCACCGCTTCCTAATGCTCCCTTTCCAGGGGCTAGAGAGAAACCGACTCACTATTCTCACCGCATGAGCAATACGGTCTTGTACACACCATTGCATACATTAGACTTCCAACGGTGAAGAATATGGCACCGATGACATTTCCCGATCTCTTCCTCGATGAAGGGCATGCACTTTTGCTCAACTTAAAGTGGTTGGCTAGTGGAATGCTGTATGGTTTGGCGTTGTTCATATTGAACCTCTCGAGCACCCGTTCAATATACTTCTCCTGAGATAGCCATAACCTCCGGTTCTTTCTGTCTCGAACTATCTGTATTCCCAAAATCTGTTGAGTCGGTCCTAAGTCTTTCATGTCAAAAGACTTCGAAAGTTCTTTCTTCAGCTGACTAATCTTCGTTGCATTTTTTCCCACGATCAGAATATCGTCTATGTATAGTAGAAGAACAACGAAATTTCCATTTGCAAAATTTTGAATGTAAACACATTCATGTGCATTAGTCTTCTTGTAACCTTGACTCACCATACATGAGTCAAATTTTATGTACCACTGCCTTGGTGCCTGCTTTAGACCGTACAAGCTCTTATTGAGCTTGCAAACGAGATTATCACCGAAATCTCAAAACCTTCTCGGCGCTCCATGTAGATCTCTTCTTTCGGATCTACGTGAAGAAATGTTGTCTTCACATCCATTTGTTCAAGCTCCAAGTTCATACTTGCTACTAGACCAAGAATAACTCGATTGATGTCATCTTAACTCTTTTTTGGTGAAAAAATCTCATCAAAGTCAATTCTTTTTTCTCGTTGGAATCCCTTGACTACCGGCCGAGCTTTGAGTTTCACCACTTTTCGCCGCCATCTTTCTTCAAAACTTGAACACCCATTTATTTCTCGAGTGCTGCCTTCTTCCTTTTAGAGGTTCTACAATCTCATAAGTATGATTCTTTCCTGCAGAGATTTCATTTCATCCCGCATTGCTTGCAACCATTTTTCTTTGTCCTTATGAGATACTACTTCTTGGAAACTCTCCGGTTCTCCATCTTGATAAATAAAAGGTAATCGAATCCTCGAATATCTTCTAGATGGAATCCATCCTTGTTCGGACCTACGAACTTCGGAACAATCGAGGAGATCCACCATCATCCTGGCTTTCGATGGTATAGGAACATTTGGTAGAGTGGGTTGTGGCTCCCCTGCTCAACACCTTCTTCTATCTCCTCATATTCTCGCTTCTCGTATATCTTTTGGCACTATATCGTCGTCTCTCACGAATGGTTCTAGTCTTTGCATCCAAATTTGAGCACCAATATTTGACTTCCGAGACATTGTGGGCTTTTCAATGTCTTCTATTGTCTTACTTTCATGGAACACTACGCCCTACTTCCTCGATCACCTTCTTTTCCTTTGGATCCCATAACTGTATCCAAATTCTTCATCTCCATAACCAATGAAAATGCATGGAGTGGTCCTTGCATCAAGCTTCCGTCCGAGCTCTTTGGATACATGTACATATGCTAAACATCCAAATACTCTCAAGTAGGAGTATGATGGATCCTTCCCGGCACTACGGTTTTCCAGGAACTTCAAAATTGAGTGGTACTAATTGTGAACAGTAGCAAGCAACTTTAAGCGATTCTCCTAGAATGGCTTTGGCAACTTAGCCATACCGAGCATGCTCCGAACATGTTCCATGATTGTTCGGTTCATTCTTTCGGTTACACCGTTATGTTGAGGATGCGTGGGACCGAAATGTCACGCTCATGTCGAAAGCCATATGTTTTGCAATAAACATCGAACATTTTAGAAGTGTATTCGCCTCCATTATCGATCGAAGACACTTGGTTTGTTTCCCATTTCATGTTCTACCATGACATGAAACAAATTGAAATATTCAAAACACGATCTTTTGTCTTCAAGAAATACACCCACAACTTTCGAGAAGCATCAATAAATGTCGAGAAAATATTTGTTACCGCCTTTAGTGATTCAACCTCCGGGGACCGCAAACATCGAGTGCACCAAATTGAGCAACTCGATCTTCTCGTTAAAGAGGAACTAAACGAGACTCTTTGTTGCTTACCAAATAGACAATGATTGCAAGGATCCGGTCGGCCTTCCTTGTCAACATTGATAAGCTCCTTCTTTATCGGGGTAGACAACCCTTTCTCACTCATGTGACCGAGTCTACGATGCCACAAATTTTTGAAGCCTCTTTTCAAAGAACGTTGAGGCTATCGTACATATTTTCACCGAGTCTTGTACAACGTGCCACAAATGTGTCCTCAAGCAACTACCATAGTGCTCTTGACAACTTCCACGTTCCTTTGGTGAAATGATTATCATAGCCCTGTTTGTCCGGGCAATCCACGAAAAGTAGATTCAACCAAAGATCGGGCACATGTATGACATCCTTCAAAGTGATTGTACTCCGAACATTTGTCTTTATCTCGTATATCACCAATTCCTACAATTCTAGAGGAATTGAATTTCTCATCTTCACTACTCCAAAGTCACCCGACTTTGTATGTTGTGAAATAGTCCTTGTGATAAGTTACGTGGTAAAGACTGCGAGCACCTTCCACCCATTTTGTATCTTCTCTTGAGATGTGAAGGCATGTCTCATCATGTGTTGAACAGAGCGCTACATCTCCGGGAATGATAGCTAGCGTTTCTACCCTTATTCTTCGGTTGGGAAGCGCTCCGACCTTGCTCCTCTAGCCATTTATAGCGATTCTTCTTCATATGACCCTCTATTCCACACGGTGATGACATTTATATGTTGGTTTTACGCCATCGGTGGATCTTCCCCTACTTTTGCCTCTCCCTTTGCCTCTACTACTTCGTTGTTGCTTCGTGATGCCTCCTCGATTTTCCGTCACAGGGCGTGGGTCCGATCTCGTGCCCATGTCTTTTCTTTTCTCGCCTCTTCATTGAACATGGCATCCTTAACCATACATGGTAAGTTTACTTTCTCGGGGGCGAATTCGAGAGAAACAACTAGTGTTTCCCTATCGGGAAGTGAATCGAGAAGTAGGAGAGCCTGAATTTCATCTCCAAGTGGCATCCATACAAACGATAATTGGTTTACCAGGCTTTGGAACTCACTAGTATGCTCGCAAATCGAAGTTCCATTTTTCACTTCATGTTGACTAAGCGCCTCATCAAGGGCCTTATTCTCGAGTGGTCTTGGCTGGTACATATCCTCCGGCCACGCAGGAGGGCATATGCGTCGTCTGTCTCATGTGCGACATGGTGGAAGACACTATGGTTAATCCATTGCCGGATCGACCAATAGATTTTTTATTCGATTTTTCCCCTCGTTGACTTGGAAGCATCGGGGTTAACACCTTTCAACTCTATGGGATCGAAAAAATCTTTAAAGTTGAGTAGATCTTTCATCCGTGGTTTCTATAACGTGTAATTGGTAGCATTAAGCATAATCATAGCTCCAAAAGATGATGTTGACTCATCCGTGGCCATTTTCACCTTCCAACAAATAAATCACAAAGATAGGAGTTGAATCTCACAAAACGGAGTATACCGTCACATCCAGAATGGTAAAAAATGGTGGAATAGACACTGGGGTTATAATTTCAATTTCGAAAAATTTGGGATTGATCAAATTTCTTGAAAGTATAGGGAACAAACTAAAATATCAAGAAGTTCAGGGCCAATCTATAATTTCTGAAAGTTCAAATACCATAATGTAATTTCAGAATATCCGGGGATCAAAATGAAATTTCCAAAAAGTTGAGGGGTCAAAAATGAGAAATATAAAACTCGTGGACTGATTTGTAATTAATGAAAAATTTGCATGCAAATTCGGCGAGCACTTGACGAGGCTCGATACCACTTGTTAGGTATCACGGGATCATTATAAAACTAAATGGATGAATGTGAGAGAAAATACCAATTATATTTCACACAAGAATAGATTTATATGGAGATTTACAAACTCACAAAAACTCTAAAAAACTTCTCAATCTCTCAAGAATTGATTTTGATTACTCGAGGATCTCTCTCTGTGATATTCACTTCACAAGAGATGATTTCCAACTGAGGAAATGTATTCTATTTATAGAGGTGGGAGAAGGTGTGAATGATTGAAATCTTCAACCATGAAAAGTTGCTGCAATCTCTTTGTCATAATTGAGGTGCTATAGAATGGTAGGTGAGCTTGCTTCTAGATATTGATTGAACAAGTTTGAATTGAATTCTTCATTTCCTTGGCTGCTTTCGGCTGATAGGTTGTGGGGGGTATAAATACATGAATGATGGAAGAGATTATTTCAAGGGCACAACACAAATGGGCCTGGATTGTTGGGCTTAGGAGAATTGATAATGGGCCAGCAATATTGATATTGGGCCAACAATTACCAACATTCTCCACCTTTGGCTCAATATCGATTCACAAGACATGAGAGTCACCACATGATTCATCATCGCATAAACCTTCCTCACTATACACAAAGTACAATTGAATGGTGTATGATAACTGTCCATCTTCGTCCTTAGTTGTGACTTTGCGAATTCGTAACATGGACTTGTGTGGTTAGAAATGCGTGTTAAATTGAAATGCAGGGAGACGATTAGGGATGGCAAAATGATCCGCCCTGTCCTGCCCTGTGTGGGTACCCCCTCCGCCCTGTCCCGTGATATTTTTTATTTTTAAATATATATAATGTATATTTTACATGTATATAATATAAAATAATATAGTTTTATGTATTTAATATTATATTTAACATATATAATGACAAAATTTATTAAAATATGTATTTATAATACAAAATATAATATTAAAAAATTATTAAAATATAATAATTTAAAAAAATTAACACGGGGTGCCCGCCCCGCACCCCGTGGCGGGTCACTTCGCCTCGTCCCGCCCTATTAACGATCCATCTGATTTTGTAGAGGCAAGTGGAAAATATTCTGAATTTTTTGTTTTAAGTGGTGGTGGGGGCTATTTTGTTCAATGTTTCACTCAATTATAGCATCCACTTGGGAGACCAACCTTGGTGGATTGAACACGAAATTAATCATGATGTAAAGGAATTATTTCATTGCTTAATTTCCTAATTTGAGGTCATCTTGTGGAAATCAAGGATAAGAGATACTGTGGTTACAAGTATAGTTGGAATCTGGAGCAGTAAAAATATCTGAAGGAAGGTTGTGAAATCGAATTTGTGGCTCGATTTCAACCTGTATGCAGCCAATTGAGTGAAGCATTGTGATTTTTTTTATTTTTTCAGATGCTAACTTTTGGAAGGGGAGACAGACTCACTCATGTGCTTCTGCTTGTGGGTACGAGTGTAAATGAATCGAGTCAAGCCGAACATAGTAATGTTTAAGCTTGTCTGAACAAATTCGAGGTTCAAAAGTTATGTTTGAGTTTGTTTGATTATTAATTGAGTCGAGCTTGAACGAGTTTTGGTCGAGTCAAACACGAATCGAGCTCAAAAAGTTTGATATTTTTACACATATTTTATTCTTTTTTTTACTAATCAGGTTGACTGGTTGAGCTCGAGCTAAACTTTATATGTTATGTTAACGAATCGGGCTCAAATGAATCTTTAACAATCGATTTCAAGTCAAGTATCGAGTAATTTGGTTTGTTTTTCATTTCTATTTCTACTTGTGGGTTTGATTCAAAGTCATTACAAATTAGTTGGTGATGGAGATAATATCTGGTTTATTATCTTTTAAGATTTTTAAAATATTTTATATTTTATATAGTGACTAGAATAACACCCGTGTGTTACACGGGATTTTTTCAAAAGATAAAATTTTAGTGTCTCAAATTTGTTTGTGATAGTTAGAAGAGATCGAAAATACTTATTATAAAAACTAAAAAGAAAATTCAAAACTTAGAAAAATATCATACAAATAATTCATTTCAAAATTTGAAAAGCTTCTTTTTGTAAACTACATTAGTGGTTCTATTACCAATTGTACCATCTCCAAGGCAAGCTAAAATTGTGGATGACTTAAATCTTTGTCTCATAAAAGTCATCTGATAAATATAACAAAGACGCAATCATATATGCTTCCCTCCGTCGTTCTTCTCTCATATACGACTTGACATATAAACTTAAGATCGTCTCGATTCTAATTCTAATTAAGAAATAAAAAAAAGAGCGATTCAAAATCGATAAGGAAATTTTATTAGGGACATCAAAAAAATGAGTTCCATACTTTTTTTTTCTTCTCCTGAAAGCTTGAATTGCAAATGAGTTAACCATAGCCGCTCACATCGTACCTTTAGACGTTTTTTATTTCGTGATTACATTCAAATATTAATAAAATATATATATCAGTAAACGACATAAAATATCAAAATACAAAATAATGGGCATTTTTTGATTCTCTCTACCTTCCTTTTCGTACATATTAATGAAAATTTAACATCATAATACAAAAACCATCTACCTATTAAAACAAAACTTTTGTGGTATGACTAATTAATTAATTATCCTTTTATATATGGAAATACAAATTACGATAAAAAATGTCCAACTATTAAAATACTGACTTTTGTGGTATGACTAATTAATTAATTATTCTCATTATATATGAAAATACAAATTACGACCAATTAATTTTGAGCATATCACTTTTTTATCCTAAATTATGTGAGTAGCAAACAAATTTTAGTTTTATCTATTTAACCCCAAATCATGTCGTATATTGATTAGGCATCAAATAGAAGTTTGAAATTTGAATTTTTAAAATTGGTAACTACTCGATAATTTTAATTTCCATATATAAAAGGATAATTAATTAATTAGGCATACCACAACATCTATGTTTTAATAGGTGGATGATTTTGTATTATGACGTTTTTTTTTTAGAGAATATTATCATATTGAATGTTCATTAATATTTGTACGAAAAAGAATTAAGGTGGTGAGAATCCAGGAAAATGCTTATTATTTTGTATTTTGATATTTTATATCCCTTTCCAATTTGTCAATCTTTCTAAGTTAGTTGTCAATCATAAAATTGGCATTTAATTAGCCAATTTGAGTTATGGAAGCAAATCAATGTATAATTAGAAGCCAAAAAATCAAAGTAAGTGATCTAATTGATAGTTGATAGTTATATACGGAAAATAAATTTATCCAAAAAAATCCAATTTATAATTGGAAGAATAAAGTGTTGGCACAATTTGCCACATGGTTAAATGTGAAGTTGACACGTGGATTTGAAAAGACTAAGGTGTTGACACATGTACCAAATTGTTGAGGTGATGACATGTGGCGGTTTGTTTTTTTTTAGTATATAGGGTTGATTTGTGTGTTTAGGATTCTATTTAGTTTATTTTTAAGTTTCCTAGTTATGTTAGGAGTTTTATTGTGCTAGGATTTTAATCCTATAAATACTTGTTATTTTAATATATTTTGGGTGGTTGAATTATTATTAAGTTTTAAGATTTATCTCTTTTCATTGCAATTTATGTTTTTTGCGAAATTTCGTATTACTTTTGTTCGTTGTTTGTTTATTCGTGGTTTTACCGCATCAGTTGTACTGTCATTATAATATGGATGTGATTTACCAAGCAACCATTAGCATCTTGGGAGATGCAAGCAACCGTTATCATGTATATGGGACAATTACGTTTTACACTTGCCTTACTCTGCCCAAATTTCGTTAGCCATTTCAGATTAAACCACATTGTTTTAACAACAAATTTTTTTCACAACAAAAATTTATGAAAATTGAAAAATAGCACACTTGAACAATAAATCTACATTAAATGTATCACATGTACACAAAATATAACATTATGTGTTTGTGTATAATTTATGATTCAAATTTATGTTTGATTGTTTTATGTCCACATGTTGACTGTGGATCAGGTAAAGTTCACCACATATATCATTTTCGAAGAATTAGCTTTATTAGCGAATCATACTTTAATCTATCAGAGACTGCGATTTTATTAGAATTTAATCATTTATTGCATATTGAAATATTGAAATAAAAGCCGTGGAATGAACAGAAATTATAACTACTCCAGCAATAATGGGAATATGGGATAGTGTAACATTATAAAATGAGCTCCTTTACATATAAAGATCACATGCTTGGGCATTTTTTATACTATTATTTTTGTTTCTGTCACCTAATCATTAAATTCTGGATCTAAAGAATCTTCGTTATCCTCACTTTTTCCCCCTGATACAAACATTCCTTAATTTCCTTCAATAAAAAATAGTGGTGTATTAATTATGATAACCACCTTTGTAGTAACTGCCCGCTGTTTATCAGAACAACATCACTATTATTAGTCTAATAAAATTAAAACCATAAAACAATTGGCATCATTTTTTTGTTGAAAAAAGTTGCGTTTCTAACCATAAAATTATTCGGCACCTTACGCAGTTTATTTTAATAGTATTAAACTATTAATACCATTAATTTTATATATTTAAGTGTATTAAATTAGTGAAATAAACTACGGGGTTAATTGCACTTTACCCTCAACTATAAAATTTTTCTTAGTCCACTGAATTTTGAAAATACATAATTTTGTCATTTGAACCATATGATTTATTGCACTTTCTCTGAAGTCTTGAACCAACCAAATGTTGGCATGTACCAATACATTAAGGTCTAAGTCTAAGTAAAGGTGGCAAAATCAGTAGGTCCGCTGGGTGGCCCCAAACCGATCCGGGGCTTGGCCGGATCAACCGATTTTTAGGCCCAAAAAATGTTGGGCTATTTGGTCCGACCCGAATAGCCTGGGCTAGCCCGAATTTTCCGGCCGACTAATTTTTCTGCATAGAATGGGCTAGAATGGGCCAAACAATTGCGGCCCGACCAAAATCAACCCACTGACCCAACCTAGAATTCAAAGCCCCTCGGGCCTGCTCTGGCTCGGCCCATGCCGAGTTCTAGGTCCGAGTCACTACTAGAGGGATTAAAAACAAAATATTTAAAGTCAGGCATGCCAAAAGAAAGTTTTCTAAAATTTAATAGACAAGAGAGCAAAACCACAATACTTTAGTGGGCAAAATGCAATTATCCCTAACAAATAAGATCTAAACATTTGGTTAGTCGTTGTCATACCAAAGTGCTCTATACTATCAATTAACACACGTTTATATGTTGTGTATATGTGTTAATCTAACGGTCAAACATCACCCTGTAAATTTTCTTTTCTCCCATTAAATACACGAAAGATAGAATATATAAGCTTTTACTACAATTTGCACGAAAATGCCATCATAACTTCGCGTGGCCATCGCGATGGGCATCTGCGCCTCCAAGCCACCTCCAAAGCCCAACCCTTACGCCAGAAAAGATGCTCCGGAATATTCCGAGCCGCCACAAACCACCCCACGTCCTAAAATTCCGGGACGGCGGCCGTTTCCTCCGCCGTCTCCGGCGAATCTCTTGACGGAGCTGGATAAGAATTTTGGGTTTTCGAAAAAGTTTGCCAGTAGGTTTGAGGTTGGGGAAGAGGTGGGACAGGGGAATTTTGGTTATGCCTGTGCCGCCATTGCCAAGAAGGGTGAGCTTAAAGGCCAAAAAGTCGCTGTCAAAATCATTCCCAAGTCCAAGGTCTATCGATATATTAATTATATTTTGTGTGTATATTAATGCACTGTGCATGTTCGACTGTTTGTCTCTGTGAGTGTATACAGAGAAATTGCGATCAAGATTGGATTTTTATGCTTATCTTTTTACAATCTTATTTGAGAATTGATTAAATTCATTTTTTGTTCTGTTTTTTCCTGACTTCTGTCTGCTAAAGCTTATAAATCTGAATCCTTTTTCTTGCTCAATTTTCCGTTTATTATTTTGGTTTATGTCCACAGATGACAACAGTTATTGCCATTGAAGAAGTTAGAAGAGAGGTTAAAATATTGCGTGCCTTGGCAGGACATCCTAATCTCCTACAATTTTACGATGCATTTGAAGATGCTGATAATGTCTATGTAGTAACAGAGTAAGCTTCCAAGATGCTCTGTTTCATGAGATGACACACCATTTTGTGTGTATTTCAAACGTTATGCTCGCTAAAAACAAGGGATAATTACAAAAACACCCCTGAGGTTTGGGTTAATTACAAAAAAATACCCGAGATGTTTCAAAATTACAAAATAAAAAAACCTTCAGGTTTCGTTTTCTCTTAAATTTGAGGGGGTAACTATAATGTTTTTGTAAATGTCAGGGTGTTCTCGAAATATTTTTTAAAATCACCGTGAAAAATGTAAAAACGGCATCAAACCTCAAGTTTTTTTTTTTGTAATTAGCCCAAACCTCAGGGGTGGTTTTGTAATTATCCCCTAAAATAATATACCTGCCATTTAAGAATGATGAGAGCTGGTTTCAATTTGATCTAAAGTTGATTGCTTGGTATCTTTACCACTTATGATTATCAACTTTTTCTGTCAGATGATATTTCATTACATGCTTGTCGACAATCATAAACCATTTGGATGTTAAATATGTCCTTGTATTTTTACAGATTGTGTGAAGGGGAGAGCTCTTAGATAAGATATTGACAAGGTGGTTTTCTTAGTTATTTATAAGCTTGATGGCATCTTTATGTATTCATTTTGCTTTATTAGAGGTGGGAGATACTCGGAAGATTATGCGAAGACAATCATCGTACAGATTCTGAACGTCGTATCCTTTTGCCATCTCCAAGGTGTCGTGCACCATGATATTAAACCAGAGGTAACTATATACTGATATCTGTTTATTGTGTGTGTGGTTTTTTTTAATTGAGGGTTGATGTCTATAACATCTACATCATGCAGAATTTTTTATGTACCTCCGAAGATGAAAATACTCGGTTAAAAGCTATCGATTTTGGATTATCAGATTTCATCAGACCAGGTTAGTTATTTTTCCCTACATGAATCCTTTTGTGTCTTGCTTATATGGTATTCATATTCGGACTAGAATCCAATTATTGGCACTCTCTGCAGATCAAAAGCTTAACGACGTTGTGGGAAGTGCATACTACGTCGCGCCTGAAGTTATACAGAAATCATATAGCACAGAGGCCGATGTATGGAGTATAGGCGTTATAGCATATATACTTTTATCTGGAAGCCGGCCATTTTGGGCGCGAACAGAGTCTGGCAATTTTGAGGCAGTTTTGAAAGATAACCCAAGTTTTAACGAAAACCCTTGGCCTTCATTATCGTCCTTGTCGAAGGATTTTGTGAGGCGCCTATTATGTAAAGATCCCAGCCGACGAATAACTGCTGCTCAGGCTCTATGTGAGTCGTTCTCTCGGCTCAGATGTCAGGTTATTCGTTTCTTGTGGGATAATTACAAAAGATGTTTGAAAATGTATTAAACGTAAGGCGGTAATTGCAATATTTTTGCAAATGTAAGGGGGTGTTTGAAATTTTTTGCTTATGAAGGTGGTAAAGTGTAATACAGAATCGAACCTCATGGGGTCTTGTGTAATTTTCAAAAACTTGTGGGTTTTTTTGTAATTAACCCAAACCTTAGGGGTAGCTTTTCTAATTATCACGTTTCTTGTTTATGACCATCGACAATCTTGTGTTTTGCAGGTCATCCATGGCTTCAAAATCATGACAAAGCAAAACTCACACTTGATGTTCTTGTATTCCGACTCATGAAAGGCTATATGCGATCGTCATCTCTGCGTAAGGCTGCCTTAAGGGTGTGTACGCGACTTGGATATCGAAACGAGACCAAGTTTGTCTAAGATAATATAAGCAAATTTTAATGCAAATTTTAATGTTTTCAAAATTGCTAAGGCTCTTTTATCACCATAATTTTCTCTTAAACAGTTTTAACTTGTCACTTTGATTACATTTAGTGAGGTAATATTATTTTCTGCAAATTCTTTCAGGCCTTATCCAAGACATTGACAGTAGATGAACTCTTTTATCTCAAGGAGCAATTTAATTTGATGCTTCCAGATGCAAGTGGAGCCATAACTTTAGACACCATAAAAATGGTTAGTGTATTTAATTAATCAGCCATCATGTTTTTTCTCTCCTCACTGAGTCTCCGTTGAGTTGAACAAAGTTTTTCGCGTTTTGATTCCGAACAGGCTCTGATGAAAAATCCCACGGATGCGTTAAAGGAGGCTCGTGTTCTGGGTTTGCTTGATCCAGTAATAACAGAAGATCGATATTTTCTTACATGTCTGTGGTTGAAATTCATGCTCACAAGGTGTTTGTTTAAATGCAGCTAAACGCACTCCAATATAGGAAAATGTATTTCGAAGAGTTCTGTGCAGCTGCTTTAAGTGTCCACCAACTGGAGGTACTTGAGAGTTGGGAACAATGTATGCGCTGTGCGTATGAGATGTTTGAGGAAAACGGGAATAGGGTTATTGTCATCGAAGAATTAGCATCAGTAAGTCGAGTTTTGCTCATGTTCATATATCCTAGAAGGAGATGGGTGATGGAAATCGAACCCCAAACCTCTAGTCTGGGCTTGAGAGTCTTAATCACTCAGCCATTATCCGATTCACGCTTTGTTCGTGTTTTCTGAGAATGTGTTTTGCGTTTAAGTATTAATTTTTCTCCATGTGCGATTTACAGGAACTGGGGCTTAGTCCTACAGTGCCAGTCCATGCTGTTCTGCAAGAGTGGATAAGGCCCAGTGATGGGAAGCTGACTTTTCTGGGTTTTGTGAAACTGTTGCTCAAGCAACCCAACCGCTCGTCTGCAAAGATACAGTGAGACGTAGAAGCGTGTTTCACGGTATAGAAATGTCTGCTTCACAGTTGCTTAAAAATGGCCAGTATGGGCATAAAGTTTCAGCAGGCCTATTTTCCAATATGATTGGAATTTCTGTTTCGGTTTAGTAATGCAACACCATTTATGAGTATTATTGTTCGTGTGCGTGTTCTTGGTGAAGCTGCTAAAAAACATGCCGGACAGAAGGATTCAGGAGATGAAAATCGCAACAAAAATACAGAAGCATCTTTCAAGATGCGTTCGACAAACAACCAACAGAAGAATTAGTTCAGTGACTAGAGACTAGAGTTATGTTACCTTAATGTTCTTCATTTCTGTCTTTAACCAATAGAGACTATCATACAGCAGAAGAAAGTCGGACTGATTTATTTGGTACTCGTGTTCTAATGTAATCGACTTGTACTTCTATGTAAATTTTTACACTAAACGTATATTGCCAAGATATTTAATCTATGTTCTGACTAGTTATAACCATGTCGTGGAGGCACGAGTTCAAGTTAATTATAAGGTGCCAATACAAAGTTTATTCCAAATAAATATATACAAATAAATAGGAGAGCAGAGATGCTAAAAACTAAATTCCAAAGACACTAGCTATATCTACTTCAAATTATTAGTCCTAGAAAAGAGGTTCGAGCTAAATTGCGGCAAATAACAGACAAATCCGCCACTAGAAACTTCAACTTGTACCCTGATAATGCGGTATCTTCAAAGATATCTGCATTTTCTTTTACAAATAGAAAATCAGAAACAAGATGCACACTCAATAACAAGCAAACATGTACGAAAGAAATCTAACAAATCAAAGGTCACATATCATCAAATTAAACCAATGCTATGCAGCACGTATAATCATCAAACAACATACATCCAACAAGTATTTCATTTGAGAGCTGCTTTGAGCAATAAATTTGATCAGCACAGCAAAAGCTACAATAATTCTTAATCCAATGTAAGTTTCATACTCCAATATCAGGTTAACTTGTCTCATCAACTATAGTATACTACTACCAACAAAGGAGCAATGACTGGCTACATTATGTTAGTAATACAGTGCATAGATAATCTTATAATTACCAAAAAAAACGCTCTCGAGTTTTCTCATCTCGATGATAGTCGTTGATATAAATCATCAGCCAAAACCTGCCTTAAGCTCTCCCCATAATAATAACAAGACTTCTCATTCTCCAGCACTCTCGGAGGTTGCCCATTCTCTTCGGGCTCCTTCCAAAGCTCCGGCTCAGGCTCCCTCGCAATCTGACACAAATTATGCAACACACAACAAGCAACAATTGTTTGGGGAGCATGGTTCAATCCCACATTCAAATCCTGCAAAATCTTCCACCTACCCTTTAACAATCCAATTGCCTCCTCCACAGCCTTCCTCCCCTTCATCAACGCCTCATCAAATGCATTCTGTGGAGGACTACCCGTTCGATTATAGCTAAACGGCGTAAGCAAAAATGACAGCAAGGGAAAACACCAGTCCCCGACTATATACGGCCTCACATGCTGTCCCCTAACACTAACCGCCTTATCCCAAATGATATCCCCTGAAATCAACCTGTTGTACAACAAACTATCCCTAAAATGAGTAGCATCGTCGTATCCTCCAGGGGCCTTCACACAAACATCCCAAAATATCTTCTTATGATCTGCAACAACCTGCAGCAAAACTGATGGAAACCCGTATTTACAAGTATACATGGAGCCATTAATCGTATCAGGACTGATCTTATGAAGCTTAACCGGCGTTGTATCAATGGCACCACACATGTTGGGAAGGGAAGTGAGCTCTTGAAACCCCTGCGTCGTTTCTACTAATCGGCGACGGGAAACTGGGATTTTAATGAACTCAGGGTAAAGCTTGGTTGCTAGAAGGCGGGTAACCATGTTAGTTATCTTGGAAATTAAGTAGGGTTCAAGGGCATAACGAGAAGCTAGGGTTTTGAGGGTTAGGCCGTGGGCGAGGCGGGAGAGAACCATAGCTACGGCGTAATCTGACGGGAGAGAGAGCTGAGATTGGGTTATGTAGGGCTTGAGTTTTTCAACAACAGTGGTGAAAACGGGGTAGGAAAGGCCGTATAGAGATCGCCATTGGGCGTCGCGGAGGGGGGCTTCCATGGCCCAAATGTGTTCGGTGGAGAGAGCTCGGAAGGCGGCGACGGAGAATTCGGATGGGGGTTTTGCCGCGGCGGAGGAAGGGGAGGGGGAGGAGGGTTTTCGGGGTTTTTTGGTTGGGGGATGGGAAGCGAGGTAGGATAGGACGGAAGCGAGCGTGAAGAAGAGGAGGGGAGCGGCGGAAGTGGAGGTGGCATCGGCGGCGGAGGAGGAGAGAGTGGTGGAGGAGAGGAGGGGGGAGGTGGTGGGGTCCAGGTAGTTGTGGAGGTGGAGGAGGTTTGATAGCATTAGGAGGAAAGATTGATCCATGTTTCACAAAATTTGTCTTGATTTCTGTGGAAATATAGGGGGGGGAAACCCTAGTGAGAAGAAAGAAGACAGTTTTTGGCTGAAATTAGGGGTTGCAGTCTTGCAGAGATCGGCAGGGAAAGGGGATGCCGACGACAGTGATACGACGGCGTTTTGAGACAGTGAGTGATTGCATACGCTGGAGTGGAGTGGCCTGTTGTATTGTGGCCACGTCATTGGTTTTGTAATTATTTGAGCGTTATGAACTTTTTGCCCCACAAAACCTCCAAGCTTTTCCTAAAACAGCTGATTGCCTGATTCCGTTATTTATATAATCTATTAATATGAAACACTCTATTCTAAAAATCTCCGATTCCAATTTTCCTTCGTCTGACGCAGACTTCTTATCCGCTTTTACATTATTTCCGATAAGGTCCTGTCTAACCCCACCTGCCCCGCCTAATCCCGCTTAGCACTAGGCGTCCCACCGCCACCCGACTACCGCCTAACGCTTTTTAGAACACTGATGAAACATTGATAAGAAAAACCTTTAAATACTCTTATGTATAAAAGGGCAGTTTTATTATCAAAAGAAAAAAGAAAAAAGTGCAGTTTTACTCACCCATGAATAATATTTCATTTGGAAATCCCAACCATCAACTGCTAACATCATTAAAGTTTAATGATTTGTTTGCTAATCACTCTCCATTTCTTAGATAATGAATTAAATCTGCATTTCTTGTAGAATATGTGACCTTGTGTAATTTAATACTATTTTTTGAATAAATTCGAAATATATAAAAAATAAAAGAGTAAAATGCTGTTTACAAAGCCAAACAGCTAGCAATAATTAAAAACAAGAGAATAATCAGACAAAAAAGATGAACGCAAGTCACATGCCGACATGGTAGCTAAAATGGGGCCTCATTAAAACCTACCAAGGTAAAACCCACCCTTGTGGGAAAAACCCTTGGTAGGAAAAAGAGTACCCCAGAAAGAAGAAAAGGCAAAACAAATCGCAAAAAACACTATCCGATGCATAGCCCAAAGCGAAGAGGACGCGAGGGTCGTGTTCAATAACATGGGCCGCCTGTGCGGATCGCCGAAACGCGAAACAGCTACAAAGGAACCATCCCAACTAATGTCTGAGGTGATAAAGTAATATGCGATCCGCAGCAATAACCTCATGAAGAAAATCTGGCGCCGCATCC
This sequence comes from Rehmannia glutinosa, assembly GCA_016081115.2. Classification (NCBI taxonomy): domain Eukaryota; kingdom Viridiplantae; phylum Streptophyta; class Magnoliopsida; order Lamiales; family Orobanchaceae; genus Rehmannia; species Rehmannia glutinosa. The sequence goes on along the minus strand of CM071927.1, from coordinate 90,275,522 downwards.
CACCAAGTATTACCTACCACATACGCCTGTTTGAAAGGATGTCATTTGCTCGATTAGCCTCCCGAAAGACATGAGACGTCAGGAAGTGAACGAGACGAAGACGGGGCGGAATAAGAGAATTACCGCTTTAATGACCCAATGAACCTGCATAGAAAAGGTAGAAAAATCGAAACCACATAGGAAGAGTCGACTCTAACCAAATAAAATTTCATCCTTTATCCAAAGCAATTTTTAGCGGTGATAACCTCATGTAACTCGCTTAAAAACGAAATCTTGACCAAGCCGAACAAGAAAGCACCCAACCACAAAGCCATGACAATTCCGAAAGACACCACCACAAGCAGAATCTCCTGGCGACCCCATTGCACTCTCATCAGTATTAACTTTAATCCAACCAGACAGAGGGAGACTCTAACGCACAAGGGTATGGTAATTATTATCTCTACTACAGCCAGAGATGCCTAATTTGCTCAAAATAAAAAGATCCAGGGAATCATTATTCATGTAGCCGATGGGAGTATGACGAGATTTTCTAATGAACGAAAAACTTGAGCTCGGACAACCATAACCGAAACCTTGTAATCCTCAAAGATCGTTTTATTGCGACAAGACCAGATGACCCAAATGAGAGTAATCAAAGTAAGTTTCCACAAAAATAAGATTTGACCCAGATGGTTGTTTGAATTTTTTTTTAAATGACCATTTTATGATTTTTATCTTCTCATGTTCCGGTGGGTCTTATAGAAGCTACTCCTGGAGGAACACACTGCGTGTAGTATCTATCGTAGACCTGCATACAATACATGCTAGACTGTTTGATTGTGTGTGAATTTTTACACATCCTAATAAATCTACGATTATTATGCACCTGGAGTACTCATCCAGACAAGGATGAAGCTACATTGGGGCCAAGGAGGCCACTCCCCCCTCCCCCCTCCCCCCTCCCCCGAAATTTTGAAAATTTGTAGGGGTATTTTAGTAATTAACATTATAACTTTAAAAAACATAAATTGCATAAAATAGGAAAAAAATGATGTTCTTGAAGACCTTACAGTATAATAACAGAGCCTTCAATTCAGTCATTTTTTTATTGCTCTTTCCATTCGTGAAACTTGAAAAATCTTTGAGTCTTGAACTCTTGATCATTTTTTTCACCTTCTCAAAACTTTGTATATTTTACTTTGCTCCACTATAAACTTGAGCTCGGATTATAATCTTTGGTGTCTCTATTTTTTTTTTTTTTATATTTAGGGCTCATCGTCAATGCGTAGAATCGAAAAGATGACTAATCTTTATATTATCGAGTTGAGCTATTTTATTATGTAAGAATGACTAATATTCGTCATTATCAAAATTGATAATTATTTATAATTTTATTTTTGATGTATTATATTTTATTTTTATATTAATGTTAGTTGGATCTACCATGAGACCTGTAGTGCACTCACAATCAGTGGCGTAGCCACCTTAAGACGAGTGCGGTCGGCGGACCGCACTCAAAATCAGATTGATCCTGTTAAATTTGATTTGGACCGCACTGAAAATTCAATCGAAGATCTAGTTCATATAAAAAAATTGAGCTAAAAATTAAAAGGCCATTAAACCTTCTTGACCCAAAAAATTAAGAATTATCTGGCCCAATTAAGGTATATGTGTGGATGAATGATTGCCTTGTTTGTTATATATAAAGAGATATATTTCGAACTTGATAATGAATAGTGTTTTTGGAAGAACTTTTAAAATGAATTTTTGGATCTAAAAATATATTAATAGTTGTTTGGTGATTAATTTAGAATGAACTTTTGGATAAATCATTTCTCCAAAAAGTTTATTCTAGAGAAGTTGGAATTGGAGATTATGAAAACCCACAAAACATTGTTGCAATGTATCGGCCTTTATATTTGCCCATTTCATTTTCTATTTTCGAAAATTTTCGGCCCGACAATCATCCCACCAAAATGAAAAAAAATCCTGACCGCACTGACCGTAAATTCTGGCTACGCCCATGGTCACAATTGGTATCGCTAACTTTTTACAATTATGTTGATTTGAGTTCGAACTATGAGTCGTTCAATTTCTTTATCCCCCCATCATTCCTCTCAACTTAAGAAAAGGATGTTAGTTAGACCGCTACACAAGATTTATGGCTTCGTCATTGTCTCCAGGTGTAACATGGAATAAACCCGTTGATTCCATATTACACCAACTGTATTGGACACTTCGCACTTAATGTGTGGAAGAAAGTATAAAAAAATTGACACTTTGATAGTGAATGCACACCATGTGAATACATGAGATGTTAAATGTACATGATCCTCATGTTCCACATAAAATAGCCTTCAAACTTATAACACCAACTTTAACCATATATATAAATATATGGGATAATTAAAAAACACCCCCAAGGTTTTGACTAATTACAAAAAAATCCAGAGATGTTTCAAAATTACAAAAGTTCTCATTGTGTTTGATTTTATCTTAAATTTAAGGGTTAAATGTAATTATCCCTAAATATATTCAACACTATTTTTTTCTATCCATCTAAATTACATTTGTAGGATCTACCACTACCATATATTTCTATTGTAAAGTATATCAATATAATTGGATCCACCACTAGTAAATCTTACAAATATAATATCATTTATTCACATTAAATGTTGAAAAATGGATCAATCATTATCAACTTGTCAAATTATTATATATATAAGAATTCAAAAATAGTATCATAAAACACATTAATTTATTTTTATCATGCACTTTCGTACTTATATAAAGTTATCGTCAATCATTTGTCCAAAAAAATCATCGATTTTTATATGAAAAGTTTAAAATTAATAAATTCTCAAAATTCAATTTTCAATAAGATAAATTAAAAATGCACGATGGAAACATGATTCTCATATTTTTGGACACGATCTTAGGTTATATTTGTTTATCTCCCAATCACATTTCATTCCCTAACTATTTTCCTCAACCTTCATCCAGCCGATCTTTCTTGGCGCACTACTCAAAGTCAATGGTGTAGCTAATCCTCCTTCCCGATAGGAAGTCTTCAAGTCTTCTTCTCCGTAAGCTGGAAAATCCTTCGACTGGGAACTTGTCTGCACACATACACAAATATTAGGGGGGTCCCTGTGGGTTGCCCAGGGATGTCCCTCCGACGCTTAAGTTAGCATGGTGAACGAGAGAATAAAATATTAATTGAATACTAAATTAAATACGTAGGAGAATTATGAGTTAATTAATTTACAAATGAATATGACATTTTTATACATGGGAGATGGGCCACGTGGGTCGTGTAGGAGAAATCGGCCTATGAGCCTCCACGTAGGAGAAATCCACCTATGAGCCCTTCTCAGACTCCTTTGGGGCGAGTTATTTTATTAAGAGTCATTTGGACAATTAATATTAAATCAATATATAAACTGAATTATATATTACGTCTCCAATGATTTTATCTACTAATACACACAATTGTCAAGACACCGCACCAAGCAAATCTGCCCAGTCACCCTCAATGCCCCAATCACCCTCAATGGCTCAATCATCAAACAAATATATCCTTAGGCTACGTTTGGTTGGGGTTCATGGGTAGATATCACACCATTTTATATTATTTTCCTACCTTTATTTTGCTTGGTTCCAGCACCAAAAGCCCTGGAAAATCATAAGACCCGGTTAATTATCACACCTACGAAGTGATAACACATCCCACCTTGGAGGTAGGATGTAGATTCCATCTCATTTCCTTGCATCTTGTAATTACATAACTATCCCCCTAAATCATATTCTAATGTAGTCTTATTCAAGATTAACTTTTAAACCCAGTAAAATTCAGACATATCCATTAAAGAAGCTGGACATTTACTAAGCTTGTGTAGTAGGTAAGAAATTGAAAATGCACCTATTTGTTTTAATTTTCTTTCAGATCTGTCTTGCTATTCTTATCTTGATATGTTCAACATAAATTTTAAATCTAAGTTTTTTACATTTTTCATATTAACCAATTTACGCAAGTTAGGATGGTACCTAAGAGGTCAAAATAGAGATATTGTTATATGTTATCAAATTTATATTAGAGTTGAATTGGGAAAGTAAATTTTTTAAATATACTTATATATTTATTTTTTTAAAAATAGTAATAGAAGATTAATGATATATAACATATTTTTAATTTGAGTGAAAATAATTTCTGAATTATAAAATTAGAATTTTTATAAATCATAATAACTACTCATGTTCCAACTTTAAAATTTTAGTTACTATCATTGTTGGGTGAAGATTGAATTTAATCCATATGTTTTCTCCCATGTAAATTGAGTTCTTAGGTTGAATCTTTGTTACAGCGCGTTCCTATGTTTTAAACGGCAAAAGTGCGAGAACAAAAATGGGCCCTCTATATTCATATAAAAACATAAAAAAACTAATTAATCAATATTACGCAAATTAATTTCATTAGTCACAACATAAAATAGTAAAATGTTTATATACAATTTTAATGTTTCCAATTCGTTAGGATGGTACCTAAGAGGTCAAAATAGAGATATTGTTATATGTTATCAGATTTATATTAGAGTTGAATTGGGAAAGTAAATTTTTAAATATACTTATATCTTTATTTTTTAAAAATAGTAATAGAAGATTAATGATATATAACATATTTTTAATTTGAGTGAAAATAATTTCTGAATTATAAAATTAGAATTTTTATAAATCATAATAACTACTCATGTTCCAACTTTAAAATTTTAGTTACTATCATTGTTGGGTGAAGATTGAATTTAATCCATATGTTTTCTCCCATGTAAATTGAGTTCTTAGGTTGAATCTTTGTTACAGGCCGTTCCTATGTTTTAAACGGCCCGGTGCGAGAACAAAAATGGGCCCTCTATATTCATATAAAAACATAAAAAAAAACTAATTAATCAATATTACGCAAATTAATTTCATTAGTCACAACATAAAATAGTAAAATGTTTATATACAATTTTAATGTTTCCAATTGTTAAAAACAGTGCTACAAAAGAGATACTTTAATATCATTACATCATATATTTAAAGAAAAAACTACCAATACATTAGCCATGAAGAATTACTCTCCTAACGTTTTTTTTTTATTGTTTTTAGTTTAGATACATTTTTATGGCAAAATATCAACCATTCTATATTTTAGATAATTTAAGTGGTATCAATACCCATTGTATTTGGATAGAAGGATTTAGATTTTGGGAGAGGATTTGGGGGAAGAATTTCAAATGACCCTATCTAAGATGGGTTTGAAATTCTCCAATGACTCACAAAATAGCTTACAAATATTTGAAATCTATTATAAATATACTCCATCCAAACAACCTCAATGGATTTATTATTATGCATTTGAAATCCTTAACTCCAAACTTAAAAACTCTAAGGAATAAATGATTTTATTTTAGATGAAAGAGAATGAAACCATAATGAAAAAGAATAATATAGATAAAATTCATGTTAATTAATGGTGAAATCAAACAAATAAATCTATATATATCTTAAATTTTAAAAAGAAATTGATGAAAAACTCTAAATAAATATAATAGATTTTACCAAGATGGTAAAACACTAAACAAAATAAACTGGGAATTATACTACTACAACTCTACAAGGAACCAAAGCAAGTCAAGAACTTCAATGAACAAGCTACACTAATTGTTTTTTAATAAAAGCTCGCATACTTGGTTTAAGTATCCAATTTTAATTTGATACCGTTAAAAACTAAAAAAGAATATGTCTAGAGCCAAAGAAAGTATCGATATCATGACCTCGCAAACAAGAAAGGAGAACACTCTATTTGGACTAGCAACAACTTTATAAAATACACAAGGATTTATTATACATAACTAACACTATAAACATTTAAATTAAATATAAAAATATTCTGGTCGCCGGGGCCCTCGCCGGAGGGGCCTGTGCGGCCACGCGCCTTGGCCGCCCCAGGGACGGCTCTGCTTTGTTATATAACTTGTGGTTGCAAAAGAGCATACATTTTCATATTCTGAACAAATTTGGTGTAAACAATAATGTATTCAATTCATCGCATATCACACTCTAAATTATTTGAGAACTAATGAAAAAGATTTCTGAATCGACAACTGCAAATGTGAGCATGCTGTTACTGCAAATTTGAAAAGATATATACGAATGTTCATTTTTGGAGACAAAGGAAATACATTGTAGCTATGGGGTAAAATTGTGAAATTAATTCTAAATAGAGGGTCCAAAAGTAATATATCACTATTTGGCTATACAGCTGTTAAAACGGGTTAGGCCTGTCCGATTGGCCCGCTCCATCCAACCTAAGGTAGGGGGTGGGTTAAGTGTTTAGTGGCCCGTCAAGAGGCGGGCCTAAACGGGCTAGCCCGCCATAAAAAAAGTTAAGAATAAGAAATAAAAAAAGTAGAAGAAAAAAAATAGTATAATTGATATTTTATATTTATATCTCATAAAAGCGTATCATATTTTTTTATTAATATATATTTGTCATACATTATTATATTTAACTCATTAAAATTAATAATATGTCAAAAAAGTTATTTTTTTTTAATTTTTTGGGTGGGATGGCCCGCCTAGCCCGCGACCTGTGGTGGTTTGGATTGGGCCAACATATTTTTGGCCCGTCCCCTGCCGGAAAAGCCAGCCAGACCATTTTGACAGCTCTATTTGGCTATTATTATTCAACTTCAACCAAACTTATTATTACAAATCTCACGCATATTCAACACCTAATTTTTCAAACAAATATGTATTTGTTTGGGAGCACTTATGGAAAAGTCCATTTAGGCTTTAATATATCCTTTGCATACAGCCAAATATTAGCTTGGGCCTCTCAAAAAAAAATAAAATATTAGCTTGGGAATTAATCAAACCCAAGCTCAATCTTGAACCAAATGTAGCCTTACAATTATTAAACAAAATGTGGCGGCAACTTTTCGGGAATATTTTGCGCAAAAGTTTACCGTTAAGTATACGACGCCGTTTGCAAGGAACCCCAACCCAGAAAAATTAAAGAAGTCGCAGATTTATTAGGGTTTAATCTGTGGGTTGTTCTAAATTCTGGAAACTCAGTGATTTGGCTGTTTTACCGAAACTGAAGTGAATTGGAAAAGTTTGCAGCCATGACAGAGGTATGAGCTTAGTTCTTCAATGAATATTATTTTATTCCTTGCTATAATTTCCAATTTTAAGATCCAAAACTGCTTATATGGATGACGCAGTTTATTATTTAGATTTCTTAATTTAGTTTTGTAGTGATATTCATAATCGTATGGTGAATTCATTTGGAATGGTGGCCATTTAATGGATTCATAGGAAATTGAATTCGAAGTGCTGAAATTATATAACCAATTTTCTTTATATCTCCAATCCAAAGTTGCGTGTAAATTTGCAATTCTGCTATCAGATTGATTATTTTGAATCGGAATTCTATAACTTGTTAAAGATAAATTTATGACGGAAGGGATGGGTTTATTTAAACTCCTCATATTTCGTTCAATTTGAATTTTTTTACTTACCATTACCAAAGAAAGGAATGAAAAATGGATGAGGATATTGAGTGTGCTTGCATTCCTCACCCATATTTGCAACAATGAGATGATATTTCATGATACATCACACTCCTTCCCATTCAGTTTTTGTTCTATGCTCTTTTTGGTTTCTTGACATATTATGTTGCGTCAGTTATCTGAACACTCCTTTTCTTTTCCTGTTCTCCAGTACTGGGTCAGTCAGGGTAACAAGTGGTGTGATACATGCAAAATTTTCATATCCAACAACCCTGCCAGCATTAGAAATCATGAGCTTGGCCAGCGACACAAGGATAATGTCACCAAGAGGCTTAATACTGTGCGGGAAGATAAAGCTGCAAAGGAGAAAGAACTAAAGCAAGCCGCTCGTGTCCTGGAGCAGATAGAAGCTGTAAGTAATCAAATTGTTCCGGAAGTGGTGTATTATTAAAGAGGAGACTACCTTATCAAAAAAAAAAATTGTGTGCATGCGTGTGTGGGTGGGTGGGTGGGGAGGGGGTCCATCTATAAAATCTAATTCGTAATGTTGATGATTATAATTATATCAGTCTGGCAACAATGCTTAGTGCTGTGTGGACCTGTGAGATACTGAAAATCTGAAGTTTATAGATTAATAATCTGATCAAAGGCCTGCTCAAGTAACTAGATTTTGGTATTCTGTTCATGAATGTTATTAGTTTAGCAACATGGTTATTTGCTAGCTTTTGTACTTGATCTTTGTTCTGGACTTCTTCAATAATCTGTTTTCACCTTCCTAACCCTGACCCTGTTTTGGATAGGTTGCAGTGACATCTGTTTCTGGGTTACATGACAATATGTTTCCAACTTATTTGAAATACTTTTGATTTATGTGATCAATGAATGAGTAGCAATATAATTTTATCTTCGGTGAAACTTAACTTGATATTATTATATAGATCATAATGGTAGATATCAAAGACTATGAGAATGCTTTAATATCTTTGTAGTGATGTCCACAATACTTGACATCACAATACTTGTGCAAGTTTCGTTTGCTGTCTAAGTAATGGTCGCCACAATGACTTTTACAAGTATTTCTTCTGAGATTCAGCCTCTATCTCAGATTAATTAACACACCCACCCGAATTATTTGGATATTGAGGGTGACATATCCAGCAAATTTGAGGGTGACATATCTAGCAAACTTTTACTTCTATTTATTTGGTGCTATGTAGCTCTAGTTCTTACAATTTCTGAACGTTTGTCAGAAAGCGGCGCAGCTATCAGAAGGATTTAGCAACTTTCCGGGAGGCAAGAGACTCTAATGCGCAGGCACTCATTTCTGAAGATATTACTCAAGGAACTGGTGATGGTTCTGCTATGTCTGGAGGTGATTAAAAGAATTGGTTGCTTATTTTTCATTTTGATTTGGAATATGAAATGAGTTTCGGTTATACAATTTACACTGACCCACTGATAGCTGCTACAAGTAGACATAATTGTATTATCATTTCCGGATGATACCTTCTGTCAATCTTCTGAATTTTGTTAGAGGATCTGATGAAAAAATTATTTATCGAAATGTAATAAATGTTGCCTGGCTGTTCAGTTTACAGATAGAGAGTGTAATTTTGCATTGCTTGTACAGTTTTTGCAATTTTGTTGTTTCAAAGCTATGGCGAGACTCATGCATTTAACCTGCTCAATGTCAGTGAAAGTTAAGATGGTACTTTCTCCTGCCTACAATATTTTCTTAGAGCCGTCAAATAATGTGGAAAACTTGCATTTCTCTAAGGCCTCAAAGCTCCCTGTTTATTGTTTCACATTTCATGGGTTGTGGATTCTTTTAAATATTTTTGCTTGTTTATATTCTTACAAATGAATCTCTCTCTCTCTCTCTCTCTCTCTCTCTCTCTCTCTCTCATCTATCTGTTTGGAGCATGACATATTATTATTTCCTGCCCGAGTTTTTTAATTTTTTTAATTATTTTATTCATCTCCTCAACGACGGACAGATTGGGAGCATGAAAGTTCATCTGGCTACTACTATAATCAAAAGACTAGTTGTTACTATGATCCTAACTCTGGCTTCTACTATACGGATGCTCTAGGTATATGCTTTTTCCTCGATAATTTTTACCCACAAGATTCTAATGCTTTACTAATAGTACGCCATCACAATAGGTAAATGGGTGACGCAAGAAGAGGCCTTTGCTTCCTTTAAAGTTTCTTCAGGTCCTACTCAGAAGAGACCTAGTTTAGGCAAGCCACCACCAGCATCAGAGAATGGTGCTGAAAGTAAAGCTTCAACTTCCAAAGCGGGCCCCCACCTGGGCGTGTGGTCTCCACACCGCTCAATCCCATGAGATCTGTTAAAGGCGCTACGTCCTCAGTTGCTGTAAAGAGAAAAAGGCCAGATGAGAAGCCTAAAGCCGTGTCCAAAGAGGAAGCAGCTGCTCTTAAGGCTAGGGAGGCTGCTAGAAAAAGAGTCGAAGACAGAGAAAAGCCAACGCTGGGTCTTTACAGGCGTTGATAGTAAGAGGTAAGTTTCAGGATATAACTTATTATACCACGACTTATAAAAGAAGGGATAATTACAAAAAAAACCTGAGGTTTGGGATAATTACAAAAAATTCCAGAGATGTTTCTAAATTACAAAATGCCCCCTCAGGTTTGATTAAATCTTAAATATAAGGGGGTAGCTTTAATATTTCTATAAATATCAGGGGGGTTTTGAAATTTTTTTTCTTATTATGAAGGAGAAAATGTAAGACGGAATCAAACCTCAAGGAGTTTTTGGTAATTTTCAAAAACCTTGAGAGTTTTTGGTAATTAGCACGAACCTCAGGCTTTTTTTTTTGTTGTAATTATCCGATAAAAGAGTGAAAACAATGGTTTTTCTGTTTAGCATTTATAACTTTGTGGTCATAAATTCGTTTTTATGAGAGTTCGCTTTTGCACAAGAGAGTTGGATCTCGTGTTGGGCGAACCGCTTTGGTAGAATTTCTTGTTTAAAGGTTATTGATGCGGTTATGTTAATTATGCTGAACATAGATTTGGTTTTTCCGCTAGAAATTCATTTTCTGACTTTGCCTACATGATGAATGCAGGAAATTTGGAGTTTGAAGTGACAAAATGAGCAAATGGGCACAAAGATACTTTGAAGTCCGCTCGTCTTTTCTCAATACAGATGTACTGCAGAAAAAGGTTAATTAGCAGTATTTGTGTTGTGATTTGTACCATTTATTAACAGACCTGCATTTTTCGTTTGTAGGTGTGGAGATACCTTTTGGTATCTCCATTTTCACTAGTCCAAATATAATGGCCTTTGCAATTGAGGTGGTTTGTTAAATATAATTCTATAATGTTTCTGAAAATGATTTATGTAGTCCTAATCTTTCAATTGAGAGAGTTCTTTGTCCGCTTCATCATTTCTCTTTTGTTTGCCCTAATAACTATTAACACTAAAAAAGGATTATGTAAATCATATTATATAGTCACAGGGTGTTAGTGTAATTTACTCCTATAGGCGTTGGTAATTCTTAAAACTGAAGTTTCTTCTTTGGGATGTATTAGAATGAGGTATGGAGTTTTTGGCTTGTCGCTGGGGATTTTTTGGGGTCCTAACATGCCATTGCATGTTATTTTTTCCCCCAGAAAAATACACTATTCATTCATTCTGATTTTTCAATCAACAATCAAATTTCATTCGGTTATGATTTCTCCAAAAAACCATCTCATCTTCTATCATTATTACATTTTTTTATATTACAAATACACTAGTTACTCATTTTTACCTTTCCAATTACCAATCACATTCAATCACTATTTTACTAAAAGTATCATGATTAAAACTGTTTTGAAAATCACAGTCTAGTCACGCTTAGTTCCTGTCTAGATGCTAGGCTCCCATTGTCTGGTTACGTTTTTCTTTCGATTAGGTCTGCTTAATCCTATTTATATCCCCCTTAACTCCACCTAAGTCTCACGTAGGTGCTAGGCCTAAGTTTGTTGTCTATCTAGCGCCCAATGTTTTTAGACGTAGGTGCTAGGCCTAAGTTTGTTGTCTATCTAGCGCCCAATGTTTTTTAGAACACTGCTTATATACATCACACTCTCAAATTCAATCTAATTTTTTCATATTACTCTCTCTAAAAATAAAAAATAGCGGACAAAAGGTAATCACACCTCTTCTTCTCTCGGTACCACAATCTCAATCATTCGATTTTAAGTTTAACAATATAAGATTAAAAAAAAAACCAAACTTGTCATCTAAATTATGGAGTGCTGACAATTTTTATGTTGTTTCCGATGAACATGGTTAGGATTGACTTGAGCTAGAGGAATTTGGTTGTTAAGTTCAAAGAAGTCGGGCGGTGGTTGATGACGACGGCACGTGGTGGTGAGGTGTTGTCTGAATTTAGCCGCACGTGTTTGATTTTCTTCTCTGCAAAAATTGCTGCTTATCCATGTCAAATTGTCAATGTTTCACACTGTATTTAATTTTGAGTCAATTAGTCAAGCAAGAAATTAATATGTAATATCCCCATCCATATATACTTCTGTCACCCTAGCCAGGGGTGTCGATTTAGTCTGACAGCGATACACAATAAGATAACACGAACATAAAATGAAGTTATCGGGTTTGGACAATATGTTATCGGGTTTTGGGCGTTATCGAGCTGGCCCAATAAGAACGATAAGAAATATGTTCCATTTCGGGCCAACACAATAAGACCGTTAAACCCGATAAGACTCGATAACTTAAGTAATAACTTTGTTTTACACATTTTTTCTCATTCTAACTTCCTAAGGGGCTTTATATGTGATAAATATTTGAAGAAAAGAATAATATTATACTATATTAGTAAATAGTTTAAGTTTTAACGAGCCAAATGCTCTAAATTGTTTAAATGAGCAAAAATTAATAATAATTCATAAATAAATTTGCTTATCGTGTTTAACTGATTTGACACTGGACTATCGGGTTTTTATTGTGTCATGTTCGACTCTACCATTTCCAAGACATTGCCTTATCGGTCAGTGTTGGAGTTAGTCTTTATGGGTCTTTGCTCTTATCAGCCTGGTCCGATAACAGTACGACCTGCATGATTTGCCACCCACATGCTCCAAATTTCATTTTCTTGGGTTGACCCGAGTCTAGTCCACCCGCAAAAAGGCAACCAAAACCCACGATGTAGTGTTCTCTACTCTCCGCACTCCCGGGACCCTACCCGTAACAACTGATAATAAGACAGGGCAAATAAATACACAAGACTTTACTTTAGATCTATCTTTTTCTAGCTAGGCTTGAAATTTTTTTCTTTGTTTCATAATGTAATGAAACTAAGTCTGAGTTGAGAATCTAAGTTGATATGACCCGAGGAGAGTATGATTTAGGAATTTCATATGATTGTACTTGTTAATCGTAATAGAAGGAGAGTGTTTACTTAATTAAAAGTGGAACAAAAAATCTTAATTCTAATTGTAACGTCTTATTTTAGTAGTAAATGCAAAGTTTTTGGTTGGATGGATCATAGATGTGATTTTTTAATAAAATGGTAAGTTTACAATGTAACAACATATAAGTACGTAAAATTCACATATGATGTGGGAATCGAATAGTAGTCCGATGGTTAAAGACTACCAGTCAGGGCCAAAGGTGTGAGGTTCGATTTCCATCAACCTTCCCCTCTTAGGATTTGTACTTAAAAAAAAAACTACATGTGTTAAATGTTGTTTTCATTGTTGTCGTCCGTCCAATGGCCTAAGAGTCTTGCTTTTATTTTTCTAGGTTAATTTTCATTTTATTGTTCCACAACACGTATTTATTATTTTTGAGAACCCGCAACCTCTCTTCTTCTTGTACAAGTTGGATAAACCCTGGTGGCGCGTCTTAGCGCGCAAACTACGCCAAGTAACCAAGAAACCACCAGTGCATGTGTACGCAGAACACTTTTTTTTAATATATTGATGTGTGAGTTGTGACGCCATGGCGCTTAAACGTATGATTGTGTCATATTATTCCACAAAAATTATGAAAATGGAACTTATTTAAACATTCTATCCGTCAGCAGTTTAGACTTTTCCAATTTATATTAGTATATTACAAAGTAAAAAAAGATGCTTTTTGCTGATTATTATTGTTCAATATTTTTACTTATTTAATTTTGTAATTAGTTTTTACTATATCCATTTCAACTGTTGACACTCAATTAATAATAAAATTAAGATGATGAGAGCAATAAATTGATTTTTGAACTGCAAATTAGACTTTAGAGTACCAATTGACTTTATGATCTATCATCTATCATCATTAAGGGAATAATTAATGAAATAGTTTCTTTTTTTTATAAAAAAAACACCTGTGATTAAATGATTACACCCACCGTTTGGTTAATGAAATTCATGTATTCCCTTCATCTATGGGTGCAACAGAATATGCTCTCGTGGGGAAAATATGTAAAAAAAATTAAAAAGTAGGGAAAAGGGAAAGAAAAAGAAGCACAATCACAGGGTTTCATTTGAATTCTTTTCATGCATTATGACTTATGTGACATAATTGACCTTTTGATCACAAAAAGCTAATTTGCGCAAGGTTTGGTGGCTCCACATTTCCCCTGCAAGAATAACTATTGCCTAATCATAACATGCCCCCTCATTATGATGTTTTCTCAATTTTGGTCCATTTCATGTTGTTTAAATTGCATGATTTTAAGCTAATTATTTAGTTAATTTGTTTATTTGTAAATTGTTGATGTGATGATTATTCCATATCTTTAGGATGACATGTGGAGGAAAAAGAATAGTATTGCATTAGTAAATATTTCAAAGCTATGTGCTAATGAAAGCCTGAAAGGTGACATGGATTGTAGTTTTCTTTTCTTTAATTTGTAAGGAAAATTTAAGATTTTTTTATTGGAAAACATATTATGAGGTTTTGTCTAAAAAAAAGCTCTTTATCTTTCAAAATTACAAATACTTTTCTGAATTTTTTAAATACTATGTTAAAGTTTGTTTGAGTTTTACAAATATATACCGTCATCTCAATAGGTGCAATTTGTAAAAGTGAAACAATTGTTATGTGACTATGTGTAATTTTGAAAAAAAAATATTTATTTTTGTAATTGAGCTAAATGTCAAGGGCGATTTTGGTAATTAACCATATTACTTAATGTAAATATACGTTTGTCACAAAAGTCTTTGATCGTGGGGACAGATATATTTATCTTTCTCATCTCAAATCATATTCAACCAAGTTTTATGTCCCCTTAGCACATTGGAGAATGGAGATAACTTATCCGACGGCCTTGAGATTCTGGAAATGATTTTGTGATCAATACAACTATTTTTCTCTTATGATCATACAGTAAGGACACCGATATTGGGACATTCTAATGAAACATAAAATATAGGATTAATTACAAAAACAACACTGAAATTTAGCCTAATTACAAAACAACGCATTTTTTTCTAAAACAATAGTCATTTCATTAAACCGAAACTCAAACAAAACAATTACAATAAACTTCGTGAAGCCAAATTTAAGTGCCGACATGGCTACATATTGAGCCAATCGGGAAATTAGTCAACCCAATTCAAAGTATCTTTGTCACGACTAAACGATCTAATCTATTACAAACAGAAAAATTCTTCAAATCAAAGACATCAAACACACAATACTCGAACAAGTACCATAACAGTTATCTTTTAAAATTACAAACACTTCCCTGGAATTTATTTTTATCCTATAAAATTGCACCTCAAAAAGGGGTATTTGTTAAGTTAATACAAATTTCAAGTAAGTATTTGTTAGGTAAATACAATCTTCAACGGGACATTTGTAATTTCAAAAGATAATGAAACTTTGTAGTTGGGCTAAACCTCATGGTAATTTTTATAAATATCCCTAAAATATAATACTTTGCCAGTAATCACAAATATAGTCCTAAAGATGGCGTTTACAGATTTGGCAGAAGTGCCGCAGAACTTAATATTACGTGAACAAATTGATCTGTTTCGATCACATATTATTTTGTATTATGCATAAAAATACACATGTAACTAGAAATCTAAAACATATCAACACAATAAAAATAAAAAAAGTTGAAAAAAATAAAAAATAAATAAACAACAGATTACGAGAAAATAATCTGAATTTTTCTCATTTTTCACCCCCGTGACAAAGAACCTGTAGGACTAATCCCTTTAGACATTTCAGGAACAGTTGGATGAAACCCCAAACAACCTAATAATCCTTGTTTGTACGGCAAATAAGTTCTCTTCTTCATCTCCTCTGAAAATTGCCTGTTTACAGTGTAATGCAATTCATGAGCTGATATCGGAGGCCCTGATTTTCGTCTACTCGAAACAGATCCCATACTATCCGTAGACCTGAAACTCGAATTCTTCACATCATCCTGTCGATTTTTTTCAATAAAGTGTATTTCTTGATCTGTTCATGTTCTTTATCTTTTGCTCTGCTTTCCGATGCGCTTCTGAATAATAACAAGTCCTTGATTTTCCATTTCTTGTACCAGAACGACGAGAACGAGGACGACGACGAAGATGGGTTTTTAGTGGGTTCTTGATTCGGGTCCGGGTCCGGGTCGAATAGCAGGTCGGAGACTCTGTAAGGGGATAAGGATCTTGAGTTTTTAGTTCTAGTTGATGGATTGCTTGTTCTTTCTCTTCCTCTGTTCTCTTTGGCATTTTGTCGAACACCTTCTCTGCGTGTTTGCTCCAGGGCGGCCGCGAAAGGATCGAAATTGTTTTTCGATCTGTTTCGCGGCGAGAAAGCTTCTCTGATGATTTTCTTAGGGGATTTCGGCAATTTAGGCGAATCGAGGGGCTTGCTTTGATCGTACTGAAATCTCGGCGGGGGTTTTAGCGGCTTGATTTTGCCGCCATCGAAAAGCTCGTCAGCTGGTAATGAAGTTCTCTCCAAGTGGCCGCTGAAATCAAATGCGAAATCCGTTTCTTCTAATTCCTGTTCGGCGTCGCCGTAATTGAAGAAGTAGCAGAGGAATTGATGTGGGTTTTGGGTATTCCGGGCTTTTCTTCCCAGTTGAACGGAACCGCCGACAGAGAACCGGCGGCGGCGCCGCCGCCGTGAAAGTCTTGGTAGAAGGCGGAGACGCGGGTGGGGCTGGTGGGGCGCTGTAGAAGAAAGTGCCGAAGCGCTGAGGGCTTGAAGGTGCGCTAATGTACGGTGAAGTTGAAGCGCTGTCGAAGTTGAAATCCAGAGCAGGGGAGGATGGAATCATAACTTCCATCTCCATTTTTAGTGTGTGTTGTGTGTGTAATTAATAATGGTATGAATATTGTTGTTGTAAAGAGGAGAAGTGAAATGGAGATTGTTTATATAAATGTTGGGATTAGGAAAGGGGAGGAAGATGGATGGGGAGCAGAGGATTTGACTATTGGTGAGCCGCCTTTAACATCAGACATGGATGGTTTGTTGTCTATGGATTTTTGTGTGAGAAATTCAATATTTTGATTATTACTTCTAAGTTCTAACTACTCACATTGTAATGTGCTGATTTGCCCCTACTTAGGATACTATAATTTAATGTATAATTCTTCTTTTTTAAGATTGGTTATATATCTTGAGGATTACCAATTGAGAGATCTTAGGTAAGTAATTGTTGGGGTGAGTGTGACAACAATTGGCATGTGGGACCATTGCATTGCGCGTGGTTCGGGAAAATCAAGTTACAATTGGAGATTACCAACTCTGAAATTTTATATCTTGAGGATTACCAACTCTGAAATTTTACCATGTTACATTTAGTCAATAATGCCTTTCATCAAATGGAGATTACTATATATATATATATATATATATATATGTATATACATATATATATATATATTGCATATCTGGAATTTCATACAATTCTTTATTTTTATCACTTTGCCATAATGATAGAGTTCATTGATTTAATTTTGTTTATCTGTAATTAAGTTATTTTCTAATTTCATTTTAAAACTTGTATTATGAGTAAAAATGTTAGATAGACATACAATTGATAAAGAAATTGGAGCAAGAATACAATTGAATACAAGCAAATAAGGTGCGATTGGATATGAGCGAGATTTCGTTTTCGTTCGTAGAGAATTTTTTGACCATATACATGCGATTGTTTATGAAAATTTTGAGAAAATATATTATTCTCTCACTTTCACTTTTCTCATTTTTTTCTTTCACCAATCACATCTACACATTTTTTTCACAAAAATAATCATTATTACACATTCTCCCACAAATTTCACTATTCACTCACTCACACATTTCTAACTACCAATCACATCCAATCATTATTTTACTATTTTTAAATCAAATCAACTTTCATCATTACTTTTTATCTCACATCCAATCACACTCTCAAAATTCATCTTTTTTCTCCCAAAAGTTTTTCATCACTATTCTCTAAAGAAAATAAAAAATTTCAAAATGAAAGATATCCAATCGCACTATAAAGTTTCTTGACTTGACCTCTTAGTAAAAAACAAGAATACAATTGAATACAAGCAAATAAATTTTCTTGACTTGACCTCTTAGTAAAATTCTTAATCACATTGAAGTTGAGGCCAATGACAAAAAACAGAAATAAAAAAAGAAAATGTTTACTTATCCTTAGACATATTTCCATAAGGACATATTAGTCTTTTTCGGACTTCAATGATATTAATTTATATTTTACAGTTCGTTTTGGTCATACTTTTCTTTTTTTTTTTTTTTTTTTTTTTTTTTTGACAGCTTTTTTGGTCATACTTTTCGTTTATGCTGGTCTAATAAATTTTAAAAGCAAGGGATATTAAACACGACAGACAGGTACATTAGAATTTAGATAATCCGATCTTGATTGCTGAATTACGTTAAATATATTTTTCTGTTTACTATTCTTTCGAATTTAAAAAATAAAATGTGACGAAAGTAGGATAAACCCTTTATGATATTACTCCCTCCTATTCACGATAAGTGTCTTTTTTGACATAAATTTTTTTCCAAAAAAGAATGTCTTTCTCACATTTCAAAGTTGGTGAGAAAAAGATTTCCCAAATTACCCTTAAATATATTGTTTCCCAACTAACACTAATACCTAAATTTGTTTTTCTAAAGTAACATTTATTATTAATTAAGGGTATATTTGATATTTTAATACAATCCTTAATATGTGTGTTTTTTCCTAAAAAGACACTTATTGAATTTGGAGGAGTAAATTATAGTCATCCATTAATGACAGCTGCTAATCAAATGTGGCCGAAAATAAAGAATTAAATCTAGAGATTTTGAATGGGACATATAATTAATTTTAAAGCATATGCCAGCTCCTAAATGTACCACGTTATAGACGACCTCAGATGCGTGCAAGTTTGCAACCCACCCGACATTTGGATCCATATGACTAGAGAATAAATTTAATTATAGAAAATTTGTTTGAGTTAATTATAATTGATTATAGAAAATTTGTTTGAATTGTAATGCACTACTCTATCCTCCCAGTTATATAGTTTTGACGTGTCACACAAATTAAGAAAAATATTGAAAATTATAAATGCAAAATATTTAATTTGTCCTTATTTAATGAATAATGTTAATTATAAAATGCCTATTAAAATAGGGTTATAACAGTAGTAAAATAATGTAAGAAGTACTATTAATTAAATATAAAATATGGACAATATATTTGAAACATCCCCCAAAAAAATGGAGTGACTGTAATACATTACTCCAGATTGAACATATTTTTTCGTTTAAATAGATATGTGCTTAGCCTTTTTTCTTTTCTTTTCTTTTTGACAATTATATGTGCTTAGCTTTAATTCAGCTCAATTAAATAAAAAATGATAAGACCGATAAGCATAAAAATATCTTGTTAATTGAAGCTGACTTTATTAAAGTATGTCCGAATTTGGTTTAGTATAATCAATTATTTTAAAAGTGCCCCTCAGATTAAAGAAAGAAAACGTCATATTTATTGGGATTATCCTATATTGCATTACTGCAATAAATGATTTGATCTAATCATTCTTTATGTCGTTGATAGTGTTTAAAAAAATATTATCTACAAAATTATCAGTAATATCATTTAATGCATGAAGATTTTATTCGACCCTGACATGTAGTAACTAATTATAAAAGAAAATCCAACTTAATAATATATCATACCCTTTTCGTCAAAAAAAAAAAAAAAAAAAGAATCATATATCATACCCGGTTTGTAAAATGCAAGTTTAATTTTTGTGTGATGATTTAGCAAAAATT
Organism: Rehmannia glutinosa; assembly: GCA_016081115.2. Lineage (NCBI taxonomy): Eukaryota > Viridiplantae > Streptophyta > Magnoliopsida > Lamiales > Orobanchaceae > Rehmannia > Rehmannia glutinosa. The sequence continues at coordinate 90,255,731 of CM071927.1, read as the reverse complement.
TTGAGGCACAATATATACTTTTGCTGAATCTTGATTTCTTGACAAATTTATACCATCATATATTATAAAAGTTATTGAGGTCTAATCGAAAATTAAACGAGGTGACAAAATTATTTTTAGTACACTAAGTGTGATGACTTGAGACATTTAGTTCACTTTCTTAGGTTTGTTCGAATTAATCCACTAAATATGACGACTTCACACATTTAGCCCACTGAACTATAATCTTGACATGAATCCTACGTGTTTTTTTTTTTTTTTGCTTTTCTATTTTTTTACGGCCTTAAAGTATGAATTGTTTTTGCTATTAGAAGAGAAAATAATATTTCAATTCAATTAATTAGATAATTTAAGAACATTATGAATAAAATGAAAATAGTTTACATAATATATTTTTAATTATTTATTAATTTGAAAAACACAAAATAATTTTAAAAATCCATGACAAATAATAATTTTTTATTATAATTTAATATATTTTAATTGGATAAATATATTCAAAATTATAAAATAAGAAAAAATATTTATATCATAAGTTTAAATTACTTCTTAATATTAGTATTTTTAAAATACTAGACTTAAAATATAGAAACATATATCTTTGTCGTACCAACTGTATTGTTTGTTGATTTTTCTTTATTATTTGTATTTGGAGAGATGATTTTTTATTGAATATTTGATTAATAAATGAGGGGCCATCAAATTGGACAATCTAGATCACGAATCAGGTGAATATAAATGAATTATGACGATGGGAAATCATTGCTTCCAGATATCAAATATTGTCGCATAGCAATCTTGAAACTCTTTTTCCCCTATTTATCAACTAAATATCGATAAATTAATTAATAACAAGTTGGTGATTCTTGGGACGTGTCTGTTTTGCAAACGTGCAGGCATTGCCTCTTTATTTGATTTTGGACTTTTCATTTGTCTCTACTAAATTCATATGTAAAATGCAAATTAACAATTATACAAACACCTTATTTTGATATTTTTCAACCGTATATGTTTTACTTTATTTCATCAACAAATAAATCTTGCCAAATTTTATCATTTTATTTGGGCATTGATTGGAATACATGAGAATTGTATTGAGATTGATGCTCTAAAAGTTCCATTTTTTAATATTTTTATTTATAAGCAATTACAATATAATAATTGAGGCCAAAGCATGAATAATGCTAATGGAACTCTAATACTAGTTTCCTAAATTACAAGTGGCAGATATAAATCCGAAATAGTCATGATATACAAAATGTCCATTATTGAATTTTTCATTATCGAAAATTGAATTTTCTTTGGAGTGGCTTAAACGTGTCGTTCTTGTAAACAAAATATTTGAAAAAGTGCGAAAAATTCAGGTTGTATGGATGAGGCTTGACCTTGTGGAAGTGGAACAAACCAAAAAAAAATAAAAAATAATAATAAAATAAAATAAATAAGAAATAGTACTATATAATTATATATTGACAACATATATACTCTATTTCACATGTTCCCATCCAGAGCATTTGACCTCAAATGAAGAGAAAATATAAAGAAATGTTATTTAATTATTAACACATGGCAATACACATGTTTTGACATTATAAATTAATTGTTCCATGCCTCAAATAAGTTTTTAAACGAAAACTTACAAACTAATTAATATATATAATTATATAAACTATACCTACCTACCGTTAGTATGTATTTTGAGTGAGTTGATCAATAGGAAAACAATCATTCATAATTTTGTGATCGTGTTTTTATGGTAATTTGAAACCTATTATTGACGCCCCATGGCATAGTTCAACCCAGTAAAGGATCCGAGTGACGTATTGCTCGCTTGTTGACACCCGCAGCGTGGAGGTTGGAATTCCCAGTAGCAATGGTGGTGGATGATTTCTTGTGTGGTGACTCGATCCATGGTAGTTCAGGACCGACTTGTTCACATATCGCGATCCACGTACCTCCTCTACAAAACTCTAGGGCAAGGGCACTTGTTATAAGACATCCCGCGATTCACCTCCCCACGAAACTTTAGGGCAAAAGCAGTTGAGGTCCCCAGAAATGAGATTCATCTTTTTTTTTTTTTTTTTTTAAAATCTATTATTGACAGATATAACGTCTCGTCTTGGATTCTGAGGACAAACAAAGCTAACTGCAAGCCTAAGTTAACATGTAGTTTGTACCAATTTGGTTGTTTTCAAATTACGTGGAATATGAGCAACAAAATTATCATCACAAAATCCAAACACAAAGCCATTCTGTGCAGAAGTATCAATTCTTTTGGAAAACGTAAGAGGGTTAGCGGTCACATTATGATTATTAGGGATAATTACAAAAAAATCCATGAGGTTTGGGACTAATTACAAAAAAACCGGAAATATTTCAAAATTACAAAAAATCCCCTCAAATTTGCATCTATATTAAATTTAAGGGGTTATTGTAATACTTGTGGAAGATTGGGGGTTTAAAATATTTTTGTTTATGAAGGGGAAAATGTAAAACATAGTCAACCTCAAGGATTTTTTTTTTGCAATTTTAAAAAATCTATGGGTTTGTTTGTAATTAGCCCTAACCTCAGGGAGTTTAATAAGGGATAATTACAAAAGACCATTAGGTTTGAGCTAATTAATTACAAAAAAATCCGAGATGTTTCAAAATTACAAAAGGCCCCACTAGATCTCGATTATATATATATATATATATATATCGTAAATTTAAGGGAGAATCGTAATACTTTTAAACATAAGGAGAGAGAGGTTTTGAAAGGTTTTTTTGCGAGGGAAAATATAAGATTTAATCAAACTTTAAGAGATTCTTTGTAATTTTCAAAAACCTCTAGGTTTTCTTGCAATTAGCGTGAACGTCATGGATTTTTGTTTTTGCAATTATCCCTTATTATTATTGAATGTCGCATTACATAATTGACAAACAATATACTAAGTCCACCCTTTTTTATAAGTCTAGTTGGTTACGGAGTAATAATACAATAATTTATCCAATTTTGAAAACTAACTTATTTGTGTTAATTTTCTTGAGAGTTTGGATATATGTGAAATTTCCCGAATGATAATATTTTTATTCATTTAATATAATTAATAATATTTATTAAACCAATTTAATCAAACCCAATAATGCTTTTTTCAAAAAGAAAAAAAAACGGCCAATACTCAATAGCTCCAATTAAACATTCAATTATGATATAGTATTTATAAAGGTAAACAAAAATTAATTAATTATTTTGGGTAGACCACAATGTTTATTGATACCAAGGCGGTAATTAATATGGTAATTGCTAAAATTTGTGCTTAATTAGTAAAATTGAATTACTGTGAATTGGATAACAGACCAATTTAACATCCTTAATTTACCAAAGAAAATAAATACAAAATAGTTTTGGTGAGCTAAGAATGAACCAATTGATAAGACTTTTCTCAGCGTTTTCTTTTCCAGATAAAATCAATTTAGATCTTGCTTGGAGGAAGCTTTCCCTTTAAGAAAGATGAGAAGAAAACAAGTGCCCTTTCAGGTTGATAACTTGGAACAAAATGACCAGCTCCTCTTATAGTCACAAATGTCACATTTTGGTATTCTACCGCAAAACCTCCAACCTTCAAAGTGATCATAATTAAGCATTTAGAATCACAATTTTTGGAAAAAAGTTGCAAAAATTAAGGGATAATTACAATAAGTACCCTTGAGGTTTGTCCTAATTACAAAAAAAACTAGCTAACTTTCAAAATTACAAAAGGTACCCGTGAGTTTGATTTAGTGTTAAAATTAAGGGGTAAACTTTAGAATTTTTATAAATATGAAAGGGAATTTTGAATGTTTTTTACTTTTGAAGGGGGTAAATGTTAGATAAAAATAAAAATTCAGAGGTATTTTTTGTAATTCTGAAATTAGCTGTTTTTTTGTGATTAGGTCAAACCTCAAGGGTACGTTTTATAATTAACCCAAAATTTAATGTTAACACTAATATAGGGATAATTACAAAAAACTACCCCGATACTTGGCCTAATTACACAAAACTCCAATTATCTTTCAAAATTACAAACACCCCACGACATTTGTTTTTAGCTTACAAAACTGCACCCTTAACAGGCTCAAGAATGGGATATTTGTTAGGTAACTACAAACCTCAAGGGGATATTTGTAATTTTTAGAGATAACTGGTGTTTTTTGTAATTAGAATAAATGTTCAGGTATTAACTTCTTTTAAACGTACCTCGCCTTTATAGTACCAAGGATGCCAAGGAGTCTTAACAGGTTCACCAAATTTGTTAATTGAATATCTAGTTGCTGTCACTGGCACTCTTCCATCTGTGTCCCCACTGTGAAAATTGCAACAAATTTTATTAGTAATCAGTTCATTTTATTTTGGGATAATCACAAAAACACCCCTGAGGTTTGGTCAAATTAGAAAGGAAAAAAACTAGAGATGTTTCAAAATTACAGAAAAAACCATCGGATTTGATTATGTTCTAAATTTAGAGAGGTAATTGTAATATTTTTATAAAAGGATAATTAGAAAAACACTCCTAAAGTCTTGGCTAATAACAAAAAAGCCCAATGATGTTTCACAATCACAATAAAACCCATCAGATTTGATTATGTCTAAAATTTAAGAGGGTAGTTGTAATATGTTATAAATATCAAGGGAGTTTTTGAAAAAAAAATTATTTATGAAACGGAAATTATACTATATAATTAAACCTCAAGTTTTTTTTTTAATTTTCAAAAATCTTTGTTTTTTTTGTAATTAGTCCAAACCTCGGGGTGTTTTTGTAATTATCTCTTTTATAAACGTGAGGAGGGTTTTTAAAATAATTTTTCTTGTGAAGGGCAGAAATGTAAGACCGGAATTTTTGCAGTTTTCAAAAATATTTGTTTTTTTTTAATTAGCCCGAACCTCAGAGGTGTTTTTGTAATTATCCCTTATAGATGAAACACAAACTTGAAGTAATAAGACAACCTTTTTATGTCATTTGTTGTTATAGATGTTTACCTGTAGATCCAAACACTGATGCCACTAGCCATAAGCTCCTTAATCACAGGTATTACTGTTTCAGGCTTGTCAATCCAGCTCAATAATACCAAAAAACTGCATTAAGATTAAGTAATTTATTTTACAAGTCTGTACAAATTCAATATCATACTATGACATATATAATTCAATCAAATAATATTTTCAAATCGCGGATTATATTATCGTACTTGCAAGATTCCCATGGTCTAGGAATCCCAGTGACATTTGCATGAAGCGCTTTCTGAACGTCAGGCGTGTTCAAGTATTCGGACACGTAATTATCCGAGCACGGATCGTATGAAGACAACTGTTGTTTTTCCATTTATTAGGAACAACAGATCAGAAAATATTGGAACAGAACAAAGATAATTTTAACTTGCACAAAAATGAATTATGTATCAGCGGGAGCAGTGGAATTAGAACCACATAATCGGGCATATATGTCGTAAAAAATACGTTTCCCCTGTCGCCGTCCGCCTTATCCATGGATTCTTGGCATTTTTCTGAAACCGATGTCATTGTGGAAAAATTGCAATTCTTGAGAATTTCGTTATGATGTTCGCCGGACATAAGAGCGTGCGTCCAGAAATAATCGTATATTCCTCTCATTGAATCCTCATAATCAATGTACGCATTACCAATCTGAAAAAGTGAAAAACATTTGAATTAATATTTAGGGATAATTACAAAAACACCCTGAGATTTGGGTTAATTACAAAACAACACCAGATATGTTTCAAAATTACAAAATACCCCTTTAGCTTTCGTTTTGTCTTAAATTTAAGGGGTAAATGTAATGTTTTTGTAATGTCAGGGGCTTTTTGAAATATTTTTAAAAATCACCATTTTTTTGTAATTTGCAAAGAAATCTGGGTTTTTTTTGTAATTATCCCAAACCTCAGGGGTGTTTTTGTTATTATCCCTAATATTTACAAACCAGAAAAACAGAACAAATTGTTGATAGAAACTTACAGCAATGCCTTTCAAGTTAATGACAGTATGCTTTGTTATTTTGTTGTTGTTGAGGATTAGTTGAGCAAGTTGAGGTACATAATGACCGGCATAACTCTCTCCGGTTATGTAGAAATCGCGTGTTTTGTATTCTGGGAATCTCTCCAACCAGTTCACTAAGAACGTGTATGAATCTGCTGCGGTTTGTTTATCGCCCGTCACATAGTCCGATGTCGTGTTTGCGTAAGAAAATCCAACACCAGCAGGGGACTCCAAGAAGAGGATGTTTGCCAGTTGCCACTGCATCAATTTGCAGCACCATAAGTTTCACAATGAGTTTTCTTGCAAATATTGTAAAGGCTTAATTGCAAAATTGGTACCCTAGCTTTAAGGGGCAAGCTATTTTGATCCTGTAAATATTTTAGATAGAAAATCCCATATACAATTTTAATTTTGTGTAATTTTGATCCCAACTAGGTGTTTAATATGTTATTTATTCCCAAAATACCCAAAATGCCTGAGTTAAATTTTAAAGGATTAGAACTGCTATTTTAACTAAAAGAGTAAATTAGTCAATGGCCAAAATTGTCATATGAAAAAGTAACATAACTAAAATTGTCATCCCCTAAGAGTTACAGACTAAAATTGCAATCAAGCCATAGGGTAATTTTGTTACTTTCTCTAAGGACCTCACCATTATTCCAGGCATGTTTGTTGTGCCATAATGTTTTACCATCAGGATTAACCCTAAACGGTCCAAGTTCTGCCATTGCTCCATTTCCTATTGAGGAGCAGCCAGGCCCTGCAGCAAAAATGCCAAACAGGACATAAATTACATTTGGTGAATAAATCGTAAAAGTACTTTCACATATTTCAAAATATGACCACATGCAAAATTCATAAATTCAAAACATCCCGTCTCCTTTCTTTTGGGATTCTGATTAAATCATACAGAACCAGAATCAGAAGTTGACATGACATTCGAAAGCACTAAAAATTACTATTTTTAAGTCAAAAGCTGACAATCAATTTTTTAAGTGTGTGCGAACTTACCTCCGTTTAGCCACAACACTAGAGGTTTGCTAGAAGAGTTTTTAGACTCCGTAAACCAATAGAAAAGCGCTCGACCGGCTTTAGGATCGACGGTCACATACCCTGAATACTGAGAAAATTTCACTTTTGGTTGGCCGGGCAAATGTATAATCCTGTCAGCTTCTTTTAAACCCTCCTGAGGTGATATACAATCTGGTGAATATTCAGGCGAAAAATCCTGAGTATTATAATTTGATAACTTTTTTATCCTTTGAATTTTGATAAATTCTCCTAGAGGATCAAATCCATCTCCACCATAACATTGTACAGAAGCCACAAGGCATATAATAGAAAAGAGAATAATAAGAGACCTTTTCATCTTTTAATTTGAAACAGCCACAAGAGTATTTTTTTTATTTCTAAAAATCAATGTAGTAATTATGTATAGGTAAATATTGTAGCACTTTTATGGACATGTATGTAATTGCTATTGACTATATTTTTGGTCATTTGATATGTTTCCATGTGCAGAAGTTTAAGAATTTAATGAAATTATTATACAAACAAATCCAATTAATTTATGGGATTTGAAATTCATGGCTTTAAATTCATCAATCCAGAATGTACGTGGCCTTTTAGAGAATTTGAATGTATTTAGACCTAATTTCAGGGAAAGTAAGTTTTTTCCTCAAAATTGTCAGACCCTTAATCAACGTAAGGGTGATTTGAATTTCTAGATTTTTTCCTTTTTTATATCATTATTTGAATTATTGTATAGTAAAAACCCTAAGGCCTGGGTCTATTTATTAAAATGTCGATAAATGTGGACGTAATTATTCGGAATCTGAAATAGAGCAAATGGGGCAAATTACCCACTTGGGATAGGTGATTGAGTTTTTGACATGTAGGATAAAAACATAGTTTTCTACCCACTTTTGGTGTTCTTTTACCACAATACCCTTGAGGCTTTAAATGCAAGCCTTTAATATGTATTTCTCTCTCTTGAAATTAAATACTCCCAATACATAACATACGTAAATTGTGAACACTCTTCTTTTTGCTATTCATTTTTTCTCTCTTCTTCTTCTTCTTCACAAAATATCAAGAAGTTATTTTTGTGGGCTTTCATCAACAAAATCGCACCAAAAAATCGAATAACAAGGTAATGTTCTTCTCCTCCTAATTAGTTAACCTTGTTTAAATCGTTCAAGACCAATATATTTGCAAAATATGTGAAGTGTTTTGTGAAAGGAAAACTTTTCGCATTTATGAAACACAATGCACGATATCGTGTCATAGATTAGCACGATATCGTGCCCCGTATATTAGACACGATATATCGTGCCCTTTATTTGACACGATATATATCGTGCTTTGTATATTAGGTGCGATATCGTGCCCCATATATTGATACGATATCGTACCTAATATAGGGCACGCACGATATATCGTGTCTAATAAAGGGCACGATATCGTACCTCACGAAAAAGGGCACGATATATCGCGGCCCTTGACAAAACAGCGCTTTTTATGTGTTCTTGCATTTATCAATATTTTTCTTTGTATATAGATGAACTCTCGCTATCTTGTTGTTCGATTTGGTGGTCATTGGGAAGGTTTAGAATATAAAAGTGGTGAAGAAGAAGTTGTACGTATTAAACGGGCAAAATGAATTATAGTGAAATATTGGGAGGTTTATGGTGTTGTTGATGTTGATAGGGCGTATACGATTGTATAATGCATTCTATTGTAGATATTTCGGAAAAAAACTTGGGAAGTTAAAGTTGAAAAACGATGATGACCTTGAAAGCTGCGTTTGGGAACACCGAGTTACCGGTTGTTTTTGTAACATTGAAAAGAAAAACGATGGGTGAGACTAGTTCGCATAATGTATTGGGAGGTCCGCCGAGCATAATCGAGTTGAGAACGTTGAAGGTCAACAAGGTGTTGGTGGAAGTTTTATGCAACTAATGGCTAGTCGAATGATTTGTCGTGATCATTGGGCTAATCACAACTACATGCAACTTCTTGGTTTTCAACAATACGGTTTATCGCAAATCAATCCATATAGTCATGCGGTAAGGCTGTGGAGCACCTTTTATGCATATGAACAATGTTCCAATTATTGATCATCCGCGTCCACCAAAGCACCTGAGTTAATGTTCCAAATATCAATTATGCAGGACTGAAGTATAAGGCCAAGCAATGAAGATGGCTATTATCGATATGGGTTGTGATAATCTCGATGTTAATTGTGATAATACCGATCGCGATGTTGGTTGTGATAATAATGACATTAATTATGGTGCAAACTACGGTCCAAATGATTTTGGTGAGAACTACTGGCGATGGTGATGTTGGTGCGATGTTGAAGCTAATAATCAATTTGAAAATGACCGGAGAACGTCTTGAATTTGAGGAATTTTGTGAGTGGAGCGTGAAGCGGAGAGAAGTATTTCGAGAAAACCAAAACCAAGATCAGTGAAATACGAGGTGTTAACTTACATCCGGATATCCATAGAGACAATATGGACGAAACAATAGTGCCCACGGGACGAAGTTGGGTGATTTGCGGTACACTCTTGCACCTTTCGAGTTCTCTAGAAGAAACCCGCTAGGTTGGAAGAAGCATCGGTGGGACATTGCGCCGAGGAGCAACATACATGAGCAAAACTGAATTGGATATCGCACTAGGCATGTATCATCTTGAAAATCAAGTCGAGTATCGAGTTGAACGCTCGATAAGACTCGTTTTTCATGCAATATGCAAGTATGAACGATGCCCTTTTCGAATGCGTGCATATGGAAAGGATGGTATTTGGGAGTAGGGAAGTTTGACAAGCACCATGGATGTGGGTTAAATTTGAATGACAATGCATCTAGGCGGGTGCATTCTAAAGTAGTAGGTGCGTATTTTGCATCTAGATTACTAGTGGAACATTCTCGCGCTCGTGCAAGAGATATGATAGCGGAGTTGGAATCGCGACATGGGCTTAAAATGAGTTATAATGTTGCGTTGAGTGCAAAACATCATGCCTTTGGGTTGATATATGGAGATAGCAACAAGTCATTCAATCTAATTCCGGCATACTTACACATGTTGAATTTAACGAATCCGGATCGGTAACTAGATGGAAGTCGGATAATTTTAATAGATTCAAGTACGTGTTTTTTGCTTTGCATGCATCAATCTTTGGATTCGAGAATAATGCCCGACCAGATTATTGTGATTGATGGAACACACCTTAAAGGCAAATACCGAGGAATATTGTTTGTGGCAAAGAACAAAAGATGGTAATGAGCAGATTTTCCCACTTCTTTGTTGGAATTGGGGATGTTGAAAACGGCGATTCTTGGACATGGTTTTGAGGCAGGTTGAGAGATGCTTATAATAAGCCCCACGTTCCTCTGCAATTGGACCTCAAATATTAAGGCAGTGGAATATAAGATGTTAATACTAAGACGATAAGACAAATGCAAAAATATTTACTTACTCTTCATTAGACTTTAAGAAGCGGGTAAACTCCTTCTCGGATGGGGTGGCTTGCGAGACCTAGGATCTTGAATGGGCTGCGAATATGCCGCGACGGCTGCCTATCCCGAACCTGGATCAAGGAAGTAGGCGGTGAGGGCAAATCGGACCAAATACCACGAGTGTCGGAGAGGGAGCTCGAATAGGAGACGGCAATGGCCTCGAATCGGGGCCCGACACTCGTGGTCGCGGAGAATGTGATAACACGGGCATAATAGAGTCGACAATGGCGGAAGAGAAGTCGACAATGGGGGAGGAGGAGGAAGAGTCGTCACTACCGGGAGGAGGGGGATGAGTCGACATGGTCGGAGGAGGAGGAAGAGTCGTCACTTCTGGGAGGAGGGGGAGGACTCGACATGGCCGAAGGAGGAGGATGAGGAAGAATCATCGCTGGCGACGGAAGAGTCGATCTTTGCTTGGGAGGAGGAGTCGATCACTGGGAGGAGGTGTGCTGCGATGGATGGCTCGGATATCTCGACTACCATGCACGAAGTCATCGTGATCTTGATCAAGGTATGGGAATAGACGCCTAATCTCCTCTCGAACAAGGTCCGAACCCGACCTATCTCCCGATCTAGGCGTCGTCCAGCGAGAACCCCTCTCCGAGATGACGAGTCTCTAACCAGAAAGCGACATCATCGACTCGTGTCTCCAATCGAGCGAACCGCTCCTCTGTAAGTCTCTCGAATCAAGCTGTAATTGCATAACACCCCAAATCGGTGTCGGCATATCTGTCACGCCAACTCACGAGATGGATCAACACGAGTATCCTGGACGGGTGGTGGATCATCACGCGCATAGTCGTCGTGGGCGGGGATGGATCAACACGAGTATCCTGGCGGTGATCGTCATCATCCGGCCATCTAAAGGATCATCACCACGATGGGATGATGGACCATCTATCTAGGCCGCCTACGGCCTCTAAATCGTAGGAGTAAGCGGTGTCGCCCTGCAAACGGGTCTACCTCTCTCCTCCCCGCCCTTTGCCTCTCTCTCGCCCCGGAAAAGCGAAAGACTCTACCTCTGTCTGTCCGCTGATAAGGTGGTCGGGTGTCGAATCGACACTCTCTCGCCAATAGGGTTTGCAGGCCGTCGAATCAGACTCGTACCTCTGCCTTTCTCGCTTAAAACCGGTTCTCTCCTCGGGATGAAGCGAGGAGACCTAACAAAATAAGCTGGATCATCGACTCTCTATATATATCTGTTGGAGCTCTCTCCGGCCGGATCAATATCTCATGACACACTAAAGCTCAGTAAATAATATAAATAAATTAATAAAAAAATAAATTAATTATTAAATAAATAAATAAGTAAACACCGTTAATACATACCGTGTCAAAGAAAAAAATATGTCATGTCAATAGCGGTCTTGAAAACCTCCAACGAAGGCACCTCCAGCAATCGGGTGTCGATATCTGAGTCGCCAGGCATTACCCAGGCGAGGTATCGCCTCGAATGCCCAAATCTGTGAGAACATTGATAAGTATGAAAAATAAGATTTTTAAATATTTAAAAACTAATTACAAATATAAATAAAATAAAAACATATACGTGCCCAAACAAGACATAAGTGGCCCCATAAAAATGATAAGAAGGTGGCCGATATCTCAGGAACGTCCTTAGTATATCGGCCAAGTGGCGAACATCATGCAGTGCGAATATAATGCATCAATATCGAAAGGAGTATTTCCCCGGGGAACGCCTCCCACTGTGCATCGTCCTCGATCAAAAACCACGACCCAACGGCCCATGCGATCTGTCGGCCATCGAAAACGATATCATGTAAAAGGCAAATAACACCTTCGCCACCTTCAGGGCATCGTCGGTGAGTCACGGAAGGTGCCAACAACAAATAAATCGCGTAAATGCGCGGCGGTAACCCGATCACCCCTAGGCAATACCGCCTATATATACCACTCGGTACCTCAAAATCACCGTTAGGGTCAAATGTGGACCCGAAAATCGCAATCCCGATATCATAGCAAAATCACGCCGAGAGAATCGATGATGCGCTCTCCGACGTGGAACCAACACTCCGATTCTGGAGGCGTCCGGCATATGCACTCCATCGCACGCAACTAATGCATGCGGTGCAAAGATTACAAGCCCGCTCCGTCATACCCAAAATCCATAAAATATCCGAAAGCCGATGCCTAAACCGACTATATAAATCATCACCGATCTCCACTACTCATCTCTCGATTGTCGAATAATATTCGATCGAACGTATCCCGCGATGTGGGCCTCTCTCTCGATGATATGAGGTCTCTTCTATTGTGGACCGACCTACAACAATTAATAAATTTCAATTTATTAAGATGAATTGTTGAAAAATTGCGAAGCGTAGTGAAAAAAAAACGGCATGTGGGACAATATGGATATGGATATCTAGGCACGATAGGCAAAAAGAAAGTACATGGAAAGAATACAAAAAAACCCTAGGGCACGATATCGTACCAAGATTTATAACTAGTTCAATTTATAACTAGGGCACGATATCGTACCCAATTATAACAAGGCACGATATCGTGCCCGTTATACCTAGGTACGATATGTGGCACGATATCGTACCCAATTATAACAGGGCACGATATCGTGCCCGTTATACCTAGGTACGATATGCGGCACGATATCGTACCCAATTATAACAGGGCACGATATCGCGCTTCATCTTCTACATCAAATCGCGCGCCGTAGGCGCTGCTACACCAAGTCACCAACATCCAACAATAACCCAACACACAAATTTATCAAACTTATTCACAAATTTATCCAACAATAACCCAATTGATAAACCCTAAACACCAAAATCGAACACTAAAAATCCTAAATCAATTAACCTAACATAAATAGAGTTTAAAACTTAAAATCGAACACTAAAAATCCTAAATCAATGAATCCTAAATGACGATTAATATGCTTGTTCGGAAGGGTGACGGAGGATGGTGCGGAGGCGGCGATGGAAGCGGCGGCGGCGGAGGTGGAGGCGGTCGGCGTCGGCGACACGATTGAGTCCATGTTCTTCTCTTATGGGCACGAAATGGAGGGTTGGTACTTCTTCTTCTTCTTGTAGTCGCACGAAATGGGGGCCTTTTTTCTTTCTTTTTTTGTTGGGGCACGAAATGGGGATGGGTTTGGACGTTTGGTTTCTTATTTTGTTTTACATGATCTTGTGTTTCGATGGCCGACCCATGATGGGCCGCCGACCGGCCGTGGTTTTTGATCGAGGGCGATCTTGATGATGGAGGCGTTCCTGGGGGAAATACTCATTTGAGATATTGATGCATTATATTCGGCACTGCATGATGTTACGCCACTTGGCGATATACTAAGGATGTTCCACCAGATATCGGCCACCTTCTTATCATTTTTATGGGGCCACTTATGTCTTGGTCGATACGTATATGTTTTTATTTTATTTATATTTGTAATTAGTTTTTAAATATTTAAAAAATCTTATTTTTCATACTTATCAATGTTCTCACATGATTTGGGCATTCGGCGATACCTCGCCCGGGTAATGCCTGTGCGACTCAGTATCGACACCCGATTGCCAGGTGCCTTCGTTGGAGGTTTTCGAAGACCGCTATTATTGACATGACAAATTTTTTCTTTGACACGGTATGTATTAACTTGAGTGTTTACTTATTTATTTATTTAATAATTAATTTTTTTTTTATTAATTTATTTATATTATTTACAAGCTTTAGTGTGTCATGAGATATTGGATCCGAACCGAGGAGGAGCTCCAAAGATATATATATAGAGGAGTCGATGATCCGATTATTTTGTTAGGTCTCTCGATTCATCCCGAGGAGAACCGGTTTTAAGCGAGAACAAAGCAGAGGTATGAGTCTGGATTCGATAGCCCCATCCCCTATTAGAGAGAGGAGTGTCGATTCGACGGCTGACCCATTATTGGCAGGGGGAGAGGTGCCGTCTTCTTCAGGGGGTAGAGAGACAGGCGGCGGGGAGGGAGAGGTAGACCCGTTTGAGGCGACATCGCTACTCCTACGATTGAGGCGGAGAAGCGACTGGAGAGACGGATGGTCCATCATCCCATCGGGATGATGATCCTTTAGATGGCGGGACGGATGACGATCGATCCGTCAGGATACTCGTGTTGATCCATCCGTCCCACGGCGACTATCGCGCGATGATCCACCAAATCCCAGGATACCGTGTTGATCCATCTCGTGAGTTGGCGACGATATCGACACCGATTCGGGTGTTATGCGGCCAGATTAGCGATTCGAGAGACTTACGAGGAGCGGTTCACTCGATTGGAGACACGAGTCGATGATGCCGTTTTCGGTTAGAGACTGTCATCTCGAGAGGGTTCTCGCCGACGACGCTAGATCGGGGAGATAGGTCGGGTTCGGACCTTGTTTAGGAGGAGATTAGGCGTCTATTCCCATACCTTGATCGAAGACGATGACTTCGTGCATGGTAGTCGAGATATCCGAGCGATCATCGCAGCAGACACCTCCTTCGGCGATCGACTCCTCCTCCGGCGATGCTCGACTCTTCCGTCGGCGAGAACGATTCTTCCTCATCCTCCTCCTCCGGCCATGTCGACTCCTCCCCCTCCCGTGAGTGACGACTCTTCTCCTCCTCCCGCCATGTCGACTCCTCCCCCTCCTCCCGGTAGTGACGACTCTTCCTTCTCCTCCCAAGCATTGTCGACTTCTCTTCCACTATTGTCGACTCTATTATGCCCGTGTTATCACATTCTCGCGACCACGAGTGTCGGTCCCGATTCCAAGGCCATTGCCGTCTCCTATTCGAGCTCCTCT
This sequence comes from Rehmannia glutinosa, assembly GCA_016081115.2. Lineage (NCBI taxonomy): Eukaryota > Viridiplantae > Streptophyta > Magnoliopsida > Lamiales > Orobanchaceae > Rehmannia > Rehmannia glutinosa. The sequence goes on along the minus strand of CM071927.1, from coordinate 90,240,400 downwards.
CCGACACTCGTGGTATCCGGTCCGATTTGCCCTCACCGCCTACTTCCTTGATCCAGGTTCGGGATAGGCGGCCGTTGCATGCATATTCGCAGCCCATTCGGGATCCTAGGTCTCGCAAGCCAGCCCCGTCCGAGAAGGAGTTTACCCGCTTCTTAAAGTCTAATGAAGAGTAAGTAAATATTTTTGCATTTGTCTTATCGTCTTAGTATTAACATCTTATATTCCATTTGTCTTAATATTTGAGGGTCCAATTTCGGGATAAGCGTGGGGCTTATTATAAGCATCTCTCAACCTGTCTCAAAAACCATGTCCAAGAATCGTCGTTTTCAACATCCCCAATTCCAACAACAAGTGGGAAAATCTGTTCATTACCATCTTTTATTCGCCACAAACAATATTCCTCGGTATTTGCCTTTAAGGTGTGTTCCATCAATCACAATAACTGGTCGGGCATTGTTCGGAATCCGATGATTGATGCATGCAAAGCAAAAACACGACTTGAATCTATTAAAATTATCCGACTTCATCTAGTTACCGATCCGGATTCGTTAAATTCAACATGTGTAAGTATGCCGGAATTAGATTGAATGACTTGTTGCTATCTCCATATATCAACCCAAAGGCATGATGCTTTGCACTCAACGCAACATTATAACTCATTTTAAGCCTATGTCGCGATTCCAACTCCGCTTATCATATCTCTTGCACGAGCGCAGAATGTTCCACTAGTAATCTAGATGCAAAATACGCACCTACTACTTTAGAATGCACCCGCCTAGATGCATTGTCATTCAAATTTAACCCACATCCATGGTGCTTGTCAAACTTCCCCTACTCTCCAAATACCATCTTTTTCATATGCACGCATTCGAAAAAGGGCATCGTTCATACTTGCATATTGCATGAAAACGAGTCTTATCCGAGCGTTCAACTCGATACTCGACTTGATTTTCAAGGTGATACATGCCTAGTGCGATATCTAATTCGATTGTGCTCATGTATATTGCTCCTTGGTGCAATGTCCCACCAGATGCTTCCAACCAGCAGTTCCAGGAGGAGGAATCGAAAGGTGCGAGAGTGTACCAGAATCACCCAACTTCGTCTGTGGGCACTATTGTTTCGTCCATATTGTCTCTATGGATATCCGGATGTAAGTTAACACCTCGTCTTCTCGCCTGCATCTTGGTTTTGGTTTTCTCGAAATACTTTCTCCGTCACGTCTCCACTCACAAAATTCCTCAAATTCAAAGACGTTCTTTGGTCATTTTCAAATTGATTATTAGCTTCAACGTCGCATTCAACATCACCAACAAAGATAGTTCTCACCAAAATCATTCGACCGTAGTTTGCACCATAATTAATGTCATTATTATCACAACCAACATCAACATCAATATTATCACAATTAACATCGAGTATTATCACAACCCATATCAAGATAATAGCCATCTTCATTGCTTGGCCTTATACTAGGTCCCGGACAATTGATATTTGGAACATTGCGTGAAAAGGTGCTAGTGGACGCGGATGATCAATAATTGGAACATTGTTCATATGCATAAAAGGTGCTCCACTAGGCCTTACCGCATTTGACTATATGGATTGATTTGCGAAACCGTATTGTTGAAAACCAAGAAGTTGCATGTAGTTGTAATTAGGCCCAATTTGGCGACAAATCATTACGACTAGCCATTAGTTGCATAAAACTTCCACCAACACCTTGTTGACCTTCAACGTTCTCAACTCGATTATGCTCGGGCGGACCTCCCAATACATTATGCGAACTAGTCTCACCCATCGTTTTTCTTTTCGGTGTTACAAAAACAAGCTGGTAACTCGGTGTTCCCAAACGCATTTCAATGTCATCATCGTTTTTCAACTTTAACTTCCCAAGTTTGTTTCGAAATATCTACAATAGAATACATTATACAATCGTATACGCCCCTATCAACATCAACAACACCATAAACCTCTCCAATATTTCACTATAATTCATTTTGCCCGGTTTAATACGTACAACTTCTTCACCACTTTTATATTCTAAACCTTCCCAATGACCACCAAATCGAACAACAAGATAGCGAGAGTTCATCTATATACAAAGAAAAATATTGATAAATGCAAGAACACATAAAAAGCGCATGTTTTATCTTTGGGGCACGATATATCGTGCCCTTTTTCGTGAGGTGCGATATCGTGCCCTTTATTAGACACGATATATTGCGCGCGATATATATCGTGCCTATATAAAAATGCGATATCGTGTCTAATATACGGGGGCACGATATCGTACCTAATATACAACACGATATATCGTGTCAAATAAAGGGCACGATATATCGTGTCTAATATACGGGGCACGATATCGTGCCTAATCTATGACACGATATCGTGCATTGTGTTTCATAAATGCAGAAAATTTTTCCTTTCACAAAACACTTCACATATTTTGCAAATATATTGGTCTTGAACGATTTAAACAAGGTTAACTAATTAGGAGGAGAAGAACATTACCTTGTTATTCGATTTTTTGGTGCGATTTTGTTGATGAAAGCCCACAAAAATAACTTCTTGATATTTTGTGAAGAAGAAGAAGAGAGAGAGAGAGAGAGAAAAAATGAAGAGCAAAAAAGAAGGGAGTGTTCACAGTTCACGTATGTTATGTATTGGGAGTATTTAATTTCAAGAGAGAGAAATACATATTAAAGGCTTGCATTTAAAGCCTCAAGGGTATTGTGGTAAAAGAACACCAAAAGTGGGTAGAAAACTATGTTTTTATCCTACATGTCAAAAACTCAATCACCTATCCAAGTGGGTAATTTGCCCCATTTGCTCTTAATTATTTCCATTCATGAAAGACAAATTAAATGGAGAAAAAATAAATTTACCTTGAATTAAAGGAGTACTAATTAGTAAAAAAAAAAGAGAGTACTAACCGGTGTGACAAGAGTGTCGTGGCGGTAGCCACCCTTAGACCCTTGCGGTCGACATTGCATTGGACCCTCATGGTGGCCGTGATTAGATTTAGGTTAAATCGTAGGTTGGATTTTCAGCAGGTCCAACCCATATATGTAAAAAAATTGGGCAAAAACTTAAAAGGCCAATAAACCTACTTTGTTTTGGCCGAAAGAAAAATCATCTAGACAAATTGAGGTCCAATTACCAAAATCGAACAAACGCATCAACCCTCATCATTCATCTATCATCTTTGTTTCTCTTTTGAAGTTATATTCCTTCATTTATAAGTTTTTGAATTTGTCACTAATTCTCTTTGGTTGCCATCTTTACTTTCTGAGTTTGATAAAAGAGTGTTCACCGCAGATATTGAATGAGTGATGAGTGTATGAATGACTATCTTGTTTGTTATGTAGAAAGATGTATGTTCAAAACTTGATAATGAAGTTATTATAAAACGGTTTGAGAATATAATAACACACAAAGAATTGTTATAAGGTACGACCTCTAGATTTATCTTTTTATTGAAATATTCTTGAGTTTCTATATTTCAAATATTTGGCCTTCAACTTTCCCACGAAATGGATTTTTTTTTGTCTTTGTTTGGAAATCCCGGCTATGCCAATGGTACTAATTACTTCCTTCAAAAATATAAAATAATGTGTACTGATTACTTCTGTACCATGCCAAAACACAGAGAACAGTGTTCTCTGTGGCATATCTTTTATTGATATTCAAAAGTACACCATAAATAATAAACATTTCCTAATTTTCCTCAATATTATGCTATCACAATATTATTGTCCAACTTGAAGCTACTTGTCAATCAATGAACCTGCAGCTGATGCAAAAATATCCTGGAATCTCCTCTTTCAAACAAATTTGAGATCAGTAATTAACTTAGATAACTTGATGAACCAAACAATTCCTTCAATTTAACTTGGACCCTGTTTATTTAGTCCTGTCCAGGAGGTAGTTTTCCCTTTAAGAAGGACGAGAAGAAAGCAAGCGCACGTCCAGGCTGGTAACTTGGAACGAAATGTCCAGCGCCTCTTATGGTTACAAACGTCGCGTTTTGGTATTCAACCGCGTAACCTCCAACCTTCAGAGTGATCAAAATTAAGCCTCTAGGATCATAATTTTCGGACAAAAATTTAATGTATGAACATAATTGATTCTTTTAAATGTACCTCGCCTTTATAGTACCAGGGATACCATGGAGTCTTAACAGGGGCACCAAATTTATTTATCGAATATCTAGTTGTTGTCACTGGTACTCTTCCATCTGTGTCTCCACTGCGAAAATTGTAACAATTAAATTTAATATGATGTTAATTAATTTTAATTCAATCTGATATATTTCAATTCACCAGATAAATGTCACGTGATGAATGTCAGTTTTCTTACATCAACTTTTTTATTACAAATGCAGATGATTTACCTGTAGATCCAAACACTGATGCCACTAGCCATGAGTTCCTTAATCACAGGTAGTACCGTTTCAGGCACAAATCGTTCCAATTGGCAAGTATGTCATAACTGCATTGGCATGGAGTAGTTCATTCAAAAAGTCGCAATTAGCGAAAATTTAAGTATCGTTATACGACATAATTATTAGGATATTTACAAAAGCTACCTCTGAGATTTAGTCTAACTACAAAAAAAAAACTGTTGTTTTCTTCGTAATTTGGAAAGATAATTGTTTTTTTTTTTTTTTTTGTAATTAGGCTAAATGTCCGTGATAGTTTTTATAATTAATCCTATCGTACTTGCAAGAGTCCCATGGTCCAGGAGTCCCGGTAACATTTGCATGAAGTGCTTTCTGAACTTCTGGAGTGTTCAAGTAGGCGTAAACGTAGTAATCCGAGCACGGATCGAAATGCGAAGATAACTGTTTTTTCAATTAATAAGAATGAAATATCAAAAACTCGGTTAGTATTGTGGAACAGAAGAACAATGTTATATAATTTTGCTGAAAAACATGTAAGTGATGTACCGATGGAGCAGTGGAATTAGAACCACATAAAGGTGCATATATGTCGTAAGGGAATACGTTGCCTATATCATCATCTGCTTCATCCATGGATTCTTGGCATTTTTCTGAAACTGATGCCATTGATGAAAAGTTGCAATTCTTGAGAATTTCATTATGATGTTAAATCGGATATGAGAGCGTGCGTCCAGAAATAATCGTACATTCCTCTCATCTCATCCTCATAATCAATGTATGCATTCCCAATCTGTTTTGCAAAAACTTCTGCTTTTAGAAAATGATTTATTGTATTAGAAGATAAAAGCAGATCAAATCAGGAGTTGACACTGTTTGTAAATAGAAGCTAAAAGTTGATTTAATTACAGTAGAGGGTTTAACGAATAAGTTGTATAATGTTCTTGTTTGTACGTAAAAAAGTCAAACCAAAAGCTGAATCAAAATCTAAAGCAGGTGGTACCCTCCCCTGATTAAGTTTTGCAGAATCAAAAGTCGAAGTCCTTTTGAAAACACTTAAAGTTGTTCTTTTTTCAGACAAAGCTGACAATCACTTTTTTAGTATTTGCAAACACTCCCTAAATATAAGTTAAACAGAACATAAAAAAGTCCGTAGAAAGTAGAAACTCACAGCAATTCCTTTCAAGTTAATGACAGTTTGATTTGTTATTTTGTTGTTGTTCATGATTAATTGAGCAAGTTGAGGCACATAATGACCGGCATAACTCTCTCCAGTTATGTAGAAATCGCGTGTTTTGTACTCAGGAAATCTCTCAAACCAGTTCACTAAAAACGTATAAGAATCTGCAGCAGTTCTTGTATCGCCCGTCACATAGTCCGATGTCGTGTTTGAGTAAGAAAATCCAACACCAGCAGGGGACTCCAAGAACAGGATATTTGCCACTACATCAATTTCCAGCACCATTATGTTCCATAGTGAAATTATTCTTGTAACTGTTATAATTTGGGGATAATTACAAAAACACCCCTGAGGTTTTGATTAATTACAAAAAACTCCTTCAGGTTTCGTTTTATCTTAAATTTAAGGGGTTAAATGTAATGTTCTCATAAATATCAGGGGGTTTTTTGAAATATTTTTGAAAATCACCGAGAAAAATGTAAGGCGGCAGAATCAAACCTCAAGGGTTTTTTTGTAATTTTCAAAAACTCGGTTTTTTTTGTAATTAGCCCAAACCTCAGGGGTGTTTTTGTACTTATTCCTTATAATTTAGTTACTTCTGCTAAGAATCTCACCATTGTTCCAAGCTTTTTTGTTGTGCCTTAGAGTTTTGCCATCAGGATTAACCCTAAATGGTCCAAGCTCTGTCAATGCTCCATTTCCTATCGAAGAGCAGCCAGGCCCTGCATCGAAAAAGTCGGACAGTACGTAAATTACATTTAGTGAACAAGTCGTAAAAGTGTTGTTACATGTTTCGATATGAAACCAGAATTAGAGAATCTGAAATCTAAAACACACATCTTCTTTCTTTTAAATTCTGATTAAATTATACAGGATCAGAACGTTTGAAAGCGTTAAAAATCACTTTGTTTTTAAGCCAAAAGCTGAGAATCACTTTTTTTAAGTGTTTGCAAATGCTCAAATAAATTGATCGACAAAATTACCTCCGTTTAGCCATAGCACTAGAGGTTTGCTGGAAGAGTTTTCAGACTCTGTAAACCAATAGAAAAGCGCTCGGCCGGCTTTAGGATCAACGGTAACATACCCTGAATACTGAGAAAAACTCACTTTTGGCTGGCCAGGCAAATCCAATATCATGTCAGCTTCCTTTAAACCATCCTGAGGTGCTACATAAACTGGCGAATATTCAGTCGAAAAATCCCGAGTACGATAATTTGCCAATTTTTTCGTCCTTTGAACTTTGAGAAGTTCTCCGAGAGGGTCAAGTCCTTTTCCACCATAACATTGTACAGAAGCCACTAGGCATAGCACAGAAAGGAACACAATGAGGCCCCCTTTCATCTTTGCTTTGAAACAGCCACAATAGTATTTTTTTTCATGATCAATGTAGTAATTTATATACAGGTAAATATTGTAGCACTTAATAAACAAGAATTGTCATTGTAAGTATCACATAAGCCTTGTTGTTATTGAACATGTATTGTATATTGTTGTAATTGACTAATACATTTTGGCCATTTGAAAAAGTTTTCTTTCATACAGAGTCAATAACGATATTTGGGAAGTTGTAAAGACAATAAGACAAAGCAAATAGAAGATTACACATTCTACCCTTTTTTTTCTTTCTCCTATTTCTTACATTGTTTCATTTGGTGCTTCAATTCACTACAATGTTATTATTGTACACATGACATTCATCTGGTGTTACTGCTGAAAAACGAACTAAACTACTCTATACTTTCGACTCAAGGTTGATTGTGCTTTCGATACAATATAAAGATCGGCTCAAACTTGACTCGATTTGTAAAAATTTAAAATATGTGTCGTTCAAACCAGATTCGATTAATAATCAAAACAAACTCAAACTCAAATTTTGAAGCTCAATAATATTTCAAACTGGCTTGAACAATCGACTTTACTCGACTCATTTACACTCCTATTTGGTACTATCATAGGGAATAGGAGATTCAAACTAACAGACCAGCCGGCCGTTGTTGTTTACTTTAGTTGTGTCATTACCAAATATGGAACCGGTTCACAGAAGCAGTTATTCAGCATTGTTGGAAGGATGAAACAATGTTGATATATGGAAGTTGACAATTACGGCTATATCATAGTATTGTAATAACAAGTGACTCAAATCCTTGCGACCTTGTTTACACATTTTGACATCTAAGTTAAATAGTCTAAGACAGAAAAACTGATGTAATTGTTAAATTCGGGGGAACTTGGTATGGTCCCTCACATGAAGTGTATCCAATATGAGGGGAGCTCAAGCCCACCAAGTGAGGCTCCATCCATGAAGCGTACCCAATTCGCGGGGAGCTCAAGCCCACCAAGTGAGGCTCCATCCATGAAGCCCACCCCAAGTGAGGTACCCAATACGAGGGGAGCTCAAGTCCATCCCATGTGAGGTTTCATCAATGAAGTATAGTCAATACGAGGGAGCTCAAGCCCACCAAGTGAGATTTCATCCTAAAACCAATTGGTGATAGGAGTAGCTCACTAGGCTCGTAAGTTGGACTCTCTTCCTTTAACTAATCAATGTGAAACAAATCACAAGTGACATATAAGGGGAGCCTAAGCCCACCAAGTGAGGTTCCATTCTAAAACCAATTGGTAATAGGATGGCTTATAAGTGGAGCTCTCTTCCTCTAATTAATCAATATGACACAACTCACAAGTGACATATTTCAACACATTTGCTTTGATATCATGTTAAATTCGGGGAACTTGGTGCGATCCGCACATGAAGCGTACAAAAGTCCTTGAGGAGGTTTCATCCTAAAACCAATCGGTGATAGGAGGAGTAGCTCACTAGACTTATAGGTTGAGCTTTCTTCCTCTAATTAATCAATGTAGCACAACTCATAAGTGACATATTTCAATAGTAATTATAGTGGTAGAAAATGAAATGGAAGATATATATATATATATAGGGAATTTTTTTCTAGCCATTATGGATAAGTGGAACTACTTTTCTACGATTTTATAAAAACTAACTTTCTACCCACAATGACTTAACTACCCTTACTAATGGGCGGTTACGATTTTGCCCTAAAGTACGGCCCGATAGTGCCCTGGAATTACTAGGGAGCGATAGTGCAACACATAAAGTGGGCACGATAGTACTGATAATTATGGGATGCGATCGTACCAGAATTACTAGAGTGCGATAGTGCAACACATAAAGTGGAGAGCGATAGTACCTATTAATTCAGGTGCGATAGTGCAACACATAAAGTGGGCACGATAATACCCTAATAGTGGTCGTGCCCAGAATTACTAGGTGCGATAGTGCAACATATAAAGTGGGGCACGATAGTAGTACCTAATAAGTGCAGTCGTACCCAGGAATTACTAGGAATGCGATAGTGCAACACATAAAGTGGGAACGCGATAGTACCCTAGTAAGTAGTGCAGTGCGATCGATCGTGCCTGGAATTACTAGGGAATGCGATAGTGCGACACATAAAGTGGGGCGATAGTACCTTAGTAATTCTAAGTGCGATCGCACCCATATTACTAAGATGCGATAGTGCAACACATAATAAAGTTCAATATGGCACTATAGTACCACGTTGAAGGCACGATAGTGCCACGTTAAACTTTCCAGATTTGAATTTTTTTCTAGTTACGAAAATCAAGCGAATTTTCTATATTTATACATAAATATATGCAGAAAGTAATACATTACTTTGGTTCAAAATGTATCTTGAATCGTTTCTTGCAGCTTCAAAAATCGAAAAACTAGAGTTTTTGCTCAATTGTAATTTGTAGAAAGAAGAAAAGATGAAGAAAGAAGGAAGAAAAGATCAAAAATGTAGTTGGTGACGGAAAACTTTTATTTAAACAAGAAAGAGAGAAAGTTGAGGGGCATAAATGACTTTTCATTGTAAAAGTGGGCAAAAAAGTTGTGTTTATCAAATTTGGTCAAAAAAGTGTTTTCTTAAACCAAAATGGTTAAAAATGCCCATTTTCCCTATATATATATATATATATGTAATTAATTTTTTCAAAAATAGATAAATTAAGTGACTGGAAAATAAAATATAAAAGATATATGTTATTAGTTTTTTAAGTACTAATAGTTTAAATTAAAGTAATTTAAAATTCACTTATTAATATTATAGATTATAATTTCAATTTTTTATCGTCAATTAGAATATTGAACCGCAAGAGAAGTTAGTATAAATTGAATAAATGAATATATCTCAAAAAGAATGTGTGTAATTATGGACAAATTTCAGGGGATGTTTTTATAAATTTAGGCAAATATTAGAGAGTTTAAAACTTATCATTTTGCACAAGATATGGATAATATATATGATATCAAAGTATAACAATGGCTAGGCTTATGTGTAAGGCGACAGCAAATATTTGGGGTAGATGTAATTACAAAATATTAGGTTGCATTTAGATGAAATAATTTAGACTTCATAAGATAATTTAGAAAAAAAAAGATTTCAAATGGCTCAATATAAGATAATATAAAATGGATTTGAAGACTAAAAAATAACTCAAAATATAAATTTAATGATTAAAATTCATTGAGTGATGAAATTATTCAAACAAACTCAACCAATTGTGAATTTGAAATTCATTATTCATTAATCCCAATTGAGCCTTTTAGTGAATCAACTTGTATTGAAACAAAATATCAGGCCAGGATTGGAATTGTATTGAAACAAGATACAAAGGTGGTCGAAAATTTTCCAAATTCTTTATTCTTTTTTTTTTTTTTTTGGTTTATATCAGTATTGTACATCAAAAGGATCAATTTATTAAATGTCAATAAATACTGCCTAAAGATATATTATGAGGAGCGGAATTTGCAATTATCTCTTTATTTATCATGAGAGTTATTATCTTGTTGTTTGAGGCATGATCATCCATTAATATACTTCCTCAAAAATCTTTACCCATAAGCTTACCAAACTTAGGTTGATGACCATGATGCAAATTAATTAGTCAAACAGTAGAAAATTTTGAACTGTTACAACTTACAAATGAAATTCATGAGATCACATTCTAGGCAAATACCACATACATTAACAACTTATTTCACCTCATTAATTAGAAGGGAAAAAATAAGCATTTCTTGAACAAAATCTATACTAATAACTCCTGTGCGTGCAAAAACACACAACATTTTCTCTGTGGCATTTCTTTTCTTTGATATCCAAAAGTACACCATAGGAAAGAAAAAAAAAAAAATTCCCTCGAATCATGACAAATGCAACTCGAGACCAATAATTAACTAGATAATTGTTAGCCATCGATGAACCAAATATTTCCTTCAATTTATATTCGACTCTATTCAGTTAGTTCCAGGAGGTAGTTTTCCTTGTAAGAATGATGAAAAGAAAGCAAGTGCCCTTTCAGGTTGGTAACTTGGAACAAAATGACCAGCTCCTCTTATGGTCACAAATGTCACATTTTGATATTCAACTGCATAACCTCCAACCTGTGAGAAAAATATTGGAGAAATTGTTAAATGTGAAAAATATTATTAGTAGTTTGAGGTCGTCTATATTAATTAGTAAGCTTTATATCTCTTAATTACCTCGCCTTGGGAGTACCAGGGTACCATGGGGTTTTTACAGGTGCCCCAAGTTTGGCCATTGAGTATCTTGTTGTTGTCACTGGAATTATACCATCTGTATCTCCACTGCATTTGCATCCATAATTTACAACAAAGTTAGCACATGAACTTATGTGCATATATATACTTTTAGTTTTAAATTAGGGTAAATTACAAAAGTTATCCCAGAGATTTAGTTTAATTACAAAAAAACTCAAATTATCTATTACAAATAAAGTTGTCAAAAGCAGTGGCGGGCGGGGCGGGCGGGCCAACCCATCATTATGGCGGGCTGGAAATACACTGCCCAACCCAACCCATTTGTGGGCCGCGGGCTAGACGGGTCGGCCCGCACAAAAAAAATAAAATAAATAAAAAATTAAATAAAATATTTTTTTTTTTTGCATATTATTAATTTTAATGAGTTAAATAAAATAATGGATGACAAATACATATTTTAAAAAATATTACATACACTTTTATAAGAGATAAAAATATAAAATATCAATTATACTATTTTTTTCTTCTATCTCTTATTAAATTTTCTTCTCATTTTTCTTTTTCCCCTCGGCCCGCCGCCCAACCCGCCAAGCCCGTGGCCACGGCGGGCTAGCCCGTTAGGCCCGCATTTTGACGGGCCTCAAAACACCTAACCCGCCCCCTACCATAGGCGGGCGAGACGGGCCGGCCGGCGGGCATTTGGCCCATTTTGGCTCTAATTACAAATACCTACTAAAGGTATTATAAACATTCTCTTAAGGTTTATATTTACTTAACAAATACCACTGTTGATGGTGCAATTTGTAATATATAAATGTTAATGGGATTTTTATAATTTTGGTAGATAGCTGATTTTTTTGTAATTAGACTAAACCTCGAGGGTATTTTTGTAATATATCCATTTTTTATTTTAGGGATAATTAAAAGATACACCATTAAGATATGGTTTAATCTAGTTATCTTTCAGAATTACAAAAACTCAATTAATATTTGTTTCAATTTTACAAATTGCAATCTCAATAGGTGTATTTGTTAAGCAAATATAAACGTGAAAGGGGTGTCCTGTTTGTAAATGTTAAGGGCATAATTGTAATTTGATAAATGGATTTTTTATTTTTTATATTTTGTAATTAGGCTAAACATCAATTGTAGCATTTTTATTTATCCTTTTATTTTATGGATAATTACAAAAACACCCCTGAGATTTGGGCCAATTACAAAAAAAAATCTCTTTGAGGTTTGATTCGATCTTACATATTTTCTTTTATAAGCGAAAAACATTTCAAAAAATCCACCGACATTTAAGATGAATCAATTACCAAGGGGCGGTGGCGGACGCAGATTTTGACTTTGGGGCGGAAAACGGATCGAGTTTATAAATTTATACTATGTGAATTTTTTTCCATATACTACCCATAATTAATGGTTTTTATATTATAAAAGACAACTATTTAAAATTTTATCAAATTTTGGGGGAAAATTGTAAATTAGTTCATTTATTTTACCTTTAAAAAATAATTTGGAAAATTTTTGGGGGAAAAGAAATTTTGGAAAATTTTTGGGGGAATTCTTTTTTTTTTGAAAATTTTGGGGGGCAATTGTAAATTAATTTATTTATTTTACCCTTTAAAATATAATTTCAAAAATTTTTTGGGGGAAAAAAATTTTTGGAAAATTTTGGGGGCAGTGGCCCCCTTGGTTCCGCCATTGCCAAGGGGTTCTTGTAATTTTCAAAACCCTATGGGTTCTTTTTGTAATTAGCCCAAACCTCAGGGGTGTTTGTGTAATTATATCCCTTTATTTTATTACATTTACAAACAGGCTCGGTGGTTGAATTTACCAGTGGTTAAATGAAGAATGGTTGTTAAGAAGCACAATTTACTTACCTGTAGATCCAAACACTAATGCCACTAGCCATCAATTTCTTAATGACAGGTAATACTGTATCAGGTTGGTCCTGCCAATCTCCAAGTATGTCGTAGCTGTACAAAATTCACTTTAGTTATAAACAAAAAGTCATGAAAAAATTCAGAATGCAATAAAATTATTATGTAGTTTTGTATATTACTTGCAATCCTCCCATGGTCCTGGAAGACCAGTAATGTTAGCATGAAGAGCCTTTTGAACTTCAGGCGTGTTTAAATAAGCAAATACATAATCATCTGAGCATGGATCATAACTAGATATCTGTTTTAAAAAAATTAAAAAAGCAAAGTGAGAGATTTAAGTTTCTGTTTGTTGAACAGGAAACATATATTAGGGATAATTACAAAAAAGACCCTGAGGTTTGGGCTAATTATATACAAAACCAAAAATATTTCAAAATTACAAAAAGCTCCTCACGTTTGATTTTGTCTTAAATATAAGGGGATTAAGTTAATCTTAAATCTAAGGGGATTAACCATAATATTCCTAGAAATATTAAAGGGTGTTTTTAAATGTATTTTGTTTATGAAGAAGGAAAGTGTATCACAAAATCAAACCTGATTCTTTTTTTTTTTTTTTTTGCAATTTTCAAAAGTCTCTGGATTTTTTTTTGTAATTAGCCCAAACCTCGGGGAGTTTTGTAATTATCTCTAAAAAATGAAGTTTGAGTATTTACGAAAAAATCCAAAAAAGTCCGAATCCATTGAGATTTGATTTTATCTTACATTTGCAGAAAGATAAGCTGAAAAATAGATTTCAATTTTACATTTATAGAAAATATTATAATTTTCCTGCTTAAACTTAAGACAAATCAAACCTCAATGTGGTTTCCGTAATCTTGAAACTTAATTGTTGTTGTTTTTGTCTTTTTTGAAATACACAAAACCTCTTTCTTTTTTTTTTTTTCTTTTTGGGTAATAATCCCTAAAGAATACTGAATATTATAATAAGCAAGAATGGTTGAGGTTTACCGAGGGAGCAGTGGAATTGGAACCGCATAATGGTGCATAAATGTCATATATGAAGATATTTCCTTTTTCTGCGTTGGCTTTACCCTGGTAATTTTCACAGGCATCTGAATCAGGGGCCTCTGATGAAAAATTGCAATTTGCTATAATACCATTGTGAGTTTCATCAGATATAAGAGCACTTGTCCAAAAATGATCATATGTTCCAGCCCACCTATCTGCATAGTCGATATACGCATTCCCAATCTGAAAATAATAATTGTTCATGTTCATGATAACTTATTGTTTTATTTTTTTTCACAAGAAAATGTCGGAATAAATACAAGAATTATCCCTTACATTTAGCTTAATTGCACAAAAATACAGTTATATTACAAATTAACACACCCTCTAAGGTTTGTATTGACTTAACAAATACCCCTAACTATAGAGGGGTCCTCTATTCCATGTGGTATTTCATCTTTTATTTTAATGATATCAATACATACCACATGTATAGATGACATTAAATCCAATGGCGGAACCAGGGGAGCAATTTTCAAAATTTAATTTTTCCACTTGTTATTTATTTTTAAATTATATTTATACTAACGAAAAATTACATTTGCCCCCACTAAGTCAGTTACATAGTTAACGGAATATACGATGAAACATTAAATGAAATGAAGATCTCAATGGCCCTACTAGATGCAAATTATGAAATAGAATCACATATCAAGGGAATATTTGTAATTTTGAAAAATAGTTGTTTTTTTTGTAACTATACTAAACCTCAAGGGTAAATGTCATAAGTAAGAAAATGTCGGAATAATTACAAATACTAGCCTGAGGTTTAGCCAAATTAAAAAATAATAATAATAATAAACATTCATCTTTCAGAATTACCAATACCCCTTAAAATGTGTTTTTTTTTTATTTATAAATTACACCCCATTGAGGGTTAATCTGTAAAATAAATACAACTTCAAGGGGTACCCTTACTTGCAATTTTAAAAATATTTGTAATTAAGCTAAAACTGAAGGATAAATTTATAATTACCCCAAAAATGTATATGTGTGTAAAAGTAAACAGGGACATAAAAACTTACAGCAATTCCTTTCAAGTT
The DNA here is from genome assembly GCA_016081115.2 of Rehmannia glutinosa. NCBI lineage: Eukaryota > Viridiplantae > Streptophyta > Magnoliopsida > Lamiales > Orobanchaceae > Rehmannia > Rehmannia glutinosa. The sequence goes on along the minus strand of CM071927.1, from coordinate 90,225,234 downwards.
AATGACAGTTTGATTAGTGATTTTATTGTTTTGGAGGATTAGATGAGCAAGTTGAGGCACATAATGACCAGCATAACTTTCTCCAGTTATGTAAAAATCTCGGGTTTTGTACTCTGGAAATCTTTCCAACCAGTTAACTAGAAACGTATAAGAATCTGCTGCTGTTTGTTTGTCGCCTGTAACATAATCTGATGTTCTGTTTGAGTACGAGAATCCTACACCAGCTGGGGACTCCAGGAACAGTACATTTGCCACTACAAAAGTTTTTTCCAGGACAGAATTTTAATGATCAGTTAATGTTTAGTACAAATTTGTGGGATAATTAAAAAAAAAATCTCATGTTTTGATTTGGTCTTAATTTATTTAAGGGGTAACTCTAATATTTTGTAATTAGCCCGAATCATATGGACTTTTTTGTAATTAGCCCGAATCTTAGGGGTTTTCTTGTAATTATCTCCAAATTTGTACAAATGAGTACAAGAAACTCACCATTGTTCCAAGCATGTTTGTTGTACCATAATGTTTTGCCATCAGGATTAACCCTAAATGGTCCAAGTTCTGTCAATGCTCCATTTCCTATTGAAGAGCAGCCAGGCCCTGCAGTCCCATGGATGGGGGGCAATACATGAGATTATATGTTTCTATAACACCAAAAATAAATATGTGTAACATAAAGGAAAGGGTTAATTACAAGAATACGATCGAGGTTTAGAGTCTAATTATAAAAAGATCCAGCTATCTTTGAGAATTACAAATATCCCGTTGTTATTTGTTTCTATGTTACAGATTGTACCTTTTTAAGGGAATTTTTTTAAGGAAATACAATCTTGAATGGGATGTAATTTGTAATACCTTAAGTACAACTGGCAAATGATCGGGCCAGTACAACCCGAGCCCATCGGGCCGACTTAGAAAATTGAGTCGGGTTGGCTTTAAATCGATGGGGCCACCATTCCCAATCAAAGCCCCACTTTATACATAAATTCTATCGGGCCGAGTTAGGCTTTGGGTCATTTGGGCGGGGTTAAAGTAGGCAAGAAGGGCAGAGGAGGAGGGCAATCTACCCCCACCCCCAATATTGTTTTTAAACTACACTATAATTTTATTAAAAAAAAACTTTAAATAATAATTTATATGATTTTCTTATCCGGCGCACCCTATTTTTGTGTATCGGCCCACCCAAAATATTTTCCTGGCTCCTGAAAGTGAAGCCTAGCCCAGTCTTATATGCGGGTTGGTCGAGCTGGGACAATTTTGTCAGCTCTAAACTTAAGTGAGTATTTGAATTTTGAAAATTAGGTTAAATCTCACGGGTAGTTTTTATGATTTACCTAATGAAAATTCAAGAATCTCCAAATGGCTTAGATTTTAAAAATCTAACTATAAGCATGTCAAGGTACAATGGTATCCTTATCAACGTTCCAGAAACCGTTAGTCGCTAGTCGGGCAGTAGCCCGGTGCCTAACGCCTAGAGCACCTACAAACAATACTATTTTACTATTTTCGTAATTATTATTTTATTTAAATATATTTTTGGCCGCCAAGGCCGAGGCGATTTTTTCACCCAGTTGGTTCAAATCGCCTCTACCTAGGCCGATTTTTACGACACTAATCCTTGTGAAATATGCTTTGCTCTAATGTAAATTTCATCACAATCTTACCCCCATTTAGCCACAGCACTAAAGGCTTGCTGGAATGGTCCTCAGCTTGGGCAAAATAATAAAACAGCGCTCGGCCAGCTTTAGGATCAACAGTCACATAACCTGAATATTGGCTAAAATTGACAGATGGTTGTCCAGGCAACCTTAGGATTTTGTCAGATTCTTTCAGACCATCCTGAGGTGCTACATAAACCGGCGAATATTCGTTCGAAACATCATCCTCTGCAAGATGATTATCGAACGATTTTCTTGATTTTCGCGTCTTTAGTAGTTCCCCAAGAGGATCGTATCCTCTCCCACCGTAACATTCTGTATAGGCCACAAGGCACAATAGAGAGAAAAATAGAAATAAAACTCTCATGTTTGCAATTATTGTAACAGGGACAATTTATTCATTTACTGCTGTCATTCTTGGTTTATATAGTTTCTGCAACTTTGAAACAACAGAAATTGTTGAGGCTACCTTGTTGTGGTCGTTCTTGTTAAATTTTGACATCATTGGTAATTACTATTGTTTTGATTTATTTTCGTTTTGAATTATTTTCGTTTTGGATTTATGTTGTGATGACACGGGAGTAGTATCAACAAGAAGATTAAACTGCCAATGATCTTGTAACCAAATTGGTTACAAGTGAGGTAATCTTTGGTCTTTCCATGAGAGGTAAAGGGTTCGAGTCCGCCGGGGCATAATAGTGGAACAATTACTATTGAGGACTTCAGCGGCGGTCCGGTAGTTGAGGATCTAGGGCCGAGAATCATATTAGGGACCTTGGTAGTTGAGGATCTAGGGACCGAGAGTCATATTAGGGACACGGGAGCTATTCTTTGTAGCGATTGGATATGCAAAAATTTCATTTTCGTTCCGCTAGAGAATTATTTTTAACACAACATGCAATTGTTTATGGAAATTTTCAAAAATACATTATTCAATCTCTTTCATTTTTCTTTTATCAATCACATCTTTGACTCATGCATTTCTAATCAATCATATTTAATTATTATATTACTATTTTTATATCAAATCAACTTTCTTTATTACATTTTCATCTCATATCCAATCACATTTTCAAAATTCGTCTTTTTTTCTTCCAATTGTTTTTTTACTACTATTCTCTAGCACAAAGAAAATTTTCAAAATGAAAACATATTCAATCATTACTGCAGATCCCATGGCGGTTGAGATATTAGGGACGTGGGAGCTTTATTGTGCATTCTAAGGTTTACATAGGGCAATTCCCGAGGGGTTGAGGTTGTTTCCTAGGACTAGTCGTGAGACGCGTGGAATCTTGATTATCAGAAGGGAAAAAAACAAGAAGATTAAACTTCATGTGTGTTGTGATCATGCCAAAAAATGTAGGCTGGCAAGACAAGGATGGGCTAACAGATTAGCCGGCTTGGTTTCGTTTATTTTGCCTAAGTATCTCAAATGGTTGTTTTTAGTTTGATTCTATAATTTTGTTGCTTATCCAAATTGGCCCTTTTGTACAGGTAGATATTATGATTGGGTATCTTAAAATGAACAATTAATAAGATAGATAAATTTAATTTATAATTACGAAGCAACCCCACTTCCATTGAAATTCTTCAGATGAAACTAAATTAAAGCGTTTATTTTTTGATCACATGGAACTATGGAAGCCTGGTCTTTTCTTATGATGTTGCAAATGGTCATTTTTTTATTTATTTTGTTAGTTTGCTTTGATAGTTTCGTGATCTAATCAAGAAAAATATTGTCCAGCAATAAATTTATCCACTTTTTTATTTTATAATTTCCTGTATAATTAATTAGTTCACCAAGAAAATGCTAATGCTTTCTGTTTCCTTTCTGCATTTGCAATGTAATTAATTGTCTCGAATCTCAACTCTTCCAAAATTCAACTCCTCTTATGCAACCCTTGGAGACTAACTGAAGAAACTATGTATTATTGCAGCCCATTCAACTATATAATATAGGGACCATTACTAGAAAGTGTAAGGAATAATTACAAAAACTACTCTGAGGTTTAGTGTAATTACAAAAAAACTTCAGTTATCTTTCAAAAGTAATACTCCTCAGGTGCAATTTTGTAAAATAGAAACAAATGTTAAGAGTGTTTTTGTAATTTTGGAAGATAACTGGTTTTTTTGTAATTAGGCTAATCCTAAGAAATATTTTTGTACCAGACTACCAGACAAGATGAATGGAGGATTCTGATGTGATACAACTATTCTTGTAAATGTGTAAATTTAGCTATAACAATTTGACATTGAAGCACCAAAAGCATGTATAACTAGCAAGTAAAACACTAAAACCATTATAACCAGCTTTTTAAAGGTCAAAATCTCAAACATAAATTCAGAAGGGGAAAAAAAGAAAAAGAAAAGAAAAGGAAAAGCACAGGCTTGTCTCGAGTGAGATTTAATCCAGCTACAAAATTCATTTTCCCAGAGATTTCTGGGTTTGGATACAGCATCTCTCGGATAAATAAGCTCAATACACAGAGCAGAGTGGGGTTGGTTAGCTGACTGGCTGCTGATGGTTCCCATGACCATTTGAAGATGGCCCATACGCTGCGTTTGCACCATATCCATATCCGTTGTAACCTTGCCTTCCATAGTAAGCCCCATTATTCCATTGACTATTATTAGGATCCATTCTCGACTGCCAAACAGAAAAGGAAAAAATTCAATAAGAATACTATGTTGGGATAATAAGCGACAATAATATAAAGCAGCATTTATCTTTCTTAGTCATTTTTAGAACCCCGAGGTTTGGGGTAATTAAAAAAAACAGAGAAGTAACAAAACTACAAAAACTACCCTTGAGTTTTGATTCTGCCTTAATTTTAAAGGGTTAACTGTAATATTTCTATAAATGTAAAGGGGCCTTTTGAAATTTTTTTTCTTATGAAGGAGGAAAATGTAAGACGGAATAAAGCCTGAAGGGCTTTTTGTAATTACCAAACCTCAGGCGTAGTTTTGTAATTGTTCCTTAGATTTTTCTTGAAAGGATTTGTAGTGCTATGCTACGAAGGTAATGAAAGCAATTAACTATGCACGATTGGTTCAAGCCAAAGATGTGTTGTATTATTGGTTTATGAAATAGTCTAAAAAAAAGCAACATACTTCCAATTTTGTCCTGACAATATCATGAAGGATTTTGCACTTGTCTAGACATATCTGGAAAGTCCAAAAGTTGGAATATCCCAATACTACCCAATTACACAGCAAGATTTAAGGCTAAAATATACCTGCTTGTTTCCCATATTGCGACCCCAAGAAAGACGAACTGTCTGCTTGCCAATAACTGCCCCATTTAATCTCTGAATAGCATCCTCTGCGCTGCTTCTGCCTCATGGAAAATAGAAAAGGGTCATAATCAGGGTTTTAGCCATGTATCTACTATTAAGTTCAATACAAAAATATTCACCAGTATGTATTGAATTTCAAGATCGTTTAGCTAACAATTATGCACCAAATGTTGACACTTTCCTTATCACATGACAATAAGGCATTTCTTTTCCATATTCCTTTTGTTGGTCCAATGAAAATAAATAGCAAAATAGTAAACCTCCATTACCTCCTGTTCCCCATAAGACAAAATGACAATAAACAAAAAAACCTGTCTCCTAACTGTTTCAAAACGCAAAATCTGCTTATAGCTAATCCATTTTCTTTTCTTTTTTTAAAACAAAAATGGAATCAAATTTACCTCAGTCAAATAGCATTTCAGAAGTCCTCAAATATGCAGCAAGACATTAATTCGGCAAACACCCAATTCTAATGAGACTAAATAAACAAGGACATTTTAGTTATAACCCTTTCTAAAAAGATTTATCTACGTCCTTGACAGTGATAATTCTATACAATAAAATCTGCAATAAGATACCAGACAACAGACTTTACCGGTTTGCAAATTGTACAAAACCGCACCCCTTTCCAGCTGGTATTTTTACAGAGAAAACCTCACCAAATGGAGTAAAAGACTGTCTCAGCTCTTCATCAGTGACATCAGAATCAAGTCCTCCAACAAATATCTACAAGAAACATGGGTGATATGGGTTACTGGGTTAGTGAATATCTTAAGTTGAGATAACTGAAATCGAAAGAGGAACAAGACTTACAGTTGTGTTAGGCAGTCGTTCTCAGACTGACCTTGGGGCGCAGCACCATTTGCATATCCACCACCAGCTAATATGACAGCTAAACCAAATCATTTAGTTAAAAATGTTAAATTGGATCATATTACAAACTCCAATCGACAACACAACTAAACGGAATATTTCATGCTAGAAGCATAATTTTGGCAGAGCATAAAAGACTTGAATTTTACACAAAATTACTGCACCTTGTGAAGAAAATTGTTGTTGCGGTGAAGGTCTTTTGGGGGTTGCAACACCGATTCGCATAGGTCTGTTAGAACAATACTCGCCATTCATTTCAGTCATGGCTCGAGACCTCTCATTTTCATCGCCAAACCTAACAAAGCCATAACCTTTGGAACGGCCACTATTTGCATCAATCACCACTTTTGCACCTTTTACAGATGGATACTTACTAGCAAAGGTATCATGCAATAGCGCATCAGTAACATCAGTAGCCAAATCTCCAACAAATATTGACAAATCAGAACCAGTATTATTATCAGGACGTTGCCTATCACCAGTGCTAAAGGCAGCCCAGTTTAAGCGAAAAGGTTGATCTGTATTTGGCATCGTGGTGCCATTGTAGCTCTGCAAAACTTTCTCCGCTGCTACATGAGAATTGAACTCAATGAATCCATATCTCTCAGATTGACCAGTCTGCTTATTGCGGATTATCTTGACTGAAATAACCTACAAATAGAAAAGGAAAAAATGTATAAAGCTATAGTTTATTGAAAGAGATATTATAAATTTTATTTTACACAGATGCATTCATAATACTACATTAAATTTTATTTTACACAGATGCATTCATAATACTACATTAGGTCAAACATAAAGATGCAATCATGTTATAATTACATTGATAAAGGTAAATCAGTGGATATCAGATAATACCATTATAGGGACATATTGCCATCTACGCCCTGCTACTAGATACAATGCTACACCACATTAACCCTAGTCCCTAAGTAAATAAATGAAATTGTTAACGGTATTCTAAAAATCATATAAAACGTTTCAATCATTTTTCTCTATTCTTATCTCATTCTAACTATCTATGAGAGTTGTAGTCATTGTATATATCCCATGTTGAAACTTTGACATTAGGAGAATTTGAATTTTTTCCTGCTCATGCATTTTAAAGCCTTCTATGGGTAGATTGATCGTTTTGTTTGTCCACATGTTAATTTCGCTAATGCTGTGGTTCAAGTCATTTTCATGTGTCAATTAGGAGCTCTGCAGATAAATTTTGTTAATTTTTTTCTTTTATGTGATGTTTAATCATTTAAAAGCAAATTGTCATATATTGCATGTTTCATGATCATCTAATAGGAGTTTCAATCATTTTTACTGTCCATATTTTGTCATTTAGGTAGGTTTTGATCTTTTATTCAAGAAGTTTGATCATCTTCTTACTTGCATATAATTAGATATGTGAGGCAATGTATTAAAAGTATTGTAGAAGTAGAGAATTGAAATTATAATATTATTAGTATTAGGTTTTCTTTTGAATTTGACCTAAAATCCAACAAATCCACCTAAACCTATTCCAATTAGGCACTTTGCTCAATGGTAAACAATTAAAGATGTTGGAGTATGCATAAGAATTTTGTTTTAAAGTAAAAAAAAAATACTTTAAGACTGATTTTGGTAAATTATCAAATTTTAATTTATTTTTGTCGCTGGACCCACAACCCAACAAACCCACCTAAACCCGACTCATTCAAAATCGATTTACAACATCTTAAGACAACCTAAAACTAATTGGGTCTGATTAGGGAATAGGCCCATGGGTCCACACCCATATTGTCACTCCAAAGTATAACACAATTCCTCATCAAGATCACCTTAATAAAATAAAACAAATTTAGTGTTTGTGAGATCAAATCGTCAATCTGATAATTGATATCTCATATACTACAAAATATGCTTGTTATTGATGATCTACAAGGCCCTTCAAATAGCAAAGCCTAACAGGTCGGTCAATCATGTGACTATCATCAAGTTGTGCAAAACAAACCAGCCTTCAAGTAGCTTTTCAATCTATAAATTAGGCTCCTTATCCAAACTTGTCATTGCATTAATCTTGGTTCATAGCATGTTAGCACCAGCTTAACAATGACATATTGTTACAGTCCAGCTCCAGCTTAAGAATGACTGATTTTATAGTCTTTCCCATTTTAAGCATGCATATTAAGTGTATAAAGTCTTACTTCTGTTCTAATTACGCACATTAAATGCAAAATTAATATCTCCTTCTAACAACACATTAAGTGCATAATTATATTTAAATATCTTCAAAAGTACGAATCATATCTCCTATATGGTTTATCGTAAGCCTTATACAATCGATTCAATCAAAGAAGGCAAGATGTAAATGCATGAGTATTAGTTGGTACCTGATAATCAGAATATCCTTTTTTCTAAAATTAGACCTACACTTTCCCATCATTAGTACTCTTATGCATCTCCACATCAAACCAGCAGTTCATCCATATCATGTGACACGTTAAACAAAAATCTAACTCTCCTACTTTGTTTTCCTTAAAGATTAAAAAACATTCTTCAAACGAAGGGAAAAACAAGGACAGATCAGCAAAATTATTCAACAAAAACAGATAATTCACATCATAAAGTTACTTCCCAAATTCTACCGCTGTAAAAATGCTTCAAATCACAAAAATCATACCACAGTATCAATTCAATAAATAATCTCAACTACCAAACACGCGCTAAATCAACCAACACAGTTTAAAATCAACGATAAAACAAAAATAAATAAAAACATTCAATCACCTCTCCAGATTGAGAAAAGCACGACTGAAGATAACCTTCATCCATCCATTGCTGGAGATCTCCAATCCAGATCGTCTTGTTATCCTCACCCGAGCTCTGAATCTGATTATTCTGCTTCGGCGGCTGCGGCTGCTGATACTGCTGCTGCTGCTGCTGATGCTGAGGGTGATAGTACGGCACGTAATGCTGATTGTACATCATCTGCTGCTGCATCGCCATCGCCGGATACTGCTGCATAGCCATCCATTGCTGCTGGTACTGCTGCATCGCCACCCACTGCTGGTGCTGAATCTGTTGTTGCTGCTGCTGCTGTTGTTGTTGTTGCTGCTGATTCAAATCTCCGCCGTTCATTTTTCCTCTGCCGAAACTACCCCTCACTGAAGAAATTGGAGTTCTCGCGAGAGGTAGGGTACCTGGTCGGTGAAACCAGGTTTGAGAGAGAGAGAGAGAAAGAGTCTTTGAGAAGTCGGCTGGCAACAGACTAAAAAGAAGTATGAAGGGATCTAGGTGGATTCAACGTGTGGCCATTGTATTTGACGAGGTTGAATCTGAGCCGTTGATTGATGGGAAGGTTGGATAGTGGCCGTTGATTGGGGAGAACAGCTACTGGTGGGTCCATGGGATACGCGGTAGTGGATTGGGGCCCTTAACAATTTAGATCCAACGGTTGGATTTGGGTGGAAGAACAGCTACTGGTTTTGGATTGACGGCTGGAAGTTGCTGTTTTGGTATTTTGGGTGTTTTTGGTTAGGGTAAAAACTCTTTGGAGTAAGTTATTTAATTATTTTAATATTTTAATATTAATAAAATTAGATAATGTTATTTAATATATAAATATATTTCAATCAATAACTTCGAATGAAAAAAATAAGTGGTATTTTCTAATTTCTATTAAAATGGCAGAACAAATATTTTGAGGATGTCTTATGTGATACCGTAAAACACATAAAAATATGGTTTTCTTTTCATGGGTATGGGATCGATCAAATTTATTCAAATATAGGATCGATCCGTATATTATATCCATTTGACCGTCTCATACAAGTTTTGGTGTAATATTTTTCATTTAAATTGTAAAAATTTGATAGTAAAAAAACTAGTTTTCCTATCATACTCGTAGATTAGTTTTGTTTTTAATTGAGGATACAAATTTAGAATTTAGAAAAAAAAAAGTGCCATTATGAACAAAAACACAAATAATTTAACATTGAAATTTCATTAGTTAAAATAGGCTATAGTTCATTAGTGTGAGACCAAGTCAGCCACGTTTACAACTGTCGTGCTCTCAATTTCAATTTCATACCAAACATGGAAAACATGTTACGGTACCATTTTTCCCCATAATTTCGTTTCTTTTAATATTTCTTCGAACAGAATCTTCTTACAATTACATATTATGAATGTCTCACGTACGTTGTATTAGATGCAAATTTATTTGTAAAATACATAACGATAATTACTATAACTAATTAAGTATTTTATATATACATAAATATATATATTAAAATTTATAAGATAAGCGATGTGACAGATCAGGGAATCTTTTAGAAAGGGGCACAAAATAAAATAAATATAAGGGATAATTACAAAAAAATTGAGGTTCGGGTTAATTACAAAAAATCCCGGTTTTTTTAAATTGTAAAAAATCTCTTGAGCTTGATTCATGTCTTATATTTTACCTTTTCATAAGCAAAAAAATATTTTAGAAAAAAACTCTATTTTTTATTAAAAAAAATTACAGATTACCTTCTTAAATTAAAATGAAAACTCAATTGTGTCTTTTGTAATTATCAAAAACCCTATGAGATTTTTGTAAATAGTTATCAAAAACCCTATGAGATTTTTGTAAATAGCCCAAACCTTAAAGAGTTTTTGTAATCATCCCTAAATATAATTAATTATAATTACATCCAAAACACGATTGTTCTAGGTTTCTAGCAATCTAGCAATTACAAACAGAGAACATTAAAGGGGACAAGCTTCCTTTATTATTCCTAATTAATATATTATATAATTAATAAGTAGTAGTGGAAAAAAATATTGTAGGGACACGTACCTCACAACTTGTAATGTGCGTTCGTCTATGAGCATAAGTCATGTTCGTTATTCTCGGGTGACATACCAAACGTACATTGGTGTTGTAGATGCTATTCTTGGACAAAACACTTTAGGTATAGTATCTAAAGTAGATTTTAACACAATACACATCGGACTATGTGATTCTACGTGAATTTTTACATATTCATAATATATCTATGATTACATGCACATATATCTTATCCAGAAGCGTGAAATAAAACCCGAACACTCATACTTAGCCAAGAAGTTGGCGACCATGACGGCCTCCTCAACATCATAGAATTTCAAAAAATATAAATCATATACATAAATATAGTTATTAAATTTTATAATTTGACCTCCTTAAAAATGAATATATATATATATATATATATTAATTATATTCAAAAACAAATCCGAAAATTTAACGTTGTTGCATGGAGGAGTACTGTAGTAAAGGAGACTTGGACATGGTCCTAGTCAACAAGTGAAGATCTTTATGGCCAACATGTTGAGTGGGTTAGAATTTTGGTCAACAAATATGGGTGGAGGGTGGTAGCATTATTGATTTTTGAGTTAGGTGCATCAAACCTCCAAACATTCCAATTTTTGTTTTTGACGGTGAGTGTGTCAAACCTCTAAATATTCTAATTTTATTTTTGAAGATGAGAGTTTAGCTAGATAGGATAATATGAGTCTTTATGGTCCTTATTTATTAATAATAAAGAAACCAGACTATGATATATTTGTGTCATCGTTTTCAAATTTAACATTAACTTTTCCACAACATGACCATTTACTAAGTGTCTGTTACAAGCATAGGTGTTCTCAATTTTCGACCAGTCGGTGACAAAAAAATTCGTTTTGGAAGGGCAATTTTTGGGTAAAAGTATTGGAAAATATAAATAAAAAGTATTGCAACAAAAAAATGTAATGCATACCTTACAACAATTGATTAACTGCGGATATTATATCTCAAACCGTTTTACAATGATTATATTATCAAATTTAAAACATATATTTCTCTCTACTTAATAAATAGGAAAGTCGTTCATCAACTCATCATTCATTCGATTTGCATAATTATCCTTCACATAGTCCATTACAAAAACACTCTTTCAATCATGTATGTGTGCGCAACCAAGGTAGAATAAATGTCGTGCAAAGCTTATAAATGAAAGGATATAACTTCCAGAAAAAGAAATAGAGATGAGACACGATCAGAGCCGTCCTAGGGGTGGCAAGGCGGCGCACAGGCCCCGAGCCCCGATTTTTTTAATTAATTTAATAATGTAATATATATATATGTATATGTAAAATAAAGAATAGAAGTTTGCACAAAAGTGCTCTTGGGTGCAGCGGCTAGTCTTCTCTCTTGAATACCTGAGGTCGCGTGTTCTAGCCTACACTAACGCGAAATTTGTTTTCTTATTTTTCCCTAAGCAGGACGGATAAAGGAGAAAAGTAAAATAAATAATACTATGATCACAAATGAGCTCCTATCAGTGTGGTTTGCTCTCTCCTTCCATGCTAGAGGTCGCGTGTTCGATGCTCAATTGATACAAAGTTTGCTTTTTGTTTTTTTACCTAAGCACGGGCAGAGAACTGTGGAAAAAACAAGACACAAGCAGTACACCAACCAAAATCTGAATTGAGAATTATTTATTTTTAGTTCTTATTTTTCTCTATTAATATTAATTATATCAAGGCTTATTCTATTTCGTTTATGATTTCAATTTTCATTTTCTTCTCAATGTCTTCTATTTTATTAAAGTATCTATGATGTAGTGATATTAAAGTATCTTCTTTTTGTAGTAGAAACGTCTAAATGAAAATATAATCTCATTATTTTATTAGTTTTTTTTTTTTTATATGAATATAAAGGGCCACTCTTTTCGTTTTCGCACAGACCCCATAAATTATAGGAACGGCCCTGGACGATAAATGCTTGATGCGTTTGTTCTGATTTTGGTAATTAGACCTTAATTTGGCCACATGATTTGTAATTCTTTGGGCCAATACAGTAAGTTTTCCATATCAAGTTCTAGTTTTCGTGTGGAAAATGAATTTTGATAAATTATAGTTTTCACGTGAAATGAAAATATGATTGATTTGTTATTTCAATTTCGATGTTTGGAAAAGAAAAATATGGTAGGTTATATTTTTTTAAATGTACTTTAAACATAAATTTACATGATTATGGAGAAAACATATTTCCAGTTTTGAAGATTTACGTAATTAAAGTGAAAAATTCTTTGGTTGTATTTTTAAAATCATATTTCCGTAGAAAAAGTGAAAAATAAAAATAACTTCATTTCCAATGAGAATTTCACTAAACAAACATAAGCTCATTTTTCAAAATAGTTGGAAAACTGAAAATAGCATTTGAAAAAAACAAAATATCAAATGGAGTCAATAACCTATTTGACTATTTGTGGTCAAAGAACACTCGCTATAATGTATTACTCCCATAAAAACCTAGAGTGTCATAAGCATTTCATTTTATTTTTAAATTTAAAATAAGAATAAAAGGAAACAATACACATTTGTAAATAATAAGCTCTGAAAAATACTTCTAAGATAATTGTGTATTTCAACAGTAACTGCACTTAAATTAATTACTCAACATATAAAAAAAATAATAATTGTTTCCACAAATAGAAGTAAATATTAGTCTCCTACACTAGATAAAATACCAGTAAATCAACAAAAAGATCCAAATCATACACAAAAACACTGATTTTATCCACAACACTTTGTAAAACTAACTAAATTCTTCATAATCATTAATCTTTCATGAAAACCTACAATACAGATATCTAAACACCATTCTTATTAACCATTGTGTTCACATGAAAACATTCCTAAGTTTCCTCTAAAAGTATCCCTTCAAAATTTCAACAGGGGCATCCCCTGTTATAGCTTCTACTATTCAAAGAATTAATTAATGAATAAATAAGCTAAGGCTAAAAGTCTAAACAAAGCAGTAACATGTATGTACCACTCACAACTTGTAATCTTCATTCAAAAAACCGTCGTAATGTGTTCCCTTGAGTGTCTTCTCAATGTCACCCCAGTTTTCGACCTGTGAGGATAACGATCCTTTGTGTATCTTCACCTGTCGACTATTCAAGTCCTGTTGTGGGACCCTCAGAAAATTTTGAACGTCTACCAACTTCTGAAAGAAAAGGAAAGCAAGAACCCAGCATGAGAAGATGGAAATTGTAATGCAAATTTTTCTTGGTAGTGAAGTGTCGAAAAACGTCTTACGGTTCGATTCTTTATAATGTCCTCGTAGTAGAGGACAATGTGCGAGTGGTCTTGAAATATTCCAAGGATTTGTTAACCATATCTTCCACTTGCCTCAGATTGGGTATAAGCAAAGTTGTATTGATAATTGGTTTGTAACTAGCAAGAATCTGAGCCTGCACAAGTTAAATAGCTTTAAGACCTGCATATGCTCCTTATATCTATTGGGATAATTACAAAAATCACCCTGAGGTTTAACTTAATTACAAAAAATACAGTTATATTTTACAATCACAAATACCCCCTAGCTGTTACAAATACCCCCTTGAGCATTTCTATTTGTTTACGGATAATTAAACACACACACAAAAAAAAAAAAAAAAACATGAGGTTCGGGCTAATTACAAAAAAATCCAGAAGTTTTTGAAATTACAAAACAAAACCTTGAAGTTTGATTCGTCTTACATTTTCCTCTTCATAGGAAAAAACATTTCAAAACCCCCATGATATCTATAGAAATATTACAGTTACCCCTTAAATTTAAGACATAATCAAACCTAAGGGGGCTTTTTGTAATTTTGAAATATCTCTGAATGTTTCTGTAATCAGCCCAAACCTCAGGTTTTTGTTGGTAATTATCCTTTTGTTTTATCCTCAATTGGGTGCAATTTGTAAATAGAAACATATCTCAAGGTGGTATTTGTAAATTTGAAAGAAACTGAGTTTTCTCTGTAATTAGGCTAAAACCTAAGGGTAATATTTGTAATAATCCCTTTTTTAGGATACAAAGGGGAGAGAAAAAGAGAGGACCTCGTGTGGGGAGTGAACATGAGATTTATGAGTTCCATTTAGTAGCTTGGCATTCTGGTCATAAGAATTTGCTAGTATTGAAATCATGCGGCGTAACAAATTCCTTCTGAAAGAAAAATAGCCGAAACTCCTTTAGAATTGAAGTAATCCACTATTTCTTCATGATGTTGCATTAAGCCCTGCAAAAGGGTCAGAAAGCATAAGGAACAGGGAATGAGTACATACATAGTACATACCATGTTATTGAGATAGAGTTCCAAAAAACGACGGCTTAGGATAAAAAGACATATTTGGGCGAGAAAGGCTGCCAAATTAACATTATAATGCAAACTGAACGGTGTTTTTAGCCATCAAGAAGATGAAAATAAGCACAGTAAACCAGGTTACAATAAAAGACGCTGTAAATTAGCCAATAACACAGAAGATGAAATTAAGCGCAGTGAACCGGTTACAACAAAAGACGGTGTAAATGAGAGTTAAGGAGGTTGTTATTTTGTCTGTAATGAATTCCATCCTGGATAAGTTCGAGAAAGACTTCAACAATGTTCTTCTAACACCGCATTACATACATTACATAGGAAGTAAACAATTTCTAGAACAATATGCAATCATACTCATGATTCTAAAAAAATTCAATCTTGATTGTTCCCTCATTACTTTATTCCATAAACTACAGAACAGAACTTTTCCAAATTTAAGTTTGTGCTTGATGATAAATGAATTATCATTGGATTTGTTGCTAAAACAGTCACAAGATTGTAAGGATTGGTTTTGGAATCCTAGGTAATTTTCCCGTCTATAGCCCTTACCTGGAGACAACATTTTATGCAATTTCAAGTGCGTACTTAACTCTCCATCTAAAAAACAGAAGATGCAAGGCTGATGCCAAAGTATCACCATATCATAGCAAGAATTAAATATTTGCTTATTTACCAAAACTCTAAAGGTTTGAAAGAGCAAATGTACTCATTGTACATACACATTTTTATAGAAGACGAAAACAAAGAGATCTGTCCCCACATGGGACGAAAATAAAGACATAAACAAGCACCAAACACGTGATGTAATTACCATAGTCAGATACTATTCTTTCAAGGTTGTATTTAAGGACCCGTTTTCACATCTCATGCCAAAATACAAGTTGATGCAAGCTTGGGATAAAAACAATATCAAGAAGAGATACTAATACACATCACGTCGATAATATTGTTTGAGATACAAGGACTCACAGAACTTCCCTCTAAAAACGCACACATGATATTCAACATGCTAATATGAACAATAAGCCAATAACCGAAAAAGAATCTTTATTGTGGCAAAACAACGCATAAAACAGGTCAGCTCGAATATAAATAGAAACAAAGTAAGTCATTACTTTCATTTCCATTTCACAATTTATTTCACAACATAATGCACTCACCTGATTGAGCATCCATTTCAATCCAACCGCAGCCGTGCACTCATTTTTCGGCACTTTTCGTAAGCCAATCAAGATTATAAATATTATCCAAAGTTTCTACAATTGTGGAAATGTTACTTCTCGGATCTTAACCGAGAATATCTCCCCATTGGAGCTTATGTTCATATGACTGTTCAATAATGTTTGAACCATCCACTCCCAGACCTCTGAGTAGACAAAATCGCAAAGTATAAATGCGGGATTACACTCACATTCTTCCCTAATTAATGACCAAAGGAATATATCATAATTAGTGACTCAAAGCTGATTATTTGAGAAATAATGTAGCTGCAGATAATGTCTTACCTGCTGAACGTCTTCGGTTTGGGGAAATGTACATAAGGCTTTTCTGAAGGTTCGATATTATTCGTATCACAAGATTTTCCTACCACCTGACGCTCAAAAAACGTGCAGTCGACCGTCCGCCAATTTGCTTAAGACAGATTGAACATATATAAACTCCACACACCATCACAAAAATCAAAACCACCATCCTCAATGCTAGTGGACTTTTCTTTGGATTTTTCACAATTAAGCTATCCTGAAACACAAGCAAATATCACAAGGTTTTACAAAATTAAAAAATATATATTTTAATCCTATAAATGACCACAACACTACAACCCCTATAAAACTAATAGTAGCTTGACTAAGCTTGAAGATAAGCCAATGGGGCAATGGGAGTGTTTGCAAACTCTAAAAAAGTGATTTTCAGCTTCTAGCTGGAAAAAAATAACTGAGTATACCAACTAGAGAAGCTGATAATCACTTTTTTGGAGTTTGCAAACACTTCTAATAAGATCTCAGTAAGAGTGGGATTTGATTGTTAAAGCTTAATTTTTAAATTGAAGCAAAGAAATATAAGCACCTGCAAGATAAAATGCACTAATTTGAACAAAATCTTGAAAAGCTCCTTTTCAGGATAAGAGAAAAAGGATAGAAAAACAAAATTACAACATTGATTGCTTCCATTAAAAGCTAAAAATCACATATGTACGGTAAAAAATAGACTAACCTTTCATTATCCTGAAACCCAGATCACGAAACATCGTTTATTAAAACTAAGCAATAAAAAGACTAATTTTACAAACACATTATCTAAAAGCTATTAAAAGTTTATTTCGAATCAGCAAATGAGAAAATAAAAAGGGGGGAGAAAAGGGATATACCTTGGACAAGAAACAGAGATCGTCCGCCATATCCGTTTCTGTTTATGCCAAAAAAGGGAGCTCAGATTCAAGTGTTGTCTATTCTTTTCCTTTTTCCCCTATTCATCGTAGGATCATTTTTTTGGGGTAAATCTTGCATGCAGCAATACGTGTATAAATATGTATCTATCGATAGAGGGGAAAAAACAGAGGTTGGATATTTTTTGTGAAGAACAATATGATTAGGTGCTTCGGAAGACCGTTGTCACGCTCCTTTTTCTAAGCTACTTTCCAAGATTTTCAGTCACATTTACACCTCCTCCATTATTACTCTCTCTCTCTCTCTCTCTCTCTCTCTCTCTCTCAGACTATATCTCTTTCGTGGGTTCTGAATTCTGATGCAGAGGGAATCGAATTCAGGTTTATAATCTTTGGAAAACGACACCGTGTAATACGTTGAATTTGTCAATCATTATGTTAGGTTTTTATCATTGCAGTATTTTGTATAATTAATGTTAAAATATGACCTAAGGGCTATGACATTGTATAATCTTCAAAAACAGCACATATAATAGTACTAAAAAAAAAAAAAATAGAACACATATAATAAAGATTAATACCCTGTGAAGGTGAACACATTGGTGACTAATACCATCCCCAACAATTTGTATTATTTTAATACATATTCTTCATTATTTTAATACAACATCAGTATTTCATTTTCAACAGTTTACTGTAAATTATGCACTAAAATTGAATAGTCCATTGAAGTGCATATTTTTATATACTAAAATCATTAATTTTTTAAAAAAAAATAGCCCAACAACAGCGTTACACTATTTAAAGGGCAAAACCGTTCACATATTCAAAATGATGCGGGGTTTAGCGGTGTTGTAAATCGCCCTGGCGAGCGGCGCCTGAGGGCACCATAAGCCCGATCCGATTTTGCCCAAATCGCCCAAATAAATTGTTTTGGCCAAAAAATCGGGATTTGGCGGTACTAAATCGGAGCTAGGCGCTCTCTGGCGACCAAAAAAGGCTGGCGGTCTGAAAGGGAAAAATCGGCCAAAATCGACCAAAAATAAAAAATTGAAAAAAATCAAAAAATAGTGTTGTTCCTAGGCGCCCTAGAGTCTTGGTAAATCAGTAGCATGCGGGGGCGTTAACATCTCTTCTTGGTGTACAAGTGGTTGACAAACACCATATTTATTTTTGCAAAGGTGTGTGGGACGATCAAAAAAGTATTTTTCGACTAATTGATCGGAGAGGAAAAACTTAAAAATTGGAAGGCTATCATTATCGTTCGTCGGAAAATGACGCTTTTAAAAAGCGTGGCGTAAGCAATTAAGCATACATTATGAGATGTTTCAATCTGAAATTTGTCATAAAATTAACTCTTTAATGGCAAATTTACGGTGGGAGATAAAAGAAAAGAAGAAAGGAGAATCATTGGATCAATGGCAAACGTTATGCATGGCAAAGGAATGTGGTGGTTTGGGTTTTGAGAGAGTTATCCGTGTTCAACAATGCCATGTTAGCTAAGCGAGGTTGGAGGTTGGTTAAAGATGATACTACACTTTTGGCCGATGCTAAAATCTCGATACTACCCTAACGGGATTTTCTAACCGCTTCAATCGGATATCTTGATTTCACTGGCTGAATATTGCGGGGAATAGAAATTATCAAGTAAAGTCTTGAGGCGAGTGATATGGGAATGGAAATTCCATACGGATTTGGAAAGATCCCGGCTTCCATCAAAGCAACTCGGCACTTGTTTCCGCATGGGAATGGGGAGGATATAATGGTGAGGGACTTACTTGAAGCGGGTGAGTGGAATGAAGAATTGGTGCGCCAAATTTTTACACAAGAAGAGGCCGGATTATCTTGGCATTCCACTTCTAATTTTCCGGTATGAAGATCGATGGGCGTGGCACTTCGACGAACGGACATTATAGTGTTAAATCTGGTTATAAGGTGGGACTAGCGATGGACAATCTTTTTGCAAGTCGTCCTTCAACTCAGAATCTTTGCATTTTGGAAATGGATATGAAATTATCTATTCCCCCAAGGTGCAAATATTTTTGTGGAAAATGGTACCTGATATTTTGCCTGGCATTCGCGGCTGTTCCCAAAGGAAGGTGGTACCTCATCCATATTGCGAACGGTGTGGTGAGAATGTGGAAACAATCAACACGCGTTACATGATTGTCCGTAGGGTTCTTTCTTTGGCGTCTTCCCCCTTTGTTTAGATCCGACCATCACCATATAATCCGCGTCCATGGATTTCACGAGAAATAATTAAGCTCAACAATGATGAGGTGGCTCGTTTTTTTGCAATGCTCTTATGGGCTGGTATCGAGAAATACTCGAACATTCCAAGGAAAAGATCTATCGCATAATGATTGTTTCTCGTTAGCCTTAAAATGTTTACAGGAGTACCAAGCTCAAGGACGAGTGGAGTGCCAAAGCGTGAGCCAAGACTACAGGTGGAAAATGCCACAGTTGAAGGGTCTTCAAGATTAACCCAGACGCATCCATAATCCGAGGCGAAGGCTCTCAGTATCGGAGCAGTGATACGAACACACAACGACAAGTTCTCAAAGCACTATCCAGAAATTCCACCAAGAATTCACAATCGACGTCATGGAGGCCATAGCATGTAGAAAGCAGGACTTAACCTTGCAAATGAGCTGAGTTTTGACCCAGGTTAATTGGAAACTGTTTGCAGTCACTTGTCCAAACGTTTTTCAACAAACATGACAACATCACCTACTTAGGAAGTGTGATAGAGGACATCCTGAGCACTCACAAACCAGTTCACTTCCCGCACTATCAACCATATCCTCGAACGGCGAATTTGATGGCTCATTATCTAGCTAGATTTGCTTTCTCAATTTTAGTTGTGATTTTATTCTGGTTGTTTCTCTTATGAACTCATGCATCTCATTCATGAGGATGAGAGTTTTTCGTAAATTTTAATGAAGTTATTTCCCTCAAAAAGAAAAAAAAAAAAGATATAATCCTAAATCACTCTCTCAATTTATCATAAAAAAAATTGAGGACACTTTTTTAAAATAAAATTTTACGCAAAACGTCATCAAAATACCTTCGACCATTTACAATTAAAAAGGTAATTAATTTATTGATACCTTTGACCTTTAACAAAATAATTAATTAATTTGTAACTTTTCAAAAAAAAGAAAATTAATTTGTAACTTTTCTTTAGGTTCTTCAGATTGATTTGTCTATGATGATTTGATTTCAAAAGAAGTAATATTTTAGGAATATTATTTTCTGGAGTGATTTGATTCATTCGTTAACTTTAAAGTACATTAACTTATATGTTAATTTATGGCCAAAAATAGATTCTGTATATTTATTAGTTTAAACAAAAAAAAGAGCCAATCTTTATTGTGTTCCTTCCAAATAGTTCAAAAGAAGAGAAAAAGGTTTCTGCATAAAAGTGGAAGCAGGCATTTTTGGTCCACCACATGCCCTGATAATTACTAAACGGCAAAAGTGCTGCACCTTACCGATTATTCAAATCAATTCTCCATTCATTACATTGGATTTCGCGCCTACGTAATTTAATTTTGACCTTTGCTTTATCATTAGTGAGCCTTGTCCCTATTGGTGTTTTATTCTTTATTTTGATTTATCTAGTGAAATCACCTTGTACAGCCCAACGTAGTTTTTTTTTTTTTATTTTTTTTTTTTTTCAGCGACTAAAAGTTAAGTGAAACACAATTTATGCATTTCTCAAAAAAAAAAAAAAACACAATTTATGCAACTATTAAATAATTAATTATATATTCAAAATCTTCTAAACAATCAATAAATATATACATAAAACACCACATATTAAAACAAAACACATTGAAAAATAATATAAAAAACAACACATTATTTAAAAACAAGTGAATTTTGATCAAATGCATAAAACATCGAAAAACAATCAAGTAACAACGTAACATCGAAAACTTTATAAACAATAAGCAAATATAAAGCAACATAATATGAGCAAAAAAAATTAAAAAAGGTAAAGGTAAAGATGCGTAAAAACAATGCAAAAACAAAGAACAACATTAAAAATAATATGAAAATAACTAAAAAAATAATAGAAATAATATAGAAAACAACATATAAATAAAAACGACCGTATAAAACAGATAAAGCATAATTGAAACATCTTGAAACAATCAGAACAAGTCAAAAAA
Organism: Rehmannia glutinosa; assembly: GCA_016081115.2. Classification (NCBI taxonomy): domain Eukaryota; kingdom Viridiplantae; phylum Streptophyta; class Magnoliopsida; order Lamiales; family Orobanchaceae; genus Rehmannia; species Rehmannia glutinosa. Next base: position 90,203,709 of record CM071927.1, on the reverse strand, counting down.
ATACAAGAGCGTAATAATATTGAAAAAAAAGCGGGAATGTACACATGACACATCGTCCTTTCTCCTGAGAAGTTGGGCATGTTTGCCAATTACACGAGATACAATACGACTAATGGGCCGTATTCTCTTGTACATGTATGGACCAGAAGAGTCAATGGATTTTGGGCCAATACAGAGGCCCATTATGCCTCCACAGTATGATTAGTTCTACCTGTCCTAGTTTTTGGATTTCATTTGGTCACCTAACTTGAGATCTCAAATATTCTAACAACTTCTTTATCAATGGTCACTTTATTTAACATAATTAAATTGGAAAAAGCTTCTAGGTAATATCGCCCAACTTTGTACTCAAGATACTGCAAATACAAATAATATCTTCAACAATAATTCCTTTTGTTTTTTCATGCTCTATAAAAACCACACTATCCAGTTACCATTTTCTTAATTTCTCCACCATTTTCATATTTCTCACCATGGCCACAGATTCCAAAGAAATCGCCATCGACATGTCGCCGTTTTTCCGTATATTCCAGACAACACCATCCACGGATCCCTCCGCCGCAATTCACCCAACCTCCGACGATCCGACCGCCGCCGTCGATCCAAAGACGTAGTCATCGACGAAACCGGAGTTTCCGTCCGTATTTTCGCGCCGCGACACCAGGATCCGCCGCGTAAGCTCCCGCTCGTGGTTTACATCCACGGCGGCGCTTTCTGCGTCGGATCGGCTTCAAACCCTGTCTATCACAATTTACTCGCTAGCATAGTCCAAAGGCGAATGTAATCGCGGTTTCGGTCGA